>VYXB01002633.1:58470-273283 GCA_013397135.1 Pachyramphus minor
GCCCCGCCGCCACGGCGGGAGGTGACCCCCGGACCCGCCGCCCTGTGTCGAGGGCACCGCGGCGGCCTCGCAGCGCTCGGGGTCAGACCCGGGCGTGGGTTTCCACCCCGTCCTCAGGCTCTCGGCGTCGCGAGGGAACGGGAAAGGGCGGCTGTGCAGCATTGCCTGGGGAGCGGCCGAGTCCGAGCGCGTCGCTCCGTCCTTCGGAGCTGCCTGCGGGCAGGGAAAGAAAGGGCGCTGCGGAACGGGAGGCAAAGAAGCGGCTGCGTAAGGCGGCTAAAAACCCGCCCGGAAACGGCCCGTGCAAGTCCCGGCTTCATAAACAGACAGGCTGTGCTTTGGGTGTGTGTGACCCCAGCACAGCCGCGAGCTCCGGGCACGGAATCACAGCGTCGGTCAGGTTGGAAGGGACCATCTGGTCCTACCTCCCTGCTCAAGCAGGGTCATCCTAGAGCACATTTGCACAGGACTGTGTCCAGACGGTTCTGGAATATCTCCAGTGCAGGAAACTCCACAATCTCTTTGGGCCATCTGTTCCAGTACTCAGTCACCTGCACAGTAAAGTTCTATCTCATATTCAGGTGGAACTTCCCATGCACCAGTTTCTGCTCTTTGCCTCTTGTCCTACTTTTAGGCACTACTGAGAAGAGCCTGGCTCTATCCACTTGGCATCCCCCCTTTTAGATACTTACATATGTATGGATGAGCTTCCCTCTCAGACATCTCATCTCAAGGCTGAACAGGCCCATGTCCCTAAGCCTTTTCTCATGAGAGGTGTTCCAGCCCTTAAATCATCTTTGTTGCCCTCCACTGGACCTCCTCCATGAGCTCCATGTCTACCCTGTACTGAGGAGCCCAGGACTTGACACAGTACTCCAGATAATGCTCTCCCCAGGGACCCCACGAGGGCCATGTATCCCAACATTCTCTCGCCTGGGCAAGGACAGAAATGTGCTTCCTGAGAAGCAGTTTAGTGAACAGGATGAGAACGCCAGTTTAACAGGAGATGCTTGGAGACAGGCCAGAGGAGCCTGTTGAGAACCACTTAAAAAAATAATATGGAAAGATGCAGTCCCAAGACAGGGCTGTTGATGCTCCATGGTGGTGTTGATGGAGACAGGGAGAGGGATGCAACAGCCAAGAGAGGCACATTTTGTGCAGAGTGATTGTTTGTGTTTTGCAAAGATGCTAGATCAATTTTGAAAAATCATACAAAATGGAAATAGAAAGTGTAATAACCTTTTAATTGGGCAATTCATAAGATATACTTCAGTGTATAAAAATTCCTCTTATGTACAAAATAATGTATGCAGGTAAGTAGACAACATGCTGAAACACTAGCATCCATTTGCTACATCACACAAAACTGATCATTCAGCATTGCGGGAGCTGTGGGTACCTCCAGAGCTTAGAAGTAGTTCTTCTGGCTGGAGGGAGAAGTCCCCCCTTTGTTCCCCCGGCCCCGTGGCATCCAGAGCCCCAAACCGGGAGCACAGAGACCACACAGGTAGACACGCAGAAGAGCGAGGTGAGAGAGAGAGAGCGCTTTACTGTCTTCCGGTTCAGGTACTTAAAGGTCTGGGGAAATTAGCATACACCCAATCAAGGAGCTAAGGGGACCTTAACCACCGCCCACAGGGACCAGGTCTCACAGCCAATGGGGAAGGTAACAAGGGTCAAATATACATAGAAGTGGTCCAAAGGGATTTTGGGAAACAGAGTCTCAGGTAGAGGGATTTTACAGCATTTAATTATACAGCTTTACAGTCAGTTTGTACAACAGGTCTGCTAATTCCTTTATCAGCTTCAGAAGTCCACTCTTGGAAGGACTTCTTCCACTTTACATATTGTTGGTCAATTGCTACACAGCATCACGAGAAGGACCAAAAAATGCAATACTTAAGTGCAAAAAAAAGCCCTGTGCTGAATGACATCATTTCCTCACTAAAGAATTTCTTTGCAATGCTTGTCAGGTAGTAGTTTCTGTGTCTTCTCTGCCTCGGCAGTTCATGACATCTGTTTAAAAAGCCGTATACTCATAGTCATGGCCATCCTGCACAACTGCCTCTTCTAACACATGTGGGATTCCAATAACCCACTATAAGGACAACAGAACCATAACCAGGAACAGTAATTTTCTGCAAATTCTCTTCTACTGTCTCTCTATACAGAGAATCTTCCACGATTTCCCCAGTTTAGGGATAAAGGGAAATTTTTTTTCCCCAGTTTAGGGATGAGTGAAAACACTTTGGTGCAGAAGAGGTAATGGAGAGAATGGGTCTGGGTTTTTCCACTGCTGAGCATGAGTCATTCCTCCACCACAGATTTCTCCATGGTTTTTGTGCTTACAGTATAAAGCAGTGGCTGGTTTTAATTGTCAACAGGGAAGCACAGAAAGATGCAAAATTTGCCTCCCTCTGAAGTGATTCAAAGAAAAGAGACTAGGGAAAAAATATGCTTAATTAGTCAAGACATGAAATACAGTAGTTCAAATGATTCCTTGCACCCTCTTTTCATTAATTTTCACAAATATTTGGGCTTGCTGCACAACAGCAAGTGTTTTATGCACAAGACATAATTAGATAAAAGAGCCAATTAGCATCTCTTCACTTTGAATTGAAGCCTTCAGTAAAACTTTTTTACCTTGTATGATATGCAGAGACATTTCCCCAAATAAATGGTGATGTGAATGAGATTATCATTAAAATTATGAGCTTCTAAGGTAGGTAGAATCAGAGAAAATGTGTGATTTTATCTGGGCTTTAATATTCCCTTATGTGGGAATTTTAGAAAGAAATGGACATATTGTGGACGAGCCGTGTTTTGGACGATGCCTGTAAGCTTTCCTGTGGGAACCGTTTAGATAAAGAAAGTAGTTAGCAGAAAAACAGGCTAGCAGTAAAACAAGTTAAAAATAACTTTAGTTTGTGTAAATTAACCAATTGATGTGTAACATGTCTTTTTGTTATAAGAAATAGACCTATCCGGGCTTACTAGCTGGATTCAAAAATGTATAAAACCTCTGCTGTTTGAACAATAAATGAGATCTGCGTTAAAACCATATTGGTTCACGAGCATTTACTCCGTGCCCTCTCGCCACACCCTTATAGAAAACATTTCCCACTTTAAGATACACTAAAGATACTTTAGAGAAAATATTCTAAAAAACATGTGGTATAAATGCTTTTCGATGCTTTGGGTAGGAGTGAAAGTTTTTCTGATAGAACTCGTGACTCAAAGCAGCAGCCAGTGCCTGATTAAAAAGAACACACATCACTACACACCACCACGTCACATTTTGAAATCCAAGTGTGATGGCCATAGAAACATATATGAGCAGTTCTGCAAAATAATGAGGGCAAGAAACGCTCTCAAACCAGTCTCCAAAAGGTACATCATAGTCCAGCCTTACAATCTTTCCTGAAAGGAAATAGAAAGAAATTAATTGAGAACATGCATTAAACAAACTTCTCAGGATTACAGAACAATATGCTTACAAAAGTTATCATCATCATCATCATTCACCTCCATCTGATCTGGCAGCTTTGCACTTAATGAAGTAAGATGCCACCTCTGACTATGCAAATAAAGAGTTAGGAGACACATTTTTAGCCCAAATGGAAACAGAAGTGAGGTCCTCAAGGAATGGCACAAGTTATAGCCATTAGGATGTGTTTGTCCTTAGAATATTAGAAGCTGGAGCTTCATTTCTAGTTCTATGCACAGGTACACCACACCCCCTTCGCCCCAGTTCAGCCATCCAATCTCTTTTCCAAACAGCCTCATTTCATCTATCAAAAGTCTTACAGAGAACAGCACACAACAGGAACTGAAAAACATTAATTTTTAAGGTATTAGAAGCTATAGAAGCCTATTGAAACAACCAAGAAAAATTTCCCAACTAAACAGTTGACAGGAATGAAAAATCTTACCTGATTTGTTTTTTCTAAGTTTAGCTAGAATTACAAGACATCTGTGTTGGTGAAGAGAGGCCCAAACATACATCGTAATTCCTACAATGTGATACCAGCGGATCTGCACAGAAAGCTGTTTTCCTGAATCAAACATGTTTTATTAATATACAGCCAGGAAATAACTTCCCAAACATCATCTGAAAACACTAGATACATTTTTCAAATATCACTGTCTTACAAAATTCTAGTCGTGAGTCTTTAATCCCTTGAAAATTGCTTTTAAATCCTGCATCATTTAAGTGCCCAGCTGGCAGTTCATTTCCTTTAACTGCTCTATACTAAAATACATAGTTATTAATCCAGTAGCTTGAAGTACAGCATGATGTACAATGACACATTATTCATAGTCTAAGATCTCAATATTCAACACTGTTTATAACTGCTATCATCCTAATTAAACATGTTGTCATGGCTCAGGTCAACATGTAAGTACACAGTTATTTGTCTTGTTCACAGTGGTATATACATATATACACCTACACGCACACACTGACAAACACACACAGAGTGTGAAACATTTAGGTCTTAAAAAAAGTGATAACTGTATGAAGGATGCTTTCCAAAGTACAAGCCAATGCACCATCTCTAAGAATCTACAGGATGTGAAAAGTAGAACACAGGTTCAGAAAGAAAAAGGTTTTATCCACACATAGGAGATCTGAAGGTCCTTTAAAAAAAATCCCTGGATTATACTAGAACTGATGTGGTTGGAAATGGTTAAAAACTTCACTAAACTTACATACTTAGTAATGACTGCCTTACAAAAATCAGTCATGGGAGGAGTGCTACAACCAACTCATGGTTCATCTGTGCAGCTCAGTGGAATGTGTTGGCAGAAACAAGTAATAAAATACAAATTTCTGCTGTATTAATGGAAACAGTATGAGAGAAAGAAGAGACTGAATCAAGGCAGAGCAGTGCCAAGTTCTTAATGGAAAACAAAGGAGGTGGCCAAGAAGCCTTGCAGACTCACCTTACAGCAAAAAAAAATAAACTCCCGTGTGACAACTGAAGTTGCATAGTGTCATTTGAGAACTGGTACCAATTGCTGTCCTGCATAAAGCGTATGTATCTCACTGCAAAACTGATTGATAATGATCCTGAAAGTACCTCTGTGAGATGTCTTTCAGGAAATAACTGTGATGGTTAACATGACAGTATGTGTTTGTTATAATACCGGTTGATTATATGATTTACTGAAACGCAGTTACTTTGAACTATTCCAGTAAATATTTTTATGTCTCATCAGTTAACACACTTCTCAAACAAGCAGCCCTCTATATGGAAACAAATGGGAACAAAACTGCATCTTTGGTTATAACTCAGCAGGCACTTACCATTCCTGACATTAGTAGGCACTTGACATAGCACAGTTGAGCCAACGGCAATGTAGAAACCAAGTCCATAGTAATACTGCACAATATGAATGAAACCATTGGAAAACACACTGGTCCAGAGGCATTCTGCAAGCCTTCGACAGCTGTGCAGCCAAAGGAGCAGGAGAACCAGAAGAGCAGAGAAGTACTCACTATCTGCGTGCAGATAAAAAATAACAACTTTGAGACAGATAGGAACAATTTAACCTGGACAGTGCTTCAAAAAGCCTATTGCTTCCCCTCCCCACAGCAAAATTTTACTCTCATTTTAAATTAACGGGGGAAAATATTTGTACAGGTGAGGCACTGCTGACCACAGCAAGATTTCTTCCAGAAGGTACTAATGGCGCTTTCTATTAAAAGGACTGCTGATAGGCATCATATCCATAAACTAGAATGATTTCTATATTGAATAATTACAAAGGACAAAGGCACTTGGTATTCCAGGAAAGTCACTTGACACCTAGTTTAAAAGCAACTGATGAACCAGCACCTGGATGCAAATTCAGCACAGCTTTGGTAATAGAGTTTTCTAATATTTATATGGCTGCATCATAATAGATGGAACACTTGCCCATGTCCTTGCTCTGAGAATCTCTGCCAAGAGCACAGTGCATGCCCTGAATCCATGATGGGAGTGACTCTTCAAGGAACTCAGCTCGGAAGAGCCAGTACAGCAGACTGCCATTCCAGACCACAGAAGCCACATAAAAGTGAGTAAACCAGCTGTGGGAACAAAAATGGTGTTCATTAATGTATTAATGTTCTCATCATTCCTTAGTTGGAAATGTAGCTGCAGGACGTGCTTGCCTGATGGTGAGTACATTCCCTTTTGGTGCCCACATGAATAGTAGAGAACTCAGGCACCAGTGGTACCAAGCAGTAATAACCCTAACACATTTTCCCCCCGTGAAATGCTGCCTGGAATAACCTCTAACTTAGCTTACATTACTAACCATAACTGTGCTAAAGGGGAGAAAGTGTAAACCACACATTGCAAAAGTATTCCTCAAGACACAACTAATCATGATGTACACAACTTTTTCTTTATAATTTACACCACTAAAAGCACATCCAAATTAATTTTCTGGGCATTTCCAAGCTGCTGCACCTCACAGCATTCCCACTTTTCTCAGTTCCAGTAGGTACACTACACAACATGTTACAGTTCATAAATTACAAATGCAGATGGTAAAAGGCATCCAGAAGTAATTACTCAGCTTTAAGTATCTTGTCCCTCTGAAAATTCAGGGTCTGCAACAATCATATAGAATCCGTCAACACCACAGGGTGATTACAGGGCAAGACCACATAGGTGTTTTTGAAGAATAAAACAAAGCATTTCCCAACCCTGTAATGCACTTATAAAAGCACACTTATGCATTACTGAAATGCACACATGACAGTCAAGGCAGGTAACTGAATTGAGTTAAAGAGCCTATAGTATCCAGCTCACACTAGGTGACCCAGTATTTCCTTTTGCTTTTAAAAGTCCTTCTGGCTATGAATAAAAAGCAGGACCTTTGGAAACACCTGCAAAGAGATAAAATATGTCCCATGAGAAGATGCTGATGGCCTTGACAATGCAACTATAGGTACAAAACTAGGATATAACTGTATAGTCAAGAGAAGACTGTATTCCTATTAAACATGGAAACTTTTCTATTGGAGGAGTGTAGGGGTACAACACCCTTGCTTAGTGAAACCAATTAAAGTGACGCCCTGCCAGAGCAGCTCAGGTATCTCTCAACAGCACAACAGAAATCACAGAGGTAGTGAGCATCCCTGCATGCTCCAGAGCACTTTGCCCATACACATGATCACTTCTCCTCAGTTCCTTCTACTAAGCAGAAACATCAACATTTGCTCTGCTGATCTGGAAATTTATCTGCAAAATTTAACCGCTCTCCCTCATTTTCTGACAAACAGAATTTGTATATTGATAAAATATAAAATAAACCACCTCCACGTTTCAAGATCTTTCCCTGCTGTCCTGTTACTCAGCATACTCATATCTTATCACTCACCAGGGAACCTTCTCCACACACACTGATTTTTGCTACCAGCACACAAACAAGTCCTGGCAGCTTAGCAGACACACGCCCTGTGAGCTTTCAGCAATCCCAATTACACTGGGTATATATCTGACCTACAAAGCAAACCAGCACAGCAGTAAGTACACGTTCCATACCTCAAGGAGAGGAATTTTCACTATTTGCCAAACGTGAAAATGAATCAAGATAGAACGGCAAATTTAAAGACAAGCCCAGGCTAGTGAAAATATTATGGTTGTTTGGCAACAAGACAGAGATGAATAGAACAGAAAATGCCTCAGTGGCTATCTTCAGGATCTTCTCTATTCCTTCAGCTAGAAATGTTACGGATTCACTAATCAATTAACAGAATTGCTTTATAGGTGTCGAGAGCACAAGACCAATTCTCTGAAAAAGTATGTTCTTCAGTCACCCTCCTCCCTAAGAAAGGGTGTTGGGAAACTTCTGTTGGAGAAAGGTCAACTCAAGTAAAAAACCTACCTTAAGAATGTGGCACTTTGCAGTACACTTCAATTAAGACAAAGCCTTTATAAGCGCTTATCTTTGCTGAGGGTACCACAGAGCTTAAACATGTCCTTGGATATTTTCTGTATCAAGAAGCCTGATAACCCAGATACTACATTACAATCTTTCAATGAATAACACGCTGTGTCACAAAACTTTTTTTTCAACATTTGGTTTGAAAGCTACGTATATGAAATGTGTCAGATATTATAAGATTGTTACATTACTGGTGATCAGATCTTTTAAGCAGCCTCCCAGTCCTGTCCTGCTGGCCTTGCAAGATCCCATCTTGCCCACGTTCAAGTCAAAGACTACTTCTTAGTTCTAGTAATGAATCTCATCTGATCAAAAACTAAGGAATTCTGTAATATATAATATCAGAAACATTTTAAAACAGGTAAATGTGGGGTTTTCTCCCTCTTTCATAATTATTCATTACACATCTATTTCATTTCATTAAACATCTAAACATAAACATATATTTAATTGCATCAAACATCTCTTAGGAGATGTGTTTGGATAACATGGTGTTTCTTTTGCCTTATCAGAGACTATTCATGCAGGGTCTAGGTCGATATTGTTCCCATGATGTTAGTAGTATGCTAACTCACACTTTAAAAAGAAACCTTTAAGGGAAAAGGTAATGACCGCCAATCAATGTAAGACAGTAAACCTTCGGCATATTTGCACAGTCACAGTTTCACTCAGGATTCCACGTTCCCAGGTGTCTGACATGAGTCTTGCAGGAAGGTTTGTTTTACGGATCTCGCATGGGACTGGGAATTAAGGGATTAGGCTTTTGTTCCCATTTGGAACACAGATTCTGTATGATCGCTCGTAGTCTCCATGCTCCTCGGTTCCACATCTGTAAAATCAGAGTCACACTTTTGCAATAAAGCTGAGCCCAACTCTATAAAAATCCGCAGTGCTCTCTGCGTGTGCTGCTCACTGTATCGCTAACCGGGGCACACTCACGGCAATCGCTGCGGCGCTGCAATCGCGTTAGGAGCCGCCCCTCACCTCTTGGGCACGAGGTAATTAAGACTCCAGCCCGGGAGCCTCGTCTTCCCGTAGCGAATGAGCTGGTGGAAGAGGTCGGAGACCCCGCCGCGGCCATCGGACCGCCACGCTGGGGCCCGCAGGAGCAGCAGCAGCGCCGCCAGGAAAGCAGCGCCTGGCACGCACCAGGCGGCGCCCAGCACCGGCACCATCGCCCGGGCCCCGGCGCCGCTCCGCCCCCGACCCGCCCACCGCCGCCCAGCCCCTTCCGCTTCCCGCTCGGGAAACGCAGGGCTCTTGTGCCCGGGCCGAGCAGCGCCGGGCGCCATGGGAGCTGTAGTAGCTGTGGGCTGTCCCTGCAGCTGGCGCCCCGAGCTGCGCTGGGGCATGTTGTCTACTTGTACTTCAGCAAAGCCTTTGACACCGTCTCTTGGAACACCTGGCAGCCCACTTGCACAGGTGCACTCTTTGCTGGGTCAAAAACTGAACAGCCAGGCCCAGAAAATGGTGAACAGTGCTGTATCCTGTTCGCAGCTGGTCACCAGTGGTGTTTCCCAGGCCTCAGTGTTGGGCACAGTCCTGTTTAATATCGTTATTGATGATCTGGATGAGGGGATCGAGTCTACTCCTAGTAAACTGGAGGACAACACCAGATTGTATAGGAGTGTTGATTTGCTGGAGGGCAGGAATGTTTTCCACAGGGATTTGGCAACTATCAGTAAGCCAAGAGGGCACGATCTCAAGCTCTACTAAGGGAGGTTTAGGTTAGATATTAGGAAGAAATTCTTTACAGAGTGGGTAATCAGCCATTGGAATGGGCTGCCCAGGGAAGTGGTGGATTCTCCATCCCTGGAGGTTTTTAAGATGAGACTGGATGTAGCACTTAGTGCCATGGTCTAGTAACCATGGCAGTAGTGGATCAAGGGTTGGACTTGATGATCTCAGAGGTCCTTTCCAACCTGGGTGATTCTATGATTCTGTGAAATACTGTGACTTATGTTTGTGCTTGAATCCTCCTTCCTTTACTTCTGGATGCCGGTTCTTTTGCTGCTATAGTGCAGAGCAGATTTAAGTTACATGTGAAGACATTAGACGCCAGGTGGTTCATTTGGAAAAGCTGCTGGTAAGCAGCAGGTTGTGGAGTTGCATCCAGTAGACTTTCTTGACTGTGCACTCAGTACTTCCTGGACACCCAAGGCACCCCCTATCCAGCTGCCTCCAGCCATGGCTGCTTTTACATAAGCACAGGAAAGCAGGATCCGACCTCCAGATGTGGTCAGTTTGTTGGCTGTTTCCTCAGAGTTCAGATAATTGCAGGAAGAATGGGAGGAGTACAGCTGTGGGGCTGGGAAATGATTTGAAGGGGAGAGGGGAATCAGCCTTAAGTATACCTTCAGTATTTACATCAAGTTATGCTGAGGAGAAGATGTAAGTTGTACGCTGCTACTGCTCACAGCTGTGTATATAGTTTGCACAGCAGTAAGAGCCCTTCTTTCTAGGTTTTTTTTTTTCCCTAGTGCTCTACGTCTGTGGCGCATCGTGTGACCCCATGCGCAGTAACGCTTTTCCTACGTTTTAGGCGAATGGTTCCCTCTAGGTGGCACCAGCACTCTTCGGTTTTCCCGTAGCCCGCCCACTCTGCGCCGGGCTCCGGCTCCTGCTGACCAGGAGGGCCCCGAGCATCCTTCGAGCATCCTCCGAGGAGCAGCCTCTGTGGGGCTCCCACCTCGCAGCTCCTCTTGGTGTTAGCTGTTTGTAACAGCTGATTTTTACATTTGTAGTCTTCAACAGTTGTAGATGTTTGCTGTTGCATATTGGCTTTTTGTGGCAAATATTTGTTTGCAGCTTTGCAACGCTCCATCTTCATGGGTGGAGTTCAACTTACCTAACGTTACCCATCTGAAAATTAGTTATCTAGATAGAGCTAGGGGGGTGGGTTACTGATGGAGGCAGGAACCTCCAGAGTGCCAAATTTTTCTCCCTAAGCAGGACTGTCTCAGCTGTTGAGCTGAATTGTCCTCCCTGGTGAAGATTCACCTGAGGGAAAGAGAATCTTAAAGGATCCAGAATAAAAATGGTTATAAGTTATTTATGCTCTTTGATCTAGAGTTGGTTTGATGAGTGTCATTCAATGAGTCTTCCACTAAAATTAAAAAAAGTATTTTTTCACAAAGGCCTGGGCCATGCCAGGCAGTTATCTGTAAATGTAATTTGTTCATGCTTTCTGCCTGTTAAAGGAGACCTACCCAGACAGTTTATAGGCTTCTGTGAGACATCACATATAACAAAACTGGTTAGTTTTTACTATATGAGAATGGAGAGAAAGCCTGGAAAGACACTGTGCAAAAGGAGAGGAGGAAGGTCAAGGCTTCTCTGAACCATATAGGAAAAGCTATATAGGAGGGATCAGACAAGAGCCCAAATTTATGTCTCACAAACCTGGACTTGTGTGGGTTACTGTGGACCATAATGTCATAGAGCTTCATGAAACGCCTGTAGGGGGTGGGTGCCTAAAGCCAGTATGGGTGAGNAACTTCATGAAATGCCTGTAGGGGGTGGGTAAGCAAAGGTCTGTTTTGGAGATTTTCTACTCAGACCATCATATTATTCAAAGGAATTTGTCTGCATGAGGGACAAATATCAGCGTCATTTACTGGGCAGCCCACAGCAGATTTCACTACAACTCCAGATTTCGTCCGCTTATTTTATGTAGTGATTTTGTTGGGTTTTTTTTATTTATAAGGAAAAATACAGAAAATATTCAGTTGCTCGATACTTTTTGCTGGTTGCTTTGTTCAGACTTTTTTTCCCAACAAATATTTTAATTAGTTAATGAATCCCAAAAAACTTTGTGAGCAAAATAGCTACAGGTGAGTTTCTTCGTAATCTCTGTGAGACAGGATTCAATGTGTATTTAGCATAAGGATAACCATGAAAGTACAAATAGAGGACACAGTCTTTCAGATGTTTATAAACATGCCTAAAGCCAGTATGGGTGAGGATTTTAAAATCTAGATATTTGGCTATGGGATGTAATAATCTGCGTTAGCTTGGTCAGTACTAGTGAGTCTAGAAACTTTAATTGTCAAAACATTCTTTGATTTAACAAATCAACACAATGGGCTAAAGTCATACATTTCTGTGATTTGTGGGGAAAGTAAACCAAGAAAGCCATCAGATTGCCACGTTTTGAATACTAGCCTGTGCTCTACTGGTTTTAATCACTGGAAGATAATACCGAGATACTGGGGCCAAGAAAACATAAATCATATAGCACAAAAAACAGTGCTTATAGATGTGAGAAACCTACAGTGAAACGCACTTCCCACCATTCAAGGATCACTATGTGCCCTTGGCTTTCAAATTTTAAAATATGTTTCCACTAGCTGACAGAAAGCAGGAATTAGTCTCTGATAAGGCAAAAGCTCCTGTGCAGGAATGGTGCCATGCTCCTGGGATAAACACTGTTATATTTGCATAGATCTTAATGCATAATTCATGCACGTCAATCCGTAGACTTCAAGGTGTGACTTCTACATCTCTCAGAGCCGTAATACTAAGATATATGATTTATTCATTATTCAGCTATAGTATTTGCTGAGTTTTCACTGGTCACAGCTAGCCAGTGTTGTTGAGGCTGCTTTTCTTTCAGAGGGCCAGCCTGAAAGCATGGGTGGCCAAACTGCAAAGCAGCCAAGCTGTAACATGCACAAGCACAGCCAGCAGTTTATTTGACTTATCCAGTTCTGGGCTCCCCAGTTCAAAAAAGACAAGCAACAACTGGAGAGAATCCAGCGGAGGTCTGTGAAGTAGGTAGGGGACTGGAGCATCTCTCATAAGGAAAGCTGGGCCTGTTTATCCTGAAGAAGAGGTGGTTCGGAGGAGATCTTATCAATGCATACAAATATCTCAGGGGTCATATCAATAGGATGGTGCCAGAATCTTTTCAGTGATGCTCAGCAACAGGACAAGGCACAATGGGCACAAACTAAAAACACAGGAAGTTCCACCTGAATATGAGGAAAAATTTCTTTACTTTGAGGTGATAGAGCAGTGGAACAGGCTGCGTAGAGAGGTATAGTGGAAATACTCAAAACCTGCTTGGATGCTTGTCCAACTTGCTATAGGTGAACCTGCTTTAGGAGGGAGGTTGGACTAGTTGATCTTCGGAGATCCCTTCCAACCCCAGCCGTTCACTGATTATGTGACTTATACAGTCTGCAGAAACTACCATTTTTTCCCCCCCTAAAAGGTGTTATAGAATAATCTTGGCTATGAATTTCACAGAATCACAAAATGGGTAAGGATGGAAGGGACCAGTAAGTTGTCTGGTCCAATCTCCCTGCTCAAGCAGGGTTGTCCTGCAGCATGTTGCACAGAATTGTGTCCAGATGGTTCTGGAATATCTCCAGTGAGGTAGACTCCACACCCTGTCTGGGCAATCTGTTCCAGTACACGGTCACCCACATGGTGAAGTTCTTCCTGATATTTAGGTGGAACTTCCTGTGCATCAATACCTGCCCTTTACCTCTTGTCCTGTTTTTAGGCACTACTGAGAAGAAGACTGGCTCAATCCTCTTGACACCCTCCCTTCAGATACTTATAGACATTGATGAGGTCCCCTCTCAGTCTTCTATTCTAGAGGCACAGCTTCCTCAGCCTTTTAATGTGCTCTTTATAATGTAGAACTTGTTTTCTATCTCTGAGATTTCATCTGCCACAGATGAAAAAATAGAAAAAAAAACTTCATGCTTTAGTGTTCCTAGATAGAGGCAGGTTCAAGAGGTGACTGTGGTTCTGGTCACATCTCAGATATCCATATGGCCCCATTTGGAAAGAAGAGATTCTCCATTTTGTACTGTAATGTTGTGAACATAAAGAATTGTGAATCTATCTGAGTTTGTTTTAGATACCCAGTCTATACATGAAATCACATACCAAGACGTTTTAAGAAGTTGACCCACATTTGTCACGGGCTATGAGAATGATACTACTGATTAGCAGAAGCACCTTTTCAACTAGGCATCATCCATAGTTGGGTACCTCTCCCTTTGTATGGGAGGCTAAACAAAGTGCCTGTGTCTCAGAGATACTGCCTGCTTCAAAAAGGCAGAAGCTGGGTTTGAAATTGCCAGGCTATTGCCCTGTTCCGGAATGCAGATGTGTATTTTTTCCGTATGTTATCAGTGTTCTGCCATAACATGAAGACATAGGCTAAATTAATGTATCTGCTCATACTTACCAGTGATCTTGCCTTGGGAAAGATGCAGCAACTCAGTGAACCCTTACTGTCTATGACCTGTGACTAGAAACAAATTCAGGTTTTCAACTACTAAGCACAGTTAACAGCTGTAAAAACAGCTGTAGAAAATAATTTGTGTTGATAAACTTAAACTTGTCACAGGGGAAATGAAAGCTGTTTATGAATATTCAAATTTTTTTTCATTAATCCTTATTTTATAAACATAATTTGGGCAAATTAACTCTTCCTGATTAACTAACTCAGTGTAATATTGGAAAGACAATTGAACATCTTTGCTTTCTTACGAATACAACATTGCTGCAAAGGGCAAAAAAGGTGTAAGGTCTGTGCTGATTGTATATGGTTTGTACTTTAAACTGCTAAGTTATCTAAGTAGGACTTGATCCTAAATACACCTGAGCTCAAGCTTTCAGTCTAATGTAAGTGAGACAAACAAGTCTTTGGAGTATTTCCAAGTGAAGGTGCAAGAGAATGTGATTTTTTTCAAAGGAAATTAATTTTATCTGTAGCTTTTGGTTACAAATCCCAATCTAGTTTTGAATGAAATCCAGAGTGGGAAGAGAATCAGTTCCACTTTAGCTCACACATCTTCTTTTATTCTGTCAAACACTTTACTGTGTACTTCTTCCCTTGCTGACATGCACTTAGCTTTTTGTACTCCTTTTTGCCAGCCATTTGATTAATTTTTATCCTGTCTTGCCTTTCTAATTCATTTTTTTAGTAAGAGATTTTTGAGGGAATTTTTTCCCCAGATATGCTTCCCGACTGAAAATTTGTAGTAAATATTCATCAAGAAAGTGTTATATCATTCATTTTCTCAATTAATATTCATTAGAGACTTAACATTACAAACACCAGTAGAATTGTGATAAATATTAGCTTTAGCTGAGAGGGAAACAGTGCCTGAGGAGCACTGCGTGCTGCAGGCATGCTCAGATGCAGCTAATCAGTGATAAATATCTGGTGATTTTTAGGTAGGAGAGCTCAGATTTCCTTACTTAACAGGTCTGTCAGACACATGATGGCATAGGATTACCTCCCAAGTGGGGGGCACAGAATTAAGAGGCAAATCTTTTAAAATGCAGCAGCCAAACCAGAGGAGTTACAGGACCGATACTGGTTTCAAACCACTTTCGAAAACAAGCTGCGTCTTCTCCAGGTGGAAATAGTCTTCTGGGTTTACCAGACATGTGAGAAGCCAGAAAGGCTTCTTGTGATACAACTAGATGTGCGTGCTGCTGTTCACTTCATTCACTTCTGTGTATATGTCTGGGCAAAATAATTAAAAAAAAAGAAGTCTGAAAGTGGTAAAAGCAAATAAAAGGTTATCTACAAGTTAGTTACTTGTAGTGCCTTACCTATAGATTTGCACTGACGTATGCTGCTCCTTTGCTCTCTGAAGTAAGGGCTAGAAAAATAAACGGTTATGAGCGGATAGATACGATTGAGGCGTGTGGGGTCTCTGACGATAAATAATGTCAGCTCTTGTGTTCAGATACTGGAAGCAGCTTTGGCTAATGTCACAACTTACTTGCCAGATTTGTTGTGTGCCATTCAGCAATTGAGACAGCAGTTCATAAACATTCTTATTGTCTGGACTCAAAACAAAGCTGAGGTCACATGGGACTGGCACTGTGCTCTCCAGACTGCTGTTTTTTTGGCTGTTTTAGTGAACTCTTACCCTGACAGGCTTCAAAATCCTTGGAATGAGAGCAACAAGATGACTGTCAGAGTAATAAGGGTGTATTACTTGCATATCCTGCTGTTCTTTGTGCCAGGAACATGGAGCAGTGTGCTGGCTTTGCTACACCCATAGCTCTGCTACACCCGTAGCTCTACTGTGCTTTACATGCAGAATACTATTTCTACTGAAATCACTTTCAGTCCTGAAGCAGTTTGAGGAATAAAAGAGAAGCGGGTAAAAACTGCAGCAATTTGGACCAGTATGTTAACAATTTAGGTTTTTCTTTCTAACCATGCAGCCCATAGATGCAAGGAGAAATACAGCCAAGGTAGGATCACTAAACCTTCTAGGCTGGCTTGTCTGAGACAGTGCTCAAAGCACAGGGCAAGAAGTGACGAAGACCTCTCCTGCACTGCCAGTCATTTACACCATGTCAGAAGGGTGTAAGTGGCCCTGTCTCCTGCTGTCATTGACAGGGATGTAGGAGTGGAAGCAATGGCCATTCTGCATGATGGGTCTGTGCTTGGTGGGCTGGCCTGGCAAGGTACACAAATGTTGCTGGCCAAGAGGACAGACTGTGGCACTCACTGAATGGCCAGCCTACTGCCCATCACTCCTGCATTTTGTCAGGACTGTCAGTGCGACAGTCATGTAGAATCCCTCTGCTTGCCCTCAGACCCTGCCTGACCTGGTATCTGAGGAACAGCAGCATGTGCTTCCTCCCCGCCTCTGCAAAATCAGTTTTAGCAGTATCTCATCTGCCTCCCAGTTTTTAGTGATCAGAGAGTCTGTTGGAAATTTTTGGATTCAGCATTTACTATCAAGATCACCCCTTTGGTTAAATTCAACTCCTGACGTGCTCATGAGCTTTGCTGAAAATTCATCCTGGCTGAGGAAACATGTATCTAACATCTAGTTTTTCATTTCATCCCAATCCAGACAGTTTTAGCCTGCTGAATTGCATGGTTCACCTTCTAATGGAATCAACAGCTTCCATCTTTTTTGAGGACTTCAGGAAAAGCATAGATTAATTCCTAGCAACCCATGCTGGAGTGATGTGCTGGGGAGGCAATGGCAGTGGATGTTTTTCTCTGGTCAGTTCCTGCTTTTATCTGCACTCAGCCTTTGTTTTCAGTTACATCTAAAGAAACATGGAAATTGGTCTGATGAATTTGAAGACACTACTTAGGAGGAAATGAAAATAACTCTATGCAGCTCTCTGTTGCTTCCTCAAGGCTTTCTGTGACTTTATGATAATGGGATTTTTGAGATGCCAGAGAAGAAAAAACAAAGGGGTTTCTGTGTGGCACTAAGTTTTCCACCCTGGGGTTTTGGATTCCTGTTTGTGGGGCTGACACGGAGCTATGCCATGTCTGCCCACCAGCAGCCTGGAGCCCTTGCCTGTGGAGGAGGCTGGCTCTTACCTTCCAGGAGCTCCAGTCTCCTCTGTACCAGAAGTCTTGGTATGTGAGGATTCTTTTTTCATTTCTCGTTGGAAGTAAAGAAAAGGCATAAATCTCAGGAAGAAACACCACTGCTTCTTACTTATCTCCATTTTCTGCTTTGGAAATCAAATGTGGTTGATGGGTCCTGCAGCCACCCTGGCCTGCATAGGAGGACAGTGAGTAGTCTGAACATGCCACTGCTGATGATCAATAATTCTATTATAGTTTTGTTTTTTTTTAAATTAACTGTATTTTGTGTCCTCCCTGTGCAAAAATCTCCCTCTCTTCTTCTCCCTCTTTTCTCCTTTTCTTTTTTTTTTTTTGGTCAAACTATGCAGGAAATGTTTTGGAAGGGGGAGTCAAGAGACTTAAGTCTGGAATTTTTATGTACACCAGAAACTTAAATGTGTGGTTCAAGCTGATAAACTTACCACACCTCTTTCTGTTTTCTTTATAGACTTACTACAAATATCTGGCTTGGAACCTAGATTTATGGTGTGAACAAAAGAAATATAGACCATAGAGACATGAAAAGATAAATCTCAGGAGGAGACATAAGAGGGCTTGTTCAACTTTTAAACTGTTTCTTAATGAAACAGAATAACAAAAAAGATTAGAACACTCATTTTTTAAAATGTTCATGTTTGAAGAAGCTGTTGAACATTAGTGAGGCCGCATATAAAATATCACTGCTATTGTTTTATGCCTGAGTTGAAATTGCCTACAGAGTCCAGCCCTGAGTTTCTCATACCATCAGAGTTTGCATTGCTCTCAAATGGAGGTTCATACAGAAAAAGGACCAGGAAGCACAGAGAACTCATGCTGTATTTTGAAACCAGAGCTGGCCAAAATTCCCCAATGGTGTATTAAGGAACATTTTATTGGATTCATTTCAGATGGAATGTTTTTTGAAAAAATATATATATTCCATGATATTTAATTGAGAAAAGAATAAATAGATAATTTCTGTTTCTGTTTTTCTTGGTATGGTATTATAAATAATTCTAATTAAAATGAGTCTTTGTGACTTCAGTTTTGACAGTGCCATAAACTCTGAAGCCTCTGAAATTCTCACAGCCAAACAACTTGGACTTTTTTTCTAATCTGAATTTGTGTAGCTTCAACTTCTCACTCTATGGGTTTATTATACCTTGGTCTCCTAGAGATTAAAATATCTAGCATGTAGACTCAATACAAGTGCATGCACCTATGATCAAATCATCTGTGTTCTGATTTGTTAATGTAGAAGAGAACCACCACTGATGTCTGTCCATGAAAGACATATGTCCTTTATGGCTGTTCTTTGAACCTCTTTCAGTTGACCAGAGCCACTCTTTGATTACAAGCACCAGAGTTAATCCCACTGTTCTGGCAGTAATTTCATCCATGCCGCATAAAGAAGAAATCTAACCTTCCTACTCAGTTTACTTTATATGACCAAGAATTGCACAAGCCTTCCTATTGTAATAGGAGTTCACATTTAAGTGGTTATCAACTGGCACATCATTAATACCTGAATACAGTTTAGTTTGAATAAGACAGTGTGTTCATTTGGTCCACCTAATTGTCTATTTTGAAACCTCAAAGATTTTGCATGGCGACATCATATGGCACTGAAAATGTATGAGGATAATTTTGTGAAGTCAGTGGGTTTGTACCGTGTTCACAAATAACTGTATTATGCCTTAGGTCCTCTTTTGGAATTTCATTGAGGGCAGTTTTGCCTAGAGTGGAGATCTTTGCCTTTGGAAAAGGGAATTTTAGGAAGTAAAGGTTTGTATAAGGCATAGACTCAAGCTAACATTTTTGAAAAATGTGTGCTCTAAGTCTATGTATTTCAGTCATCTAATTGCCCAGATAAACAAATTTTTACTTCCTGCTGGGAAACTAGAAGATATTGGATGAGGAACTTAATTTTAGGTTTAGTCTGTCCTCTTATCACTGGTAAGTGAGAGTTACTGACCTTTGATGGTTACTGGGTGTCCCATGTGAAAGGAATTATTGAGTCTTACAACTACAAGTAGCCACACCATGGTACTGCTACCTTAGCTGTTCTCAGCAGGCACCTTTTTCAAAGACTAGGTCAGTGTTAAAAGGCCAAAATGAGCATAGAGGCAGATCTACCCATTCATCCCCATCAGGATGCCTCTCAGAAAAAGAAATGTGGCACCTCAGTAGGAACAGGTGGGGAATTCATGCTGCTCCTACCTCAGCTGTCATTTCCCTGCGGCTAAGTAAGATATTTGCTCCCAACTCTTTCAATAACACTAAATTAACTTAAAAAAAAAATCAGGTCTGTATCCAAATGTAAACAGATTATCTCTGGGCCCTAACAAATGAGATTGCAGTGAAGAGTTATGTAATTCTCCAGTTTGACCTTCAGTCAATGCAAACCTTCAAGAGCAACCTCATCTTTATGGGAATCTACTCCAAGCTTTAAAGCATCTATGGCTCTGTGGTTTTGTCATGAGCACATAGTAAATGTGTCTAAACACAGCTACTGTGACCATCTGGAAGTTACCAGCTAAGGCAGAAGCAGCTAACTGAATACAGCACCAGCAGGCATAATAAATGTGCCTTGATTTTAATGTTATGTGGAAGATTTAGTATTCAAGTGATTACATTACTATTAATTGCATTGCTTCCTCTAAAAATGCAAAAGATAAACAATTACTAAAATTTGTATGTTAATTTAACTCAAATGAAATGATTAAAAGTAGAGTGAAAAAATGAAAACAAAGCATTACCAAATCCTTTTACTTATTTTCTTTGGTAAACAAGATCTTTCTGTTCAGCTGAAAAGAAACATTGATGAATATAATGTATTATGAGCCAAGTGAGTATTTTCCATTGCAACAATTATTTTCACTTAGCACGTTAATGTTGACAGAAAAAGACCAAAGGCACCCTTGTGGCTTTAGCAGCATGTCATAACAAAATGAAGGCTTAACCTGTTTCTGAAGGATTGACTTTCAAGCAGGAAACTGGGCTATTTTGGAAACTTAGCTAATGACACTGTTATTTTTTCTCCTGAGTGATAAGGTTGATGGATACATACCATTTGTATTTGGCTTAATCCTTTTTCTCCCATGCTCAGGACTATCACTTACACCATAGTGTTGATCAATCAATGTATATTAGTATCTAGCTCTGCTGACAAATGCTCTTGCTCTGTCATTTGCAGCTGTATATTTATTTTGATGGAATTGGCTGACACAGGGTATCTTTTTTTTCTAGCGGAGAACTGTAAAGACTGAAATTTTTAGAGGGACACAGTAGAATTTGATGTCTACCTTTTAGTGAAATTCTAGGGGCACCAAGTGCCTGCATGCCTCAGTAGTTCTGGTCAAAACAGCCAAAGGATCATAGGGTCTTCCTTATGCTCCAGAATAATGTCACACTACAGCTAACATGATAGATTAAATTTCAATAAAATATGGAGATGTAAAAAGCAATAAATATACAGACTTATGAGATTTAGAAAGTGGGCTAGTAACAGTAGCTATCACAGGTGTTCAAACAGCCATTTTTTTCCTCACTAAGGTGAACATTTTCAAGCTAGCTCACCAAAATAAATTCTTCCAGCAAGCACACAGCAAAGGATATATTTGGATTACAGAGCTCTGCACTATCAGTGCTTGGCTTCCTTATAGAATTTAAAATACATTTGAACTGATGGTGAAGCATTTCCAGTTGAAGAGAAAAGATGCTCAATAAAAACATGATTTTACCATCACCCGACACTTCTGCAAGGTCACAAGGGCAGATAAACAACTTCCTGCAGCTGTGGCTACATCTGGCACACGACTGAGGCAGAGAGCGTGCTTCACAAAGATAAACAGATCAGGTTGTATCTCCATAGTCTCCTACACTTCTGGGTAAAGCTTGGGGAACTGAACTTGGCCCTGCAGTGCCAGGAGTAATTAATATCTGAAAATGCTTTGCCACTAAGGAAGTAGAACAATGAGTTTAATCCCCTACTCCAATAATGTTGGTAACTGTGGGTAGCTTGGGGCCACTGTGCTGCCCCTGAAGCCTCTAGTGGTTTTTCTCACCTGGAGACTGTCTCACGTAGCTGCCATCAGTCTGTTGGTAAGATGCTTTAGGGGCAGCCAGCTGAAAGAGAAGAAAGGTGGATGTGCTCGATGTCTCAGGGCTCGATGTCTCTGTGCTGAGAGCCAGGTCATGCCTGAAAACGGAGCAATTCTTGGGCTGGGGAATGGGTTCCTCATGGCCTGGGGTTAGGAGTTGCCTCTATGTTCCTAAGACATATTTTATTAGAAGACAGTATCTCTTTGAATTGCTTAAATTCAGGAGACTTGGTTGAAAGGTATTTCTGGCATACTGTCACAGGTTGTTGGCTTTTCCCCCAAAGGCCATCACATTGCTTTCAGGCGTAGGGTGGAATAATTTTTGTTTGCTAAGTGAGCAACCTGAAATCAATAAATGATTTTTTACTGATCCCAAGTTGAAACTTTTTGGCATATTCAGTGACACGAGCCAGGTTTCCTTTAACCTGAATGGTAGTAGCAAAGGAAAAAAAATAAATTTTGCATTGTTTTTTATTTGGGTGATAGAATAATGTTTCACAGCTGGAGACCTCTTAGGCAAATTGGATGTTTTTGGAGGGGAATCCAGTCCTGAAAAGGTGCCTTCTTCTCTCCCTGGACTGTCCCACAAACCTGATTGCCCATAGAGGACAATCCAGACCCTCTTCTGAGGTTGGAGAGGAGTAGACCAGTAGCCTCTGCTGAGGCTGGGCACCTTGTGGAATAGGGAAGGACAACTGAAAGGGAAGGGCAGGCAGTGCCCAGCATTTATATTATCTCATATACTACATTATATTACATTTTGGTTATTGGTAGATGGGGGTTACGTTAATATGGTCAGAGCATTTGCCCATGACTTGGAGCTGCAACCTTCTGAGATTGAGGGAGCACCTGAGAAGTGCCCACGAACTCTGTACAAGTCCTTGGAGAGCCTGCATCTCAGGTAATACCTGGAGAAGTCTATCCATGACATAGAGGTAGCCCTTGGTGGATATGCTGGGCATTGGAGGTGCTGGGCAGACACAAAGCTCTTGAGGCAGCCTTTGGCCACCCTCTGATCCAAGGATCACTCAGCAGCTGGTGATGGAAGAATCACATTTATACCTGTTGTACCAGCCAGATCCCTATCATGAGGAGCTTTGCCCTCAGGAGGAAAAACAAAATTCCTCCTCTGCCCTTAGCATGGCAGTTTGCACTGAGGAACAGCTGTTTGGTTGTGTAGCTGCCTTCTTCCTTTTGCATAGGGAGACACTGCTTCCTTGCTTGCTTCTGTGTTAGGAGATTGCTGGCTCTGTTGCCTGTAGTTGTTTACGATACATTCCATGAGAAAACTAAAGCTGCTAGGACCTTGGCCCCAAGTTTATCCTGTTTGGAAACAGCATAATTGTTTTTGTCTGAATTTAACCAGCAAATAAAGAAACAAAATGAATGAGTTATAAAACATCTATTTTCTTTAAAAAGCTGCAATTCTTTAACAAGCCATGTCAGGTAAATGTGTCCACACTTTGACACATCACAGGGTGAACTATAGGAGCTGACAATATACAAGCCATTTGATGTTATGTTTCTACCCTGTTTCCTGGCAAACACCTCTCAGAGATGACAAGGGAGTATCATTTTTACATGACGGTGTTTCTACCAAACTGCTGATAGAGCCCTTCACAAGATCACAGAAGGGTCCATATCATCTGATTAGCATTTAGAGAAGCTGGTCATCTGGGAGGGAACTGCAGGAGACCACAGACTGCACCCTCAAGGGCTGAGAGAGGAAAGACTCAATCAGTGGTTGATAAGGCTTAGCAATGATAAATCACAAACAAAACTCCAGGCTTAGGAATTCACAGCACAATCTGTCATGAATTTCCTTCCCTTCCCTCCCTCCCCAATATCTGATGAGAATTTGCCTTTTAAAATGGTCTCTGGAGTACAAGAAACAAAGTCAGCGAGAATTGTTAAGATGTTCCTGGCTTTTGTTAGTTTTCTTAGTGTTTTATTTTATTTTAATATATATGCGTATCTTGGTATGTATGTGTGTCTCTGGGTATATTTATGCAAATTTTTAATATTGAAATGCAATGTGGAAAACACTTGGTACCAGATTATAAACACTTTAAAAGAGAGAGATTTGGAACCTGTCTGGGGGTCCCAGTTCCCCACAGAAGCAGATGGTAAAATCCTTGAAAAAATCACTTTAGAACTAACTTCCAACAAAAAGACCTTCTCTACAGGAGGTACTTCTGCTGGGAAGAGTGCTCTCTGCATCAGGTTTTCCACCAGTTCTGAGAGGCTGTCACACCTTAGCCTACTAGCTGCACATATATACAGTATGTAGGTGTGGTGGTGTAGGCCAGTGCATGGGCTGCAGATGCATCCTCCCACGTTGTGGCTATGGAGGAGAAGCAGCACTGTGGTGTCAGCATCATGGGATAACACATTTAACTGAGCGCACATCTCGGCACTCTGCTGTTGTGAATGCCAGCATTGCTATAGGTCTGTCCAGGACACTTCTGCTTTGGCCCCTCTTCCCCTTGTTAACCATTTAATTGGGGAAAAGGGAAGATGCAAAGATCTTTAAGTCTCCCTTTGCCTAAGAATGGTATAAATAGAACTTAACAGAGTATTCATCCTCATTATAGCACATATACATTCTCTCACTTTTAGGGTACAGGGAGTAAGGCTGGAAGAAGGTCCTTGTTTTGTCTCTGTCCCTGGGTGCAAGAACCCCCCAGTGGGCTGTGAGTCCCCTCCCCAGTGCCTTTTCCATGCTGCACCTCACATGAAGGTTGGAGGCAGATGAGTGCTCTTAGCTGTCTTTCATATAAACCAGTTCCCTCCATGTCTTCAGAGAGATGTTGGATAAGCAAAGCACACAGAAACGATGTGCCTCCCAGCTGCACATCTGCTGCCCCTTGCTTCTCAGAAACGTGCACACGTGGGCTCAGAAGTGGGGTCAAATAATCCACAACTAGTCAGCTAAGAAGTTAAAACAGGGAAGAAAAATATTATCAGAATGGACTGTGGGGGGAAAAAATACAGATTTGAGAGGGAATGGCTGCAAAAAAAAAAATGCCAGGACCACAAAAAAGAAAAAAAGCAGGAAAGAAGAAAAGAAGTCCCTTTGAGAGAAATCCACTGCGCTTATCATTTAGAATTTATACATTCGCTGCTGCCTAGTTTGAGGATGGATGTTAGGAGCTGCATTGAACCTCTTGCAGAACTGCACTTTAAAAATACATTAAAATGTTGCCTAGTGGGCTTGTGATGAAATCTGTAGTTTTTAACCCAAACCTGTGATCCTCAGAAATTTTGGGGCAGTGTTGCACTGGTTTGCTGTGGTAGCTGATAGGCTATACTGAAAAAAAAAGCATAAATGTCCTTCCCAAACTGATGTGAGAGAGAAGACTGTTTCCAGAGGGAAACACTGAGGATCTATCTTTATTTTTCACCTTGTTAAAAATCATTGTACGACTGCCTTTGTTTGACTGCTTTTTACATCTGTAACAATTTCTGCTCCGTAAGAGCAGTAGGATACCTCCAAGGGATTCCCAAGTATGCAGAGATGCTGATGCTAGCCTGATGCTGGTGCTAACAGTGTGCACTGCTTACTCTTATTAGACAATAACATGTACCCTGGGGTGTCTTCAGTCTTTTGATTAAACTCCCTGGGATTCCAGCTTTGTAGATTGGCCATTGTAAATGCAGAGGCAGAAGAAAGATGCGATTGCCTCTGCTCCAAGGGTGGTACAACCACCTCTCCCGGCAGGAAGTGTTCAGATGCCCTTAATGACAATGGGCAAACAGACAGTGTTTTTGTTTATTTTCTCATAAAGTGCTGATGAACAAATGAGGCAGAGGCATTAAGAAACTCATGCTGTGAGGAGAGATTTGAGTTTATCAGCTCCTTCTTGGCAGGATAGATTTTACATGGTGAGAGTATAAAGCAATCCCTCCCTGAGGCATGAGACTCGAGAGTTTTATATCATAAATGAAATGGGAGGAGTGCTTTCCTTTGCTCTTTTCTGGAGTAAAGTTTGAATAACATTGTTTATAGGATGAGAGGTTGCCACTATGGATAAAGCACAACCTGGAAATATTGAAGAAGACCTTCTCCAATTAACAGGCTAAACTCTGCTATTAAACTTTGTCCATGTGACAGTTTAAGCCTTCTAATGAAGGGTGCTGTCCAAAACTCAGGCTGGTATCTGCTCTCACTGAAGGCATCACAACTAGCTCAAAATACAGAATCATGCCCAGCAAAAAGAGGCAGTAGTGACCCTGAGCAACCACATAAATCACATGCAGACCTCCGACCTGCCAAGTGGTGAGGGCTGAAGAGACTGAACCTCACAGATAGCACACACGAGTCTTATTTTTTCTGGTACTTTTACCTAGGACATGTTTGTATATTTTAACAGAGAACTCATAGTCCGTGGCAGATTTGGAAAATATTCTGTAATTTATATTGTGAGGCAAAGTGGGATCTTCCCTCCAAAGCATCTAGAGGCTAGTGGCAATGTCCACATGATCTCCTGTAAGAAGGTGATGCCATATGGCAGGAAGCCATTTATCTGGCTTCATTGCTGTAGGGAGTGAAAATTGACAGGACAATGCTATCTGCAGGGCTCACCAAGCTAGGTCAAATCCTGCTTACCTTACTTATGTAAATAGTTCTCTGCATCTCAATAGCTCTGTGTTGTTACAAACTGTCCTGATTTGCACTTTGCAAACTAAGAGCAGAAATTGCTTCCAAATCTTCCAAATGGAGCTTTTCCCTCAAACAGAAAAAAGCTTTGTCGTACCCAACAAAGTTATCCACAGGACTGCAGAAACCCAGTAGTGTTTCACAGGGAGTTTTCCTTTGAAGTTTGGTTGTGTAAGACAGAAGGAAAACCTTCCCTCCCAAACATAATCCTGTAGTGTAAAATCAGCTTTATATTTATTTATTTTGACATTCAAACCCTTCTTTTTAATGCGTATGTATAAGCTCTTAGGGATTTAGGTCTTCATCGCTTGGTGATTTGCCCAGTATTTCTCATAGCCCCCTGTAAAAGGAACTACTTTTAAGAAACTCTGCAGTTTTGGCTTTGCTATTCTTTTACAATGCTTGGAGAGAGAAGGCTGGAGTTGGTGACAGATATTTAAACAAAATGTTCAGGGGCGGTTTTACAGACTCTGTGGACTCCACAAACCAGAACTCAAACCTCTCGAATTACTGCCAAGTCTTCTTCTCAGATCCATCTGAAATGGTTTAGAGATTGTGCAGGTCAGGTCTGAGCTTCAGCAAGGGTTGTCCTGTGTTACCCTAGGGAGACGCTGCCATGCTGCACCTGCGTTTGCAAATAGAAGATCTGCATGGTGAAGACACACTGAAAACAATAAAGGAGGTTACAACAGTTAGGAAATTATCCTTGAGCGCAGGCTCCACATGTGCAATAACCTTCTCTGCTGCAGTCTTCCTGTGCAGCTGTGGTCAAGCTCCCGGGACTGCAGTCCATAAATGACAGGAGACTCTATGACTTAATGGGATCACCAGCCCCAGTGCTCAGGAGTGATGAGCATCCCCTAGCATCCCAGCTTTCACCACTGCACTTCCACCAGTTCCCACAGCTGGAAACTATCTCCTACAGCTGGAAGTGTTTGGAAGGGTCCCAGTCCTGGCAGTGCCATGGTGCCTGCGATGCCTATGAGTAGCCTGCAATCACTTTCTTCCATTGCCTGACACTGCTGGAGCCCAATTCCTTAATTTCCCCTTGTACCAGACAACACAGACTGGGAAGGGTGGGAGGACTTGTACACAGTCTGGGATTCAGGAACAGAGATGTGAGCTAGAAGCTGATTTTGTAATGTTTTGCTTAGCTGTTTAAGTATGCAAGCATTTCTTCTGAATAAGATGCAAAATATTATCATAACATGGAGAAATTTAGATGTGCTCATTTGGAATTAAATGCAATCTTGATTTGTTAATTTTGGCATTTGTAAGCCTGTGTGAAGCTGGAAGAAGAGGGATTCCTGCAGATCTGTGTATTGGTTTGGCAGGAGACTAAAGGAATCGAAATAGCATAAAACCTGGGATAGGATTTGGTTTGCCTAAACCCCACACTGATCCTACTTTCTTGGACTGGCTAATCTCTCTACTGAAGTCAGAAATTATAAGCATAGTGCTAGCAACCCACACTGACACTTAAAGGCAATAATCAAATTGCTGGAGAACCCTCCAAAAATCGAGTCCATGTCTTCCCCAGTCTGAAGGAGCCCCTCTACATTTTGAGGGAAGGTTAGGAACGGGTTAGCAAGTACACCCTTCCATCTACCTATATGAAGAAAGGTAACATGAGTTTGTTCAACACCTGTATTTTGATTTATCTGCATGGACAGGGCTCAGGATTTATTTTTTTTGGAGGTCAGTTTGTTACTAACATGCATTTCAATGTATCCATAAACCCACACTTGATAGAGAAGGAGTATCACTATCATTCTTTAGCACCAGTTTCCATGTCAGTTTAATTTTCTGTATTCATAATGATAAAGTCTAACACTTTTCAGGTCTTAAAAATTAGGCTCCAGATTAAAACGTATTCCTTCTCTTTGGCTTTTCTTACATAATATAATGCTCTTGAGGTGGACGCTAAGGGCTTGACTGTGTTTCCTATATATAAGGAATATGTATCTGGAATGCTCAGGTATAAGGTGCCATTTGAAATGCCCCAGTGTACCCAGGTCATCTCCATGGGTGCACAGCTATGACAGATGGTCTTCAAAAGACTTATCCCTTCCTGGAGGAAACTAGAAGTAGGAGACATACCCAGGACATCTCCAGAGGTACTAAATGCAATATATATGCACAACTGAGTCGTGCCTGCACCATATTAATCTGTGTCCCTTCTGCTACGGTTTTAATTGGTTGCTGTAAAGACTTGGAAGGCTTCAGCTCCTGAGTCCTCCAGCTCTCTAACTGCTTGTTTTATAAAAGCAGTTTAAAATAGAGATACAGAATAGTAATGGTTGAGGGAACCCACTTCTACTGCTAATATTTTGCCTTAATTAAGTTACTCTGTAGAAAGGTCTATCATGGCTTGTTTTTCTAGAAAAAATGCTCTGAATAATGACAGAAAAAATGTATTCAGATAGATGAAATTTCTAAATTATAATTTATGTCATTTTCATTACACTTTGTAACTCTTCGAAAAAAATTTCATTGTTTGGTGTTATCAGGAATTCCAGTGGGAACTCCCTAGAGAAAGGTGCAGTTGGCTCACTAAAAGGCTTTTCATTTAAAACATTACTGTAGATGGGCCTGTACATGAGATAAGAAGGAGGGGGCAGTTAAGAGGAAACAATAAAATATGACAAAATGTTCTGAAATGATGGTGCTGAGTTGATATTATTTTTTTCATTTCCCTTTTTTTTTCCTCCTGCATTGTCATATGAAGAACATGACTTCATATTTTCATCAAATGGACAATACAAATTCAAAGGCCTGGGAGGAAGGGGAAGACTTTCTTCTAAACTCTTCAAAACCTGTGATCTGTCAGTAAAAGCAAATATGTTTATAGTAGAGTAATTGAAATTTTATTTAGTGCAGTGGCATGCACTTTGGTTACTCACAGATAATTCCTTCTTTGGAGTCCATACCCTGAAGAGCAACAAGAGTTTTCAGATTGGCAGGGAAAAGCAGCATATACAATTGGCAATATCTCTTCAGGCTCAACTGCTGGTCTGTGTTGTGGTTTTGATCAGTCCCTCATTTCTATCACTCTTTTTTTAGGCGACCATTTAAACAAAAGCAGCTGATTCCCACTGTCCCAAACAAAACAGAACAAAAAAAATCTCAGCATTTACCACTTCATTTTCAGCTCTCAGGCAGGCCCTTTAACTGTCCAGCTCAAGATCAGTCCTTACAGGTAACTCATATTTTAGGAGCTGATATCTAATTCTAACCCATCCAATTTCTTCAATCTTTTATGCATTTACCCTGCAGGAAGGAGAGTGGATTTCATGCCCCCCATCTTCAGTTTGTTTCACCCAAGTCTCAGCATATCTGTGTGTTATGGAACTAAAGGGATAAAAAAAGCTTGTGTTATAAATTCCTAGTTTAATGTATCCTTTAATGTATTCCTATTTTGCATTGAAATTTTCAGTTCTGGCTTTCTGTTCAAGAGACTCCACTCTTCCCTGTTGCTGCCTGAACAACTGAGGCTTAAATGCAGGATATTAAGGTCAATGTCACTTATGCTGATAACCCAGAGGAAAGAATTCCGTGGATTTTCCAAATCATGACAGGCTTTGCATAGTTTTGCAGAAAAAAATGCAAGAAAACTACTAGTTTTGGTATTTCTATGCTGAGGGAAGCATTTCAGGATTCTCCACCATACTTGCTCCAAGACTTTTACAAGTTAGAGCTATGCAGTTTTATTTGCTTGGTAGTATTAGCTATTATTAAAGTTACATGTTATTACTTGTTGCAGGTGCCAGCCATTTGAATTGATATTCTCATGCTGGTGATCTGCTTCAGGGTACCTTTAAAAAAATGGCATGGCTATAACATGCTTTTAACAACAACAATCCTCCTCCTCCTCCTCTGCTTTCCAATCTTAAAATGGTGGGATTTGTTTCGAAAGCTATCACTTCTAACTTAAAGAATTAAATTTAAGATGGGCATTGGTCCTGAAAAAAATCTTTGTTGTTGTTGTTTGTTTGTTTTGTTTTGTTGGTTTTTTTTAAAATTATAAAACTTCTGAAAAGTAGCCATGGTCTGAAATTTGGTCTCAGATTTAGAGCCAATATCTCAGAGGAGTCTTTGCTTGCTTAATTCCCTCTGCTTCAGCTCTTGCCATACACCACCTCCATGAAGCACCTGTGTTACTTGACAAACAGCAAGCCGGGGCAGATTGCACCTGGTGTATTGACTGTCAGTCCCCAAGTTTTAGGGAGTAAGACAACAACTGGATGATGTGGAAAACTGCTGTTCCCCATTAAGGCCAAGATTATCACTCCTTGCCTATGGACTGCATCTTCCAGAATAAGCAAAGGAATTTAACATTGACTTGGTGTCTCACTTTTCACACAGATTGAGTAGTGCTTAGGGCTGTCACCATCTCAGAGAGCAGGAATTAACATTTGTTCATCCCAATATCCTCTGATAGAAAAAAGAATTTCATTCCTCAGCTTTGCATTAAGATGAGTGTTTATTGTACAGGCTATGCTGTTTCTGATAAAGCAACTCTTCCCTCCCCAGAGGTTCCCGGGACTTTACTTTTTCATATTGATAACACTGCTTCCTTCTTAAACTCAAGAAGATAAATGTAAATGGGAAGGTCAAAGATCACTGGAACATGAAAATTGAAAAAACATGCTTTTTTCCCCCAAAATTGCCATTTTTGATCTATTGCTCAGGGTTTCCTTTTCCCAGTTGTAATTTGAAACAAGTCTCCTCCTGGATGAGAGACAGCTTCCTTGGTGTTGCTCCCAGGAAAAGCCCAAGTTTTTTTTTTGCAATTCTTTGAGTTAAAATCAGTGGGAGAGATAGAAAATGCCAAATGGGAGAAAGAAAAGTGGCGTTCAACCAGCATACAAGCCACAGTCTAACAATGGTCAAATAGCAGGGGTAGTAGGAAAAACAGGAAGGGAAACAAATTCACTTTCATTAGGATAACTGCAGGATTTCACCTGTAATACTATCTTCTTTCCTTGTGTTTGTGTAACTAACAGGCTCCATGTGAGCAAACAGCCCAGCTGATACCTCTTGTCGGGTGTTTGCAACAAGGCTCATTCTCCCTAAGCACACATCTTACATGCTAATTGATTCCACCTTCCGAGAATGTCAGGATTTCACGACGCAGCCAGTCTTCGGCGTGTGTCTACAGCATGCTGTGGGGACCCACAAATAGCAGGGAGGAATGTTTAGAGTGCATCTAATGGCCTTTGCTTGCCTTTAAGCTGGTAAGTGTAAAAATCACTCTCCAAACAACTTGTGACACTTAACGGTTTTCACACGGTACTTTTGTAACGTAATCATCCCCACATCACCTCCCTGCAGACATAACCTGTGTGTCTGGGCTACAAGGCAGTGTCTCTGCTTGATCATAGAATCATACAATCATAGAATCATACAATCATAGAATCGATTGGGTTGGCAAAGACCTCAGCGATCATCAAGTCCAACCCTTGGTCCAACTCCAGTCCGTTTACTAGATCATGGCACTAAGTGCCAAGTCCAATCTCAGTTTAAAAACCTTCAGGGACAGTGAATCCACCACCTCCCTGGGCAGGCCATTCCAATGCCTGACCACTCTCTCAGTTGTCCTGAGGGCCACCTGTCTTACTGGTAAAAACTGAGGCAAAGTAGGTATTAAGTACCTCAGCTTTCTCCTCATCTTTGTTAACTGTATTTCCCTCCAAGTGCAACAGAGAATGGAGGTTTTCCTTGCCCCTCCTTTTGTTATTAACGTATTAAAAGAAGGACTTTTTATTATCCCTAACAGAATTGGCCAAATTAACTTCAAATTGCACTTTTGTTTCCCTGATTTTCTTTCTGCATGATTTAGCTATTTTCATAAATTCTTCACAGGTAGCCAGCCCTTTTTTCCACAGTTGATAAACTCTCTTTTTATTTCTGATTTCCTTCAGAATCTCCCTGTTTAACCAAGCCAGTCATCTTCCCTGCCAGCTTGCCTTTTGGCAGACTGGTATAGTCTGTTCCTGCGCAGTCAAAACCTCCTGCTTGAAGCATGTCCAACCCTCCTGGACCCCCTTGTTTTTAAGCATTGTTTCCCAGGGTATGCTCTGAACTAGTCTTCTGAATAGGCAAAAATCTGCCCTCTGGAAATCCAGTGTAGATGTTTTATTGATGGACCTCTGTGGCTCTGTGCTAGCTGAAGGGGTTTGTGGCTGCTAGAGTGTGATGCTCTGTCTGACCATATTTGTGTGCTTGCATTCCAGAAAATATTTTCTAAAAATATTAAATGATGAGAGCTAGAACAGTGAATGTGATGTAGGATTACAGGAATGGGCAAATCTGCTGGTTAGGATAAAGATGCATTTCAAATGCCTCGATTTCATGGGGCTTTACTTATATTTTTTACCAGGATTGAGAGAGATCCCTCATGTCCTTTTTCTGATTGAACATAAATGCCAGTACCCCAGCTTGCCTTTACTGGAATCTGCTGTATGGCTTCATAGCAGTAATGCTAAGACAAACTGTCTCTTTCCATCTGGCAGCAAGTACCATACTGCATATGGAGCATGGAGATGGCTATTCAATGGCTAGGACAGCTCTCTGTGGCCACAGGGCTGGTGATCCAAGTGTAACAAGTTACGCAGGTCCAAAGGAAAAGCTACTTTAGGGGTCAGCAGAATTGACTTTGGGATCTGTCCAGTTGCCTCTTTAAAATGAGAAAGAGAAAAGTAAATGGAATGCAAGATCTGGACCAGGGTAACAGGATGACAGGGAAAAAAAAAAGGCAAATGCGCTGCCATTTCCTTTAAGTTTCATTTGCTAGTTTTATTCTAGCTGCACTGTGGCTTTTCCCTCAAGATGTTACACCACTTACAGCACAAGTGGAGTAGTACTGGCCATAGTTGCAGTGACTTTTCTCTGGGGAAGCCCCAGCAGCTCTAGTTCAGGCAAAGGAACATGCCAGCATTAGGGAATGTCCTGATGAGAAGGGGGAGGCCTGCAGTGCCTGGGGAGTCAGTTGGGTGAGGAGTGATTAGAGATGAGCAAGGAGTGAGCAAGCAGTGAGCCCCCTGCTGTGCTGTGAGGCCTGGGTGCTACTGGGCTGCTTCCTTCCTCTCCCTCTAAAGGCGGGTGTCTCCTGAAGAAGAGACACCTTGATTTTTTCCTTCTCTTGTCACACCTTTCTGCAGTAATATCTAAGTGTTTAATGGAATAAAAAACTAACTGTACTATCTCTATTCTGAAATAAAACCCCTGTCTCCAGTCTTGGCTTACTCTAAAGTGGCACTGTGTGCCACTCCCTGAGTTTTTGTTTTATTTTGCAGTAGTTGTTCTCCCTGGACTATCACTTGGTTATGCCATAACGTAATATGATTTTTTGGTTCTCTTTAAGTGATGTCCGCATTCTAAATTATAATCTATTCCATTATATTTTGATTGCCAGTACTTCTGTCTTAAGTGCCAGCTTGCAGATTTCTTGCAGAATTCCTCTAGTACTAAATATTGCTTCCCTGCTTATTAACCCAGAAAACACGGCCAAGTCTCAGCTGTAAATGATACTGCTATTGGCAATGCTGTGCTCAAGGTGGTGAACTCAGTAGAGGAATTCTCTTTCTGCTATTTGTTTGTACAGTACCTAGCTGCAGGAGGATTTAATCCCTGCTCGGACCCTTTATGCACTATCACATTAGAAGCAGTAGTTCAACTCAGCCTTAACTTGTTCTTATCTGTCAGACATTGTTCAGTGTTATAAACTACACCTAATAAGTCTGTATTTAATTAGTGTGTGTACTTTCTGACATAATTTGCGCAATGCCAAGGTCGACTACTTCTCCATCCGGCAGTGTACACCATGCTGAGCGCAGAGCATGGGGCTGGGTGTTCGCTGCTGACAGCTGCAGGCAGCGTACGATCGCCTCTGGTTGCCAGTGTCCCCTACACTGCGTACATCTGTGTGTCTGTCAGGTGTTTGCTTCTGAAATCTTGAACTTTAGAAACAAAGTAAAGCTGACCTTGTGTGAGCAGTGCTACAGGTCCATCAGCAGTCTTCAACCTGCCTCTGCTATGTAAGGATTTTTCTTTCCTCAGCAATTAATAATTATTAATCAATTGTTTTTCATGACACTTCACCTTACTAAAACATTATTTTTATGTTTGTGAGTTGTTAGACTAGGGATCTCTGCTTGCTGAAGAGCTTATTTTCTTTGCAGCTAGTAATGACTATTTATTTTGTCATAAGAATGTAGATAAGATTCTCTGATCCTGTTCAGCGTGTACCATGCTGCACATCTTGGAAAGGAAAGACCTAAATCTTTACTAGAAATCTTCACTAGAAATCTTCAAAAATTGTAAGCAGCTTAAAGGTCAAGTTTGTGTTGTGGTGTATGAAAAGCAGAGTGCTAGACTCATGCAAGTAAAAATAACTCCAAAATGGTGATAGAGCACTAGTTAAATTACAAGATTGTGTGAAAAATGATATTTAACTTCTCAATGAGATCAGGTTGAAGTGGATGTGACCTCATCTTTTACATCATCTCCACTATGAGATTGCTTGAGTTTCTAAATGAGACTACTTACGACCCATCTAAATATTGGTGTGTAATTATGTTTTTACCTCCAAGTTTCACATGTTCATACCTTTGATGCTGTTTGACAGTTTTACTCTATGGTTGACTGATTTTGAAGGGTCTTGAAAATCTGAAATAAGTATATCTGAAGATTATATTAATTCTGATGTGTTTTATTGTTTTTTGCACAAGCAAATGCAGTTTAATTATTCAACACAGCACTGAGAAATATTGTACAACAAATACAAGGAAAATCCATCTAAAAAAGTATAACCACAAAGATTAGAATGAAAATTAGAAGTTAAAACCAAAGTAATTTCAGTTTAGCAAAAATTTAACTGGTTTTGGGTTTTTTTTGGAATATCAGATCCTAAAGTTCTGTTCTGTTAAAGAGGAGAGGAAGATATTAATGTGCTTTTGGCCATTAAAATATTATTCCTAAAATATTACTAAAGTTACTAAAATATTACCACTGGAAACTGTAAATTTCATTCTCTAAAAGTATGTAACTCAATCAAAAGAAAGAGTAGTAAATAAGAACAGAAACATGAGTATGTGCTGAATTCAGGTGGTTTTTTTAAATTATAAAAGTTATGACTCTGTGGTGCTGACAACACTAAATTTCCCATTTGAGGCCTTTGGAATTGATACATTCTTTAGGAATATAAAAAAGCCTCTTAGTTTTCACACAGCACCAAATAGTTTATTTAAATTTAAATCAGTCCTTCTTTGTCATACTTATTTCAAGCAATTTTCAAGTTTTTCACTGTGTGACTAACCAGGGACTGAAATAAGTTGGCCAGAAAGGCCATGAAATTTGTGTCCTCAAAAGAAACTTAAAATCTGGACTAGACAAGGTCCTGAGAAACTTGATCTAATTTTTATGTCAGATATAACTTAGCTGACCCTGTTTTGACCAAAGGACTAGAAGATCTCCAGAGATCCCTTTTAACTTAAATTATTCAGTGGTTTTGTGCTTCTGTGGGCAAATTTTAACACTTTTGACAAAATATTGAAAGTGCTGTCAAACAAGGCATATTTGTGTTCAGAAGATGGAAGGGACTTCTTCCTAAGTTTTGTGATCATTAGAGCTAATTATTATTTTCTTGTCTTCCTTCTGCTTTTGGAACTACTTCCAAGGTGGGATATGTTTTGTAGTTGTCTGCAGCATGATGGACACTCAAGGGATCTGGAAATACACTCAGCTGTACACAAAAGGAAAATAATCTAAATATAGACTCTTCCATAGTTAAACTCTTCCTGCTGGACTTACATTATTCTTGTTTTAAAAAGAGAAGGATCCTGTTCACTTCCCATCATCAGATCCAAACATAAGTGCAGTTTACATAAAATGCAAAAAAGCAAAAATCCCAATGGAGATTGGAGCTTTTTCTTGAGGAAACATTGCCAGTTTCTAATCCAAGTTGAGGATCACACAGATGAAACTGTATTTTTAAGCAGCCAATGCCACTTAAGAGCAACCTTGCTGGTTGCCAATGTAAACACCTGGGTAGGAAAAAATAGGCCTTTCCGAATGTGGATTTAACATCAAACTGTATGTTGGGGTGTATGTTTTCCCCACAGGCAGCAAGTTGCAAAATGTTGGCAGGCAAACACTTCTCCATGGAGCCAGTGTGTGGAGATGGAGGAGGAAGATGGTGGGTTGCAGATCACANCTCTCCATGGAGCCTTGTGAGGTAGCAGCCAGTGTGTGGAGTTGGAGGAAGAAGATGGTGGGTTGCAGATCACAGAATTACAGAATCACAGAATTACAGAATCACAGAATGTGCTGAGTTGGAAGAGACTCACAGGATCATCAAGTCCAACCCTTAGCCCTGCACAGGACCATCCCCAAGAGTTACACCGTGTGCCTGAGAGTATCATCCAACTGCTTCTTGAACTATCTCAAGTTTGGTGNCTCAGATTTGGTGCTCTGAATCCTACCCTGAGGAGCCTGTTCCAGTGCCCAACCACTCTCTAGGTGAAGAACCGTTTTCTAATATCCAACGTTAACCTCTGCTGACACAACTTCAGGCCATTCCCTATCACTGGTCATCCAGAAAAGAGATCAGTGCCTGGCCCTCCTCCTCCCCTCACGAGGAAGTTGTAACTGCAATGAGGTCTCCCCTCAGTCTCCTCTTCTCCAGGCTGAACAGGCAAGGTGACCTCAGCCTCTCCTCACACAGCTTCCCCTCAAGCCCCTTCACCACCTTCATTGCTCTCCTTTGGATGCTTTCTAAGAGCTTAATGTCTTCTTATATTGTTTGGTGATCAAAACTGCACACCAGGAGAAACAGGAAAGGTTTCTCCTTGCTTTTGCTTTATTTCTTTCTTTCTTTATTTATTTCGTTTGTCATATAGCACTATCTGAAACTCAGTGTTTCTAGTCCTTGTGCTGAGTTGCAGAGTCTGCACAGCCTCAGCTGCTGCAGTGGGTTGAGTGGCCCTCATGGAATACCCCCACATCACAGGGCTCTGACACCTAGTGGCCACAAAAGAAAAAAATACGGTATTCTTTTGAGCTCTGCAACAGGTATTGGACCTGTCAGTTATGTAAGTATTGTTCCCCTGATAAAAATGGCATAAACCCTTCATTTTGGAGTGTAGCTGGCCTAACTTCAGGCACATGAATACTGGCACTGGAGTAAAGTTCATTCCCTGTTGTGCTGTGGCACTTGAGTTTTGGGACCAGCTGTTGTCTGGGGTTGAAGAAAGTACAAAGCCATGTGGGAAAAGCCTGTTTCCTTTGCATTTTCCAAGATAAAAGTCTGTATCTCTGCTGGGCAAGCTCAATGCTTAGATCATAGCTTTCTGCAGAATTACCTAGTAAAAGAGGAGACATTTTACTCAGGTGCAAGGTAAGAACTTAAACTCATAACTCTGGAAACCGATGCTAACCATCCACTACAGCTTATCACAATGAGCACTGACCTTTTTCACATGCCAAAAATAAACTGACGTATTCTATGAACTCTTCACTTTACCAGATCCATGGCAAATGAATTTAACTGAGGAAAGTTTCCTGCTACTTCTGTCTTCTCACACCCTATGACATCCTATGGCTTAAATGCTTACCTTGTGTAACTGAGGTACAATTAACACACACAGAGACTTTGTAAACCCTTCCTGCCTATGCTGCCACCCCATCTCATTTTAGGAGGAGCTAGGTAAGAAAAGTCTCATCATCAGTTGTCTTTTTGTAGTCCCAGATATTTTACAAGAGAAGGCACTTTTTCAAGTAGAACTTCATATAAGTCAGTCTCTTCTACTCACTAGGTTGCATTATAAGGCTAAAAAAACTATGTGTTTAGCATACACGTGTGTTTTCTATGAAGAAAGTGGGTAATTCAAGGATGAATCCCAAAAAACATAAATCCCCAATCCTTTACTGGCTATGTGCAGAATGAGGAGGTAATAAGAAACTTTATTATTGGTCAGGAACCAATTAAACAGGGGCTTGCTAAGAATGGTTTCTTAGGAACATGTTCTGGTAGCTTCAAACCATCTTTCATCCAGGTGCTTTCTTCTACTCCTTTACCTTAGCAAGTGCTGTGCTGATAAGTGATATAGGTTTCTCTCATTTTCTGAAAGTCACTATTGCTGTCATCGGTCAAATCATCAATAATTTCTTCAATCTACAGGGGAAAAAAAAAGGAACAACAGATGCAGTTTAACTTAAGTTCATGTATTGAGTTGGTAAATGAAATTATGTTTTAAAACTGATGTCTGGGTTTTTTTCTTTTTTCATCTTCAGTTTTGTATGTGAGAGAGGATAAAAAAGTAATGTTTGCCCTTTTCCGTTCATTGGGATTCATGAGTCTTTTGTTGAGCTGGATTTTGTCTTCACCTCATGATCTCATACATGTTCCATTCCCTATAGTTCCTCCTTTCCCTTCTGCCCTAATAAAGCTTGGCTTTTACCCTCTTCTGAGCTGACACCTTTTATGTATTCATTGGAGTGCTTCTTGTACTGCCACCAACTTTTCCCCTGCCAAGTGTAGCATCCACCTCTCATGTCAGCTGCGTTGAAGGGGTCTTTGTGATTTCTCTCATCAGCATCTGTACTTGCTTAGCAGCTATTTTCTTAAAAAATCTCATATCAAAGTAAGAATGTTAAAATGATTGAATAGCTCTTCTGCTGCCATTCAGGTGTGTAGATCTGAAGGTCCTTTTTCACAGAGCTGGGTGTGCACCAAAGCTCCTGTTTTGCATCCAGGGAATGTGAGGCCATGACTTGTGTGTCCAAGTACATATGGAGGTGAGATCCCTGACCTGCAGTCGCATGCCCTGACTACTCCTGATGCCCCAGCCTGCCCCAAGCTAGCTTGCCCTGCTTCTGGGGAAATGAAAAGAAAAAGGAAGTTGGACAAAGTGTTCTCCTTGTGTCTGCTCTCTCTAGTTCAAGATGAGTAATGGTTAATCACGGGCAGGTTATTTCAATGACAGCAGCATACTGTCTCCTCTGCAGGAACTGCTCATGCACATGCTGTCCCTCTGCAGTAAACAGGAATAACTTGCTCTGTTTAGGAGTCAACACAGGGAGAGAACACAATCCTGTGGTGAGGTAGGTCAAGACTCTGTCTTGGCAGCCTTTTAGACTTAAATTTGCTTTATCTATGTTACACCTTGCTTGATAGTGCACACATAGCCTTAGTATGGTTCTGCCAATAGTCTGGATGTCTAGAAATTTTTCTGGATGAGGAAAATTGACTGGTGGAAAAAATACTGGACTTGTTCTTTAAGAAAAATACAGCAATTAGTAAAGACTGGTGCCAAAGGACTGAACATGAAGGGGGTGCCCAGTCCAGCTACCTGCCAGAGCTGCAATATCTGCAACAGTTCTTCCTTGTGAAAACAGCTGGCATAGTTTATGTTGGACAGCTTCTCTTCCTCATAATGGCTGATTGTATGGTCTATAATTCCTTTCTGGATGTGTGAAAGGTTTGCATGCCTGACTAGCTCAAGGTCAGTGTGTGTTAAAGCTCATTGAGAGAGTGAGGGAGAAGGTTCGTGCAATTTTATCTTACCTATTATCTTGCTGCTCCTTTTTCATTTGTCTCTGCTTTGTGAGGTAGCAGCTCTCAGCACCTCCCAGGGAGCTGAGAGCTCAGGGAGCTGATCCAGGGTCTGGACCCAAGCTGTCTCCTCTATAATCCTGGTAGCACATTGGATTTAGTTGGACAATGAGAGCAATGTTAACTCATTTTCAGCTGGGAAACCAATGCAGTTGGTTTTTGTGACAATATCAGCAAAGATGATGTAGAAACATTTGAAGTAAATCAGATTTGCACAATGCACAGAGTTAATGCATACAGTATCATCACCATGATTTTCCAAGGTTGCCCCATTTACCTGGAACATTTACATCTGAGCAGAAAAAGTCTACAATGATGCTAATATTACATAAATAAAAGGAGACAGGGTTCTGGGATCTTTAGCTTTTATTACAAGGGCTCATTTGAAGTGTATCTCCAAATCAAGATCAATGAGTATAACCAAATCACATCCAGAATCTAAAAGCTGATTATCTTCCTGGTTTAAGTGAAGAAAAACTCCTCCTGCTAAACCTGTAAAGCAGATGCATCCACAAAACCAGAATTGATTTGCCCTGTGCTTCAGCTCATACAAAAAGACATTTACTGCAAGCTGCTCCCAGTTAGTCTTCAAGTCACTTCTTTCCATTGTTGAGATATCTTCAGGAAGCTCTTTTGGGTAATAATGCCACTTTTTTGCTCATCTTTAATTGTGTCAGTCCTTTTGTTACAGTGCTCATGGACTGCTTACAGTCCATACTCTGACAACAAATACTATTTTCAAGTATTTCAAAGATTTGCAGTCATTAAAGCCAAAAGATCCTAATGAATTTTAAGCTTTGTCCTGCTTCATACTGTTCAACCATGCATCTGGCTATAGTGACAGAGTTAGAAAACTCTAAAAAATATAATTTGAACACCTTGTCTTTACTAAGCACTCCCTCACCCACTTAAGCCTGGCATTTAATCAGACAGAGGTATTATCTTACTCAGTAGTTAGGCATATATTTTATCACCCAAATCCACAGGTGATGTTTTCATTTTGAAGGAATTAAAGTTGTATGTTACCTTCCCAAGTCTCCATTAGCATGTCTAGTGATAAAGCATTAGCAATTTGGAGGTGTAAGAAATTTCCTGTCATATCACTGCTCTCTCATACAAATTAGATGCTTATAATGAGCAGTTGGGTCTTCCTTTTGTTCCACAAATATATTTATCTGGTTGTATCTAAACAATTAACCATTTTTAACTGGTATCTCTAATTTAATAATAACAAGATTATTAAAGGAAATCCTTTACAAATTCAAGATGGCATAATTACTCTCCAAGGACATAAAATACTAAAAGCTATTTGTTTTTTTAGTGTAGCAGAATCTCTTTTCAAGTGCATTGACTCTGGGTCTTTTCAAATATGAAATCCATGGCTCTATACAATTCCAGTACTGTCCTACAAACTTGTCTGGCATTTCTACCAAACCGCTTTTTCTAGAACCAGCTAGTTCAATCCTTCCTGATTTAGCATTATTCGTATGCAAAGTCATCAGTGACTCCTGGGGCCCATGTAGGCTATTTGGTGCTCACGATCTTGTTTATGTGTACATGTCATATACTATCCATGGATTATCAGTTCAATATGTATTGACATACAGTGTAGGCAATAAAAACTGAGACTGGAGCTTAAACCTTGTCCCTGAATTTCTCTTTCCTCTCCTGTGTTCTGGTCCCTGTAGGCAGTTTACTGCAGGAAGCTATACACTAATCAGCCTGTAAAAGGCTGCTCTGGGGGAGACGGCAATCCCAGCCACAGGCTGGGGCAGATAATAGACTTGCCTCATTTAAGGAAAAGATAAAAGAGTGCATTTTGTTCCTCATTATTTCACTGGTTTTGGGAGGTGAGTTCTTTCCCTCTCCTGTTTAAACCACATAAACAATGCCAAGTGTCATGACTGGAGTGTGAGCCTGTCGGTGTAGCCCTATAATTAGAAAATTTCCATGCATGAGGCAAAAGGGTGTTTTCAGGTCACTTCCTGATCCACTCATCCATAGATCAAAAACCTGAGTAAGATGCAGATAAGAAAATGCCCAGGAAGTGAAACGTGCTCCATACTGACAATTCGGATAGCCTTATTTTTTGCTGCATTCACAGGCTGCCTTGTGGCACTTCTGCCCAGCACCTCGTTGTATCATCAGTATTATAAAGGGCAGAACGACAAAAGGCTGCTGTCCTATTGAGGCCAAGCATTTTGTCTTCCCGCCTTTGGTCTTGTTTCTTAACCAGAGGTGTAACTCTATGGATGCAACGTAACACTATAGGTTCAACAGATACAACAGACTTGTATTCATACTGTGAAGTCTAGAATGTGTCTCTCCTCTCCCCTTCTCTCCCGTTCTCATCTCTAAAGATTATTCTGCCCAAATTAATAGCAGAAAGAAAAGTCTTCCAATCAATCCAATGAAATATTACTCCAGTTTAACTTTTCTACTGCACAGCTTGTTTAATGGCATAATCCCATCAGAGAAGCACCTTGCTTTTTGTGAACGCCTCAGCTATACTTTCCAGTTTGTCTCCATACGCTACAAACACAGAACATCAAACTCAAATAGCAGTCAGGAATATCAATCTTTGAGTATTTTCTTTCTTCATTAATACTTTTCAGTATTAACATCAAGTTAATGCCAGACTTTTTAAAAGTCTGACTGCTTAGGGCTGCTTAGGGCAGACTGGTTCACTGCAGCTGTTTATAGGTATCCAGGCAGGATAGGGCAGGAGAGTTTTACTGGCATTAGCATCTGATCTGATCTGATCTGACTGATGATACTGACATCTTAATTCTCATGAAAACACCAAGGGCTTTTCAGCAAGAATGTGAGGCCAAGACCTTGGTCCTGCAGCTCTGCCGAGCGTGTGTACAAACTTCTCACTAGCGAGAGAGTTAAGATCGTCTGTCAACAGCTCTGTCCCATAATGTGCTGAGAAGTCTGGCCCTGCTCCAGGGCTAATTTTAAGCATATGAGTAGCTTCTTTCAAGTTGATGAGAGCAGCAGAGTAAACTGCTGGTTCCCTGAGAAGGATGCTCAGGGACTGGTACAGCTGGACCCTGAGGAGGCAGGGACGGTACCACCACAAAGTATGAGCTCACAGGTTTGCAACCCAGGCTCAGCCACCCCCTTCCCTACACACACGCTCCCAAGGCCAGTTAGCTAGTGCCAGGCTTGCTGCACCGCTCACATTGCATAGGATTTCCTGTACTGTGTGGTCAGATCCCATGCACTGTGTGACAAGAACACGGGATATGCCTTTTCCTGTATTTTTGCAGTAGCCAACCACTATTTCAAATGCTTGGGAGTGCAGGATGGCAGCTGTCAGGAAAAATGGCTATTGCACACCTACGGATAAATCACACTCTTGGTACAGACTGTGCCCACGCTGTGCTATTCATCTGGACAGGGCTGTACACATGCAAGTGTGTCTGAGAGGAAAATACAGTCAGAACCAAGACCTGAGTCTGTACAAGCCTTAATATAATATAATGAACATCACTTCTGTGGGGAACTCCTAACCTTTACCAATGAAAACATGCAAGGCGATGTCAAAATATTTAACAATATTACTGCTTTCATTTTTTTTCTTGGTGTGAGTGACATGAGTCTGTAATTTTATGTAGATGTGATGTAGATCACATTTTTAGCAGCCAAAGAGTTTAAGCATTTTCAGCTGCTATTGGTGCACTTATCTATTGAAATGTTCCTGGAGATGTGCAATTATTAGGAGCCTAATTTAGTTTCAGTTTCCAGAATTTCCTAATGAAGATTATATCTTCAAAGTCAATACAGTATGCCCGTCTTTTATCCAAATCACTCATTATCTCAGCAAAGGGCATGTCTATTACAGAGCAGCACTTACATGAAAAACTCTTGCTATCTGAGCGCATTTAACTAGTTAAATTCCATATCTCTAATGTTGGCCAGATAAAGAAGGCTACTGCATATTTAGGGCACAGCCTGCAGAAAAAATCTTAGCAAAATACCCATATGGGTCTCTGCTTTATAAAAATGTCTTGTTCTTACCCAGCTTTTTCAGATTCCCACCTAATCTAGTGATTTTTTTTGAGTTATAGAGTGATATCTATGCTTTATTTCTCTTCTTCATGACTAATTTCCAGAAAACGTAACTTCTTTCCCTTCCTAGCTGAACAGCAGTATTAACATTATAAACCAGTCAAATATACCAGATGGGTATTGGTAAATGAGTGAATGATTTGCTCCCCTTATTATGTTGAACCAGACAACTATTGTGCATATCAACTTGATTAATTAAAATGATCAATTTTTGCTCATGTTCCTTTCCTGTGAACTAACCTGATAGATATGGTGACAGCTTTGAAAATATACCTTGAGAAGGACCTTGGTTTCCTCTTCCAAATGCAGGGCTGAGCATCTTTTAGTCCTGAAGGGTCCTCCAGGCAGTTGCATGGGTTGTTGCTATTGTTTCAGCATTTTAATTCTTCCAAGCTGCACCATAATCTTGCCTAAAGAAGTTTGCTTAGATTCTTCTTGCTGCTTCAGAGGCTATGAATTAGAAAGTCAAACCAATCCATTCAGCTGGTAGTCAGAAAATGTGGACAGTTACAAATCAGAACCAAATGCTTTCTTCAGAGGTGTTTTCTTTAACTTCCACAAGTCAAAATTCAGGAACTTCTGCTATCGACAAGGAAGCCCAGGAACAATGGCTCTTTCCTGTAAGTATCAGTAAAGTGATGACTAAACAGGCACTCAGTAGCCAGCAAGTAAGCAAGGCTACCTCCAGTGGGCATGCACTGGAGTTAAGGGTGGTTGTTGAGAAAGATGGTGAAATTAGACCCTATTTATTAACATTTCTTGCCATATTCCAAGAAGGGAAAAGTGACTAATAAGCCAACAACAGACAGTAACTGCTGGTAAAGTGCTTCAAGGTTATTTGGTAATAAAATATACCTCCATATGGTCCAAGCTTCTCATGCAGCTGTATCACACCTGTCAGGAAAAACAATTGTTCCCTTCTGCAGGGTATTGTGGACTGTTGGAGACACCAGTTTTCTGGTTCACCCAGACCCTTCCTTGGCCATCAGGTCACCTCCTCGTGTCATCCTGTCAGCCATACCCTCATCCCAGGCTTCAGGGACCCAATGATGGTCACCCTAACAGAGGTGACCTGAACCATGAGTGTGAAAGCACCAGTTGCTTTCACTAGTAAAATGAATACAAGTTTCTCAGGGGCTACAACTAGAGAATGTTATCCTGCTAAATTCTTAATGTACCCATGCTTACTCTTGAAGGCCTTTCCAGGCAGGAACAGATAGGGGCTTTTACCACAGGACATACACTGTCATTCTGTCTGTAGTGCATAAAGCAAGTCTGAAGGAGCTTCTCAGCAGGGATCCAACTAGCACAAGAAGGAAAGGACCTGTGGGCTGTGGTGTTGATGTTGCTTCTCAGGGATAAAAGGAGGTGAGTTTGGTCAAACCTCTATTTGTACACTGCTGGGGAAGATATTAGTAAAATATGTGTTAGAGTTAGAGCCTAATTAGAGTAAATACAGTTAGATTGGTCAAGATAGATTGAATAAAATACTCTTTTGGTACCACAAAGAATGGGGTAGTAAAATACAAAACCCCAAATTTTTTGCACCCCTCTGAGTCTTGCTTTCTCATCATGATTTTCTCTGTTTTTGATGATTTTAGTGATGATTAAATCTTTCCTCACATTTGGAGGATCTTCTTCTGTCCCGGCCCATGCTTCGGTTTATAATCCTGTGCGCACACATACATGCCAAGTTTGCGCATTGCTCTGATGTTCCCACCATGACAGCAAGCAGCTTTTGTTTAGAAATAAAGTTATATTAAATTATTTGAAAGACTTGCTGAACTTTATTGAACTTTGAACATTATTTCTCACAGAAATGACTGGTAAACAGATTTATTTGTCCTAAATTTTTAGCTGTGAAATTTCTGCAGCTAACTTTTGGCTGCAGACCATTTGCAAAAAGTTTGTAATTAATATTGGACATTTGTGATGATTTGCTTTAGGCTATATGAGAAATTTCTGCTCTCTTAGCTTAATGAATATAACTCCTAGAATCAGATTTCTTGTAGAAATTCTTGTGTGTATAAAAGGCATATTTTCTGTCTGCAGAATCTTGTTTTATGAAAGGCATATTTTCTTTCTGCAGATTCTTTGTAGTGAATGGGTGATCATGCCAAGGGTTAGCACACTGTCTGTGCTCCAGAACAAAACACTTATACTTGTGCTTAACTTTAAGCTGGAGATTAGTCAAGTTGAAGTTAATTTGAGCATGTGTAAGAGGTAAAGCAGTAAAGTTGGTTTAAGATTGTATGGTCAAGAAAAAATAGGTGTCCCTTCTTTGTCCTGAAAATTATGCCCTATGCTCCTGGCACCTCTATCCCTGCTTGGCCACCCCCTGCCCCACTTTTCTGCTCAGCACCAAAACCCCAGTGGCTCTGGAGGGTCTGTGTTCCCTGATCCCTCAGGTCTCTTTACACTCTCAGTCATCCTTAAAACACTGCACCCCAACTCCACCACCAGTCAGCGTGGGACAAGCACACTCCTGGTTGGTTTCAAGCAGAGTAGTTCTGAGATGGTTGAGACACAACTTCATTCTTATACCAAGTTAAAGGAAAGGGTATAACATGGTGATAAAAGCCCCCTACCTGTATAACTTTTTCCAAAGATTTTTCTTCTCTTGGTTTGAGATCAAACCACATAGCAATTATCTTTTCATAGAATGAAATATAACTTCATTTTCTGGAGCTGGTAGAAAAAATTACTAGAGCAACAACCTGTTCTGGAGGGGGCTGTCATTTGTCTTAAGGACAGCGGCATTATAAAAAGCCTAAAGGCCAAAGCACTCAAAGAGCCCAGGTTATCAATGCCAAATATTTACAAAACCTCAATGAGAGCTTCTGCAACTTTCTAGAATGAACAAGCCATACCTTTCAAAAATACTTCTTGCTTTACAAAAATCCTGTAGCAGAAAGAATCCTGTGCAGACCAGGCAGAGCTTTCCAGGGGTTTGCTTTGCATCGCAAACACTGCCTTTGCTTCTCCTCTCTGAATTACAGCATAGCTAGGGCCAAGCGTAATTCCTGTCAACACAGTCACCTCATGACAGGTTTCTCATTAATGTTTGAGAATTGTTGGGAGAATTTCATAAAGAAAGACCATCCTATAAACAGCTTCTGCTTCCACTTGTCAGCTCTTCTAATTGAGCTGCCCACTGGGTAAATTCTTCTCTCATACCTTGAAGGCCAAATCAGTTGATATAAATAGAGAAGGCTTCAGTGACTTTAAATAAAGTTTATGCCAGCCCCAGCTTTGTCCCATGACACTTCTCTTCCTCCATTATAAGAGCAAACTTGTCCCTTTCTAAAACTGCTTACCTCAGAAAGGCATCTATCTGATGGATTGACATCATAAAATCACATAGGAGCAGGCTGTGCTCTGGAGCCCAGAACAGAAATATCCAGGTGTGACCAACCTGGGAATGAGGATGCCTGTGGAACCCATCTAGAAACCCTCTCCTGTGGCAGTGCACACAAACCTGCTCATCAGGATATAATCTGGAAAATCTGGAACATTTTGCATTCTAATTCATTCATCGCACAGCCTCAAGATGCCAAGTCATCCCTAACTGCCACTGTGGCTTCTAATTCCAGAGCTGTAGGCTAAACACTTGCAAAGTTTTCCAGCAACTTAAATTTCTACTCCTGTGCAAAATTCATTGCTTCAGTGAATTATCCTACAGCTGTTTTGTGTGGGAATGACAGTCACTCATGGTGATGCCACGTGTTCATTGATCTGTTTCTCATTACAGCAGGATAGACGGCCACAAATCCTGCTACAATGGCTGCTGTAGTAAGAAACCATGTTGGCCCATTTTGTCTGAGTCTGGGAGACCAGTCCTGTGTTGGTGTACATAGTCCTAATGTGCAGGAACTTTCCCAGCCCTCCAACAAAAGGCTTTGCACTCCTATCTTGTCTGCAAAGTTCACAGGGATGCAGGATTTTCCTGGTCTCTGCCTTTTGAGCTGCAGCCTTGGGAACTCATCATTCAACACGCTGCCACAGGGAGGTGGGGAAGAGGGACTGCCCAGGTTCTGCCTGGTGCAGTGGGGTGGAACGACTCAGCAGGGGCACGGCTCAGTGCAGGAGAGATCCTCGTTTCCTGTTTGTCCTCTTTTCAAAAGAAATCTAAGCCAACAGCAAATAAAAAACCTCTTGCTAAGACCTGTAGACTTAGGACTGACTTAACACTGAAGCAGAACTTAATCTTCCCTTTCCAAACGTGGTCACCTGGATAATGACAGAATATTCTGGTGTTGCAACAGTAAAAGGCTGCCTGTGTCTTTTCTCCATAAGCGATCAGAGGGCTTCAGGGCTCAAACTTCAAGTGTGTAAGCCTTTCCTCTGCTACAAAAGCTATTTCTATTAATAAATACATAAAATTAAGGGAGAGCTTAGGGTCCCATCATTCCACCTCAGTGTGCAATAACAGTTGTGGGTAAGCCCCATGTGAGAAATAAGTCCTCACAGCTGCTATCCTGTTAACTTTAGCTATTTTGTTATTTTGGCTAAGTTGTCAAAACGTTCATTTCCTGATGTCTGGGAAACTGGCTGAGCAGCATATACAGTGCCGGGCTCTGCTGCTTGCTCCTGAGATAGAGGAAGGCTGGGTATGAGAGTGCTGGCCTTCAGCAAGTGGTAATGCAAAGAAAGGACTGCTCTTACTTCCTCAGCAGCAATTTTATCTTATCTACACACATTGCTCTTTCCAAATCAAGACCAGCCTTTTCATTATTATAAACACTGGAGAGTGGGAAAATATTCCCTGAGGCAAGAAGCAGCACTTGAAGTAAAGCACTGTAATGGAAACTGCTGCATGCAGCAAAAGTACTCACTCCTTAAGGCATATTCCTGCTCTCAGTGCAGAAGTTGCTTTTGCTCCAAATGACACACAGCCTAGGGTCAGCTCCTGGAGTCCAATGAGACCGTATTAAAGGACAACATGTTGAGTCACAGCTTTAAATCATGCAAGGCTTGCTCTCATGAGGTGCTGCAGCTGAGTGTCCAAGCTGTAGTCCCATGGTGCATGTCAACATAGTACATGTCAGCCTCAAAACACTCTCCCTTTTTTGTGAAAGGCATGGGAGATACATGTATACTTAAAACTGAGGACACATGCTCAAACGTCTTTAGTAACTGGACTAAACTGAGTAACTAGACCTATTTGGGGTCAAAAGCATGACTCCTTAGAGGTAATGTCCAAACTCAATTCCCTTCTTTAGAGAAGAAAGTTGCTTATTGAAAAACAAAGGGTTTTATCACCGAATTGTATTAAATTTTCTGACCTCTCACACCTCTTTTTCCTGCATTTATGCTGCTGCTTTTATTAATTATTTCTCTTACCATGGATCTGCTTGTTACTCACTGCTATCTGTTTTGCAGTGCTGGTGTATCATTTTATCCCACATTTGCTCCAGCAAAGTGACTGAGCCTGCCTGTAACTGGAAGACAGTGTTTGTGAGACCGTGGTCAAAGTGCACCGCACAGCACAGGATGACAGCCTCAAAGTCAGCCCTGCAGCTGTTGTGCTTCTTTGAAAAAGGCCTCAGTCAGCTCTTACAAATTTGCTGATGTTATTTCATTTCCATCAAGCAGGCCAGGAACCCCAGAGCTGTCTCTTTCCCCATCTGCTCTTGCCCTCCCTGCACACCTCACTGAGAGCTTGCTGGAGAGGTTTCCTCTCTGTTTCAAAGCTGGCTGGCACTCTGAACCAGGTTACTGAAGCGAGGTGTTCACAAGCAGCCAAAACTTGACACAGTCTTGAAATGTGATTGTATCAGATCAGACTTTGCTTTTTAGTAGGTATAAGCTTTTTATAATCCACAGCTTGCAAAAGGGAGAAAGAAAAGCAAAACTTGTATGTAGTCAAGGTTGGTGAAAGCTGTTTGCAGAGCAGTCCTTCAGATTCTGTGCCCTCAGGAAGGAACAGAAGAGTACAAAGGGATAATCGTGAATATGATTCAGTCTGCAAAGGCAAGTGACACTGCTGCTTATGCCAGTTCTGGAGACGATTTTTTTGGAAAACAGGAAGCTTTGCAGGGAACACAATCCACTAGATTTAGTTGAGACAGCAGTATTAAGGTGCAATTGCATGATTTACCAAATCAGACCTAACTGCTTACTGCCAACAAGTGATCAATCTCTGTTTCTCAGCTTTTATCATACATTCCATACTCTCTGGCAATTGCGTGATTATGGGTTGTGTTGTTCTATTGATCTGATGGAAAACTTTCTTGAAGGTAGGTCTGTTTTCTGCCAGATGAGCTTGATGGACTAACTCACTGTAACTGTATAATTATGACTGTAAAGGGAAGTGACAATTTATGCCTATGGGTGTAGCACGGGATAGTTCCCTTCCAGTATGGCCTGGTTTGTGCTGGAAAAGGTGAAATATTCAGCTTCATTTTCAGAGGCCACATGTGCAGCATTGGCAGGACAGCGGTATTCAGATTAGCCCTAAAACCAGGACTAGGGATACCAGTGTTGAGGGTGGGAGGGATCTGTGTTTCCTCTGGGACCGTAGCACTAATGCTGTCCCCAAGAAAGCCACAACGATGCATGGCGGAGGCTGGGGGAGAGGCTGGGACCATCTTTCTCAGAACCAATCTCAGCTATCCCACACATGAAGCACAATATCAAGGCCTGGACCTCCTACTGTTTGTGGGCAATGCAGGTGAAAGTTTCTGTGGTTGAGATGAATACTACTAGTAAAACACAAGTCCTAAATCAAAGTTTTCCATTAATGTCAGTACATATATGTCATGGTGAATGATTCAAGTACAAGATTTTGAAAGCTGACCACCCAGCAGATTTGGTTATTGCTACAGCTGTGTGGTCAAAAATTTGTTTAGCTGCCAGAAGACACAACTTCACAGTTATGTTCAGGTACATTTGCCATGGCAGGGAGCACAGTGGCACTCAATATGTAAAAGGAAGATGAGGAATCAAGCCATGGCATCAACAGCACACTTCTGAGCCAACACAGAGATTTTGTGCCCATATCAGCAGTGACTGATTGTTGAGTATTTTTTGTTAGCAAATGGTGAGCATGACTTGGTGTCAGCAACATGTAAGAAAGAGGAAGGGGGAGCTCCAAAACCACTTCTGTGTTCAATGATGCTCCATTGTCATCTTCCTTTAGAGGTGTTTTTCTGGATGTAAGTATCACATGACTGGAACGTCTCTAGCTAAGTCCATGTGGTGGAAAACCTCAAAAGCAGGATACGTACCTGGGGAGATGTGGTGGATTTAGGCTTCCAGTTCCCCATCTCTTCAGTCTTCTTCTCTCCCAAAGGATATTGCCCTTACAGAACCCATGTAGTTTATAATCTTTTCACAACATAGGCACTTATTCTGAGATATTTTATTTTGCTGGATCATAAACTGCATGGATTCAAAAGCTGTCTCAGAGGTTGATGAGATGTCCTACAGCAAAAGCAGCAGCTGATGAGAAAAGGTTGACAGAAATTGCCATGAGTTTTTCCAGGCCATAAATCTGACTTTTTTCCAAAGAAAAACTGCCATTACTCTGTTTTTTTAACCATTTACATTTTTTTTAAAACAAGAGACTATGCATAAAATTTTGGGTATCTGTGGACTTATTTGCCCCAAGTAAAACTATTGAAAGAAACCTGTTAAAAATCAATTAGATGTTTATACACATAGAGCTTCCTTGGATAGTTTGGGGTTGTTTTATCTTTTTTTTTTTCCCTCAGACAGCGAGTACTTGGACGTAGACAAAATTAAGGAAACAATAACTTGAAAACGTGTGAAAAAATACCAAAGCTTGCATGATTCCTTTCTAGAATGAACATTAGGAATTTATCTGAACCATTGAAAGAAAAGGCAAGATTTCAGCTTGTTTCACCATCAAAAGAATTGAGCCCCAAATAGGTGTAACTGTTATATCCAGTGTGCTGGACTGGATTATCTGTGAAGAGTCTGATGCTTTCTGTAAGTCTAGTTTCACTTTTGAGCCTTGACATTCTTTAATTTGCATTATTATGTCTTAACTTACATTAATTATGTCTTACTAATTAATTGTTCTCTGATGACTAGAAATTGAATAGACTGGCAACTCTTACTGAAAAATCAGCTGAGGGAAAACCGTATGAGCCTTCCTGTATTTTAATTTTTTTACTTTTACTCAGAGTTACTAAGTATGGAAACTTCACCATATATTATGTTTTCATTTTCCCCTTACTTAATTTTGAGTCTTGAAAGCACAATGCTTCAGATATTAATGGACAAATGTATAGTAAGCTTCACTGAGCTTACTGTATAGAGCAGCCCCTGCTTTAAAATGCACTATAGGAAGTGGGATGGGCATACAAAATAAGAGCTCTGCTTCCTGACAGTTTATTTTTCATCATTTTATTTTATCTAGGTCTGGGTGTGCTTGCCACTTTCAAAATCCATGTTTAGCTCTGAGTTTTAAGAAAGTATTCGAGAAGTAAAAATCAAGTGGAAATATCCCCCATAATAAAGAGGGCTATCAGAGCCTTTTCCTACAAGATTCCTTTTATGTGTGAAATATTTATTAGTCCTTGCCTGTTCATTATTTGAAGGGATATCTGAACTGGTGTATCCTTAGGGAATCATGAGGGGAGCAGAGGGAATGTTTACAATGAAAATGGTGCTTAATCTCCATGAATGACAGGAAAAGATTAAGCAAACTACAGATAAACCATCTTATCATTCAGAAGTATACATGTTAAATGTGTTGTAAAATAAATACACCACTGCTGTTTAAATCCTTTGTGCATCAAAGGACTAGAAGCACAAAAAGAACTTATTCACCTCAAACAGGATTTATGTGGACTCTCCATCCAAAGATTTAAAAGAACTTCCATTGATCAACTACTTCAGTCTAGCACCTGAGCTGGTCTGGAGGTCCCTGTTGGACCTGGAAACTCTGTCTGCATGTTGTGCTGCCTCCATAGCCAGCGTGACGATGCCTTCAGCAGCTCTGTATCCCTGTCCTCCACTGAGATTCAGAAATTAGACAAAGTGACCTCTGGTCCACCATGGTAGTCTATTATACAACACAGTAATCTACTCACATATCCAAGAAATGGATGGCTTGGGGTTTATGCTCTTTTTGGTTAATGGTAGCTCAAAACCGTAGTTGCTAACACTGGACTATCAGGCTTTAATACAACCTATGAAAAAACTACATACTTAGAGATTGTGACTGCTGGATTGACAATTGTCATTTTGCGAAGTGTTTCATAGCAGGAAAAATTTCTGTGCCTGTAAGACCTATATCAATTAGGTGAGAGCTCATGAGACACTTTTCTTACTTACGTGTTCAGAAGGTTGTCTAACTCTTCAGATACTGTGTTATTTTCCCACTATAACTTCCTCTCTCACAACTAGAGCATTTTTCTACCACTAAACTTACCAAATCTAGACATTTCCAGCCTTCATAACTTTGTTTTGCAGAGCCTTTCCTGGAGTCTGACATCAAATGAAAGCTGTTCCTCATGCAGTCCATTAAAAGTCCTTCGAGGCATAAAGACTGCATTTCCAAAGTACTATATGGATATTACTAACCTTGATAACTGATCTAAACATAGAGGCAGTTTCATTTACCCCTGAAAGAGGACAATGTACACACCCATCAGTGTGATGGAGCAGCCTAATTTGCTGTTGTATCGTGCCATCTTTCAAAGTAAATCTCTTCCAGGTCAAGGCTGTCCCCAAATATCACCTCCCAAATTTGACACAAGCTTTTCCCTGTATCAGAACTTCTCTGTCTAGCACTGGATGTTGACGTTCACTTGGAAGAAAATGATGGCTCTGTTCCTACTGCATAAAAAACCCCATCACACTTACAGTGGAGGATTATATCTTTCTCTACTACAGTTTATAAAAGTAATGATTTCAGGTAGATATTTGATGAAATCCAACCATTAAGAGTGAAATATAACCTGTTCATACTGAAGAAATCTAGATTAAATTTACCAGTGAAAATAACCTTACCATACATTCCAAAGATGTGCTCCTACCCCATGTACACAACTTTTGCAGTTGTGGCTCTTTTTATAAAACTAGCAGATTCCTATAGGCTGTGCAAACACTTCCTGACAGATAGAAATCTATGTCCTTCTTTGCATCGGTTCTTTCTCTCATATAACACTGACTGATGCTTTTAAGAAAATAGATCTGACATCAGCTCAAGGGAAATTCTTTTTACTAGTGGGTGGAAGTATTTGTGTGAGGTTCTATGCACTGCAAGCAGAAGATGACATTTCAGATGAAGAACTACTTAGCATTTCTTTTTTTTATCACACTGAGCCAAAGTCATTATTGACTTCAGAGAAATTAGGGTTACTGAATTTCATTTACTGAATTTGGGTTACTGTCAAAAGGATTTTGAAGCAGAATAAGCCTGTCAGAAATGCTGGGGATTTTTTGTGTCTTTTAGCACTCTCAGAGTTTCAAGTGGCATTTTAGATACACTCGCATTAACCGGTGACCAATGTTCATGCAGAGTTTTCCAGTCTGCATCAATGCACAGGAGGTCAGAACCAGACTTCCTTTGAAAGCACTGTGGTTTCTTTCTGGAAGGCTCTGGCCTTTCATTTCTCTATGATGTAAAATGTATAAATCCAAGGTGCTTTGGCATTTGGCACCTGAAGTACATTTGAACATAGTAATACATTAACACATCTAGTTTTTGAGCAGCTGAACTAGCAGAGCTTATTTTCCCGTGGACTTTTGTCCTCTTCGCAGTCCCTTCAGCATGATGGCAGCTCTTATGCCTGTTTCCATGGGCTGGAGCTGTACCTGTGCTGAGAGCAGTGAGGAGCTAAGAGGAGGCTGACTGGTAGGCTCAATAGCTGTCTGGCTGTTGTCAGAAATGCTACCTGTTGCCTAGAGGAATAGTCAGCTGAGCCTCTCTTCTACGTCTAGGTGCCTGTTCCCACAGACATTATTAACTAACCCTCTTTTCTAATCCTAATATTTCTAATATTTCTAACCCTCTTTAAACTTTAAGGAAAATTGGTCAAGGAATTCAAAAGCCCATAAGGAGAGTGGGACTTACAGATGGACAAACAATGTGATGTCACACTTCATTTCCTTATGACAACAGGCTAAAGCTCCATAAATGTAAAAATCTCTCCCAAGAATTTGAGCTATTTAGTTTGTTTCCCAGTTTGAACTGGGCATGGGGGAAACTGCAATTCAGTGCATATTAGGCCACTTGCAGTCCTGCCTAGGGAAGAGTTCCAACTAGGAGCATTAGGATTTCTCAGAGCAGTGAGGTTTGGTTAGAAGTTCCCTATTCCCATCTCGCCCAAAAGACACACAAATGATCTTTGATTTGAAAATGTTCTTGATGCTCAATTGGGATTCCTTCTGAGTCCAGTTGCTTCATTTATGAAACTCACTTTATCCACGTGTAACCACAAGTACGCAGAAGATGATGTCAGTATCAAGAGAAATACAGTCCTAGGCCAAGTGCTGTGGTGATAGAGTTAGAGAGATGGAAGTTAGCAGCTATTTCTAGGCAAAGAAGGATTTTGTAGTGGAGCCCTCATTGTTCTGGGCTTCCATGGCTTTCCGAAGTCACCATGCAAATAGAGAATGTTGTGCTGCTCTTTGGCTTCCCTTTTCTCTTGGTGAATACAGCACTCATGGGGCACTCATCTGGGAGGACCTGTTTCCACTGCTCAGTCACTGTCCTTCAATGATACAGCCTGAACAACAGCAAGTGGGGAGTAATTTAATTTGCTGTAGCACCAGAAGAGCAGCTTTTGCTGGATCAATAAAGGTAAGAAAAAGATGATGTTAAACTCTAATTGGACTGAAGAGACTTTTTTTCTTCCATGCCTGAACATTTGGGGACAGATACATTTCTGTTCCTGACTTTGCCTTTTTAGGCTTGTTTATCTCTCCATTAAATTACCTTCTCGATGATGTGCCCTGCTCACCCTCCAGATGTGGCTATTGTCTTCTGTTTTCTCAGAAGCAGCATCTCAGAAGGAGAGATGGTTATCCTGGAAAAATTACCTGAGAAAAAAATAGGGGGGGAAAGTGGGATTGGGAATATTGGAGAAAGTGCAAATGGCTTTTTTTTTTTTTTTGCTTTTTTTTCCCCTGGCACTCAGAGCAGCGTTTCCCTCAAAAGAATAGGACAGATGCATTTGGAGAAACAGAGCTCTGCTTTTTAGCATACACTGTAACTGCTGTGTGCCATTTTGCAAAGGCCAAGGTCCCTATCCCCATGAGGCATTCATTATGCTACCCAAAGAGGCAACATGCCCGATGCTCCATGGTCTTTGGGTCCTTTTTGGCTGCTCAGCCATCCCTACTTCACACTGCAGTGGAAACGCTGATTTGTTTTCCATTCACAAGGGTAGTTTGAACCCAAATACATTTCCATCACACAGCTATCATATGGGCCGATGAAAATAATGAGCCCTGGACATGGGGAAGGTACAGGATGTGGTTGTACTAGTAGAACCGGCATGCAGGTGGCAAGCCCTCTCAGCAGAAGAGCCAAGGGTCAGGAAACATGTGGAGCTAAAGGGGCGGAAGAGAAAGTAGGGAGCCTGGGCTTAGTTTTCCTGAAACATGCATATCGAAGGGGAAGGCTGGAAGCTACAGAAAGTGACTTTCGCTAACAGCACCAGGTGGGTGTGGTAAAGCTGCCTACTTATCTGTGCTGTCCTGTCCAGCTGGGGCCATGCTTCATAGGTGAAATGGATTAAGGAAGGGAAGCAGAATTTGAAGTCCTTAGCTTTTAATCGGGACCTGTCCTTTTTTTTTTTTCTCCTACTTGCTAGAAACCATATACCCATATTTTCCTGCTCACTTCTGTTAATAACTAGTTAATGTTATTATATAACAGTAGGTGTGTTATTCTCCTAGCATGTTTTGACATCCATACCTTGGATTTGCCTGAAATATTTGTGCACTAGTCCAGTCAAAATATTTTCACAGGTTCACATAAAAAAAAAATCTAGTGACTTAAATGATGACAAGAGGATAGCAAATTCACAGTGAATAAAGTAAATTACTTTATAAATGAGTGAGAGGGAAAGGACTGAAGAGACAGAGGCTTATTCTACATAGTGACTGTTCACACATCTGTGGCTCTTAGACAGATTTGTTCTTCGCTGACTCTAGTTGTTACATTTTCTGTGTTAAAAAAACCCCCACCTATTGTGATTTTTAAGAATGTAGAAATTGCAATTTTATGCTTAGATTCTCACCCTTTACAAATCAAATATTCCTGTAATTCTAGGACCGAAAAAAGTAAGTCTTGTTGGCAGATATCAGTGACCCTGATCTCAATGTCTTCCTTCCTTGAACTGCTGAGTTACCTTTTTCTTGGCATACTACAGTCTGCAGATGTCAAAAAATAAGGAGGTGTGTGGTGCCAACACTTCAGTGCTGGTGCAGTATTTCCTGCAATAAAGGGTCTAATTTCAGGCTTATGGAGAATTCCAAATTCCTGCTGACTCACGTCCTGTGGCATTTTATGGACAAAAGTCCAAAACCAGATAATCTAGGGTCCATGACAATCCTACAAGGTTTTCACCTGTTTCACCCAAGTGGCTGCTTGCTCCACTCATTTCCAATGGCAGTAGTTGTGGCTTCAGGAGAAAGTTTTTCCTAACAATTTGAGCCTAGAGCCTTGGCATCCCTATCTACTTCTGCACCCACATAGCTTGCACCATGTCATTCTTGGACTCACAATTCCCATCTAACCCCTTCTCCATTGCCCAGCATTTCACTGCTAGTCCTAGCTGCAAAAGCTACCACCGAATTATAGCCTCTCCTGTGTATCAGTTTTCCCGGTCTGTGGTGTTCTGTACCCAGGGCTTGTCTGGAAAATGTGATCCCAGCGATGGAAAGGAACAGAGCTGGACTCTTTCCTGGACTGCTTCCTCAGACGCTGGATGATTCTCTAAGAAACCCTCCAGCCCCTCCCAAGGGTCTGTGCTTTCCTTATAGTTTCTTTGGCATTGTTAGACTTAATCAGCTCCCTTTGAATCTGGGCATGAGTGTTACAAGGGAGGGTCACCTTGGTTACTCCCACAACTGAAAGGATGGAATAGTAATTGTTACTTATAAGCACTGAATCAGCAATTCAGTGAAATGAAATAATTTTGAAATGCTTATCAGCTATATTTACTGTATAGTTAATAAATGCTATACTAGTAGAATTCCAGGAATGTTTCTGACCTTTCACAAAGTACATACAAAGTACATATATATGTGTATATAAATGTATATATTATAGCCCCATATATATCAGTGTACAGTGTTTGTATTTTTAGAATAATCTCAACACAGTGCTAAGATTGTTATTATATATGATCCTAAAATCCTCCTGGATAACGTGCAGGCTCTGAGCCCTTCATCTGCTATTAACTGCCTGGATCTAACTTCAGCAAGGCTCAAGTTACTCATAAATATTCCTCTTCTCTTGTAGTAGAATTTGCAATTCTGTAATGAAGCACTATGTCCCAGTGGGCTCCCTTTGCTGCCTGCAGTTTTCAAAGGTCAGACTGTATGGCCTAATATTTCCTTTTGGCCCTAATGATTATTCTGTGAATTTTGTGCGTGGCTTGTTCAGGCGTCCCCCTCCAGAAAACAATGTGGAATGTATTTTTTAACCATTGATGTGATGACAACCTTTGGTGAGACAAACTCAGCGAAGAATACAGTCAGTGCCTGGTCACTTCCTTGCCTTTCCTGTTGATGCTTTTTTTCTGGTTCCCACATTGCCACACATCAGCTATTAAATGTTCAGAGGATTCATTCAGCTACAGCCACAGCAGAAAACAATGAGAAGGTGGATTGACACTTGCTATGATATTTGTTCTTGAATGAGAGATGTAAGAAAATAGGCAAAATATGTAGAAACCAGAGTTTTGGGTTAGGGTTTCTGGCTGTGAGGTGAAGAATCTGATGTGAGGATTGAGGTAGTCTGCTTCCCCAGACTGTTGAAAGGTGATTTGTACCCCTATACAGAGAGGAATTTGATCAGCAAAGAAGCTGTGATATTCTCCCTTTTTCTTTTCAAACCTGATTAATTTGTGTCTTGAAAGAGAAGTCTGAACAGAAGCTGAACTCGCCCTGAGTGGACCCGTTCTTTTTTGTCTGGAACAAATGATGGCAAATATCTCATAGAAGTGGGTAAAAAATAAAACAAAGAAAATACTAACAAGCAAACACACTATTAGTTGTGATGAACTTTTACATGTTGTAAAAAAAAAGGCTTTGGGGACGTGGGTGTTAAAAATCAACTCCTGTATTACAACTTTAAAGGGTTTAATCACACTTGAGATATTTGCTGTGCAAATAAATTTTGACCATATCATACTTAAAGCAAAGCTTGCTCACTGCTGAGATGAAAATAGTTCTTCAGAGGGACTCTGAGAGCCAGATGTGCTAGTACCCCAAAAAGTCTTTAGAAGAATGGAAGAAAGATCTGCCCTGTGTCTCTGGGAGCCCTTGCTGTGCCTATTATGGATCTCAAAGCTCTTTATGTGCTTATACCCCTACATTGTGTCCCATAAGACAATTCAGGTACAATTCAGTTATCCTGGCTGTGAAAATATTTGCAAAGAAAATTATTACCTGGGAGGAACCAGTTTGAAAGTTTCCCCAAATGCTGTTTAAATGGACTGTCAAGAGTTAGTTGAGAAAGAAAGAAGTTACATGCTGTGTGCCATTGACACTGATTTGGGAAAGTTGTTTGATATAATTTTAAACCATTTGAACCATTTGAATCATTATAAAACGCTGTTTGTACTTTGGCAACTATTGGCACATTTTAGAAGTCCTCATCAACTTGTGCCAGGAATTTCTAGATGGAACTAGGGAGATGTGGCTAATGGTTTGAAGGCTGGGTGCTTTTTTGTTTTTTTTTTTCCTCACTTTTGTGGCTAACACACAAAAAATGACAACAAATCCAGTCACTTCAAGATACCTTCCAAANTTGGGTGTTTTTTGGGTTTTTTTTCCTCACTTTTGTGGCTAACACACAAAAAATGACAACAAATCCAGTCACTTCAAGATACCTTCCAAAAAAAGATACAGATGAGGTATCAGCTTCCTCTGATTATATTAGTTCTTCTAGCTGAAAAGAAATATTGAAACGTTATTGTAGGCTGGATGAAATGTTATACTTGACTCAATAAAGAAGTGCTTCATTTTTGGGCTGTCCTATTAAAGAACAGGAAATCACATACTGCATTTCTATCAATTATGAACACATGGGACTTGAATAAACCTGAGAAGACTCTCTAATACTAATTCTATTGTAAACCAGAAATAAATTTCATCCCTGACAAAGATCTGATAGACCTGATCTTAAACACTGCAATTGATGTCAGTCCCAGACTCCCAGACAGCGTTATTCAGAGCTTAACTGCACTGGAAGTCAGAAAATCTTCCCAATTATCTGAGGTAAATCTCCTGTCCAGAAATCTCCTGTCTTACCCTTGGTGGCTATAATGATAATAGATCAGGGACCTCCAGCCTTTCCCCATTGGAAATCAGTTATCACATCTGTCTATCTGGTCTCTTCTTCTAGATTGAACAATCTCAAATCTTTCAGCTTTTCCTTGTAGGCTGGGTTTCACAATTTCTGACAGCGATTTGCTCTCCTTAGAGTTGCCTCAGTTTCAACTTCTTATCCTGATCCATGAAGTGTTGGCAGTTTTTCTCCAGTGACCAGTACAGGTCACAGCGTGACCTGTAAATTTTAAGTGTGGGTCCATAGGGAAATAGAACTTACCTAATCATGTATGTTTGTTTATATTTTTTTCTATCTACTTGACTCATAACTTTTTAACTCTTCTGCCAGTTTCAAGCAAACATGACAGTGGTTAAATATCTCTAAGATATTAGGTTAATCAGTATTTCATTTAAGAATTGGTAAAATGTAGGAGAGACATTTCATGAGAGTGCTCACCAGTGAAAGTCTTCAACATGATAAAGTCCTTAGTAGACACTGAGGCACCTCCATGGCAGAAATGTATGATAAACAACCCAAACCCCTGCATCCAGAGATTTTTCCTTATGCGATATTGGAGACACAATTCCCCCGTAGGAACTGTGGTGCGTTGCTTCTACTCCTGACAGAATGATGACTTGTAAGAATATGTTGGATATGTTTTCTCCCTGTAAGATACATTCATAATTTTTCTTTGTTTCATAAAAAACTAACAACATATATCTTTGGCAGTCTGTTTCCCCAAGCATTTAGACTTCCACCACCATGTAAATTCAGCTGTGGGAGGCCTGGCCTCAGGTCAGTAGAAAGCCTTAGACACCACGCTGTAGCACGTGGCTGTTTCAGGTTTCCTGGTGGTTGCTGTTCCACATTGAATAAAATCCTTCAGTATTTGCAGGCACAAGGTCCAGAATCCTTTCCTCAAGGACCCTCTTTGTGAATAGTGTGATGCTTGCTCCTTTGCTCAGCTTCAATAAATATTAAGGGAATTTGCATAAAAACACATCCATCTGGACAAAGTGTCTAAGGATGCTGCTTTCCACTCCTGCAGCATGGAGGTGAGGGTACTCTTGTGAGGTGCAAATAGCTTCACAGGAGGGGATGCAGTGAAAGCATGCTGAATAATGCTTTAGAATAAAGGATTTTGTCCTTCTCCAGAAGTTTTGTCAACCTAGGCTTGGAGACTTTTTTCATAGACTTTCAACTTTGAGCCACATAAAAGCAAAAATAAAAACAAGGGGGAGAGAAAAAACAACCCAAAAAGCAAAGCAAAAAATATTAGTTCTGTGCAAGAATATGTGGCTTGTCCCTGTTACCATTTGCCCATCCATTAGCCTGACTGACCTGAGACCCAGAGACTGAATTTCCCCCTGCTTCCTGCTCAGAAACTAATGCTTCAGAGCTGCTTTGTGCTGCAAGTGGCAGAGAAATTTCCAGAGACTTCAGCCACATAAACAACCAAAGGATATGTCTCTTCTCCACAAAGCCCTTTCCCCACAAAGGTTTGGTGGGGAAAACCAGCTTAGAAGGGAAAAATAGGAACAACTACTTGAATGGAGGGTGAGTGGGACCCTGTTGTCCTGGCATAAGCAGTTATGCAGTTTTATGTCACAATGGGGACAAGCAAACAAACAGTGAAACATTGAATTTTTCAGAGGTGTGTCCCTAAAATTCCACATGCCTCCAACCATAATTATGTGCCTAGGAGTGGAGAGACACATCCAAGGCACATTAGACTAGTCTGGAGCTTGACGGCAAGGAACTCATACTCCTCCAATTCTGTCACCAACAGCATCCAGCCAAACTACGATAAAGCTGCTTTTGGGATGTCCACACACGCTGAATTCACATTAACCTTTAGGCAACTCTAACCTTTAGGCAATTCTGTCTGAAAATGGGTGGGTTTGTGCTTTCTTCTTCCTACTTTCATGCCTGTTCTCACTTGAGATGGTTATTATTTAATTTCTAGGAAGGTTAGATTTTGTCCTTTGTAGTGCCACTTGCAAACCAACAGGTTTTCTGAGGTCTACACATGAAGTATGTATTATGGTAAATATATTTCTGATTTTGCATGTCTGTTACATGAAAAGTGGTGGCACACAATGTTAAATGCATGCTGTCTCATTTTCTTGAAGCAGTGTCTTGAATGTGCTTCCATGTCTGCCTCAACAAGGTTTATCAGTGTGCTGGTGATGTGTGCCTGAAGAAAGCCACATAAAGGCCAAGGGTGCAGGCTGCTGCAATGGGGCAGTCTGCAATGCTGACAGAACTGAAGGTAGCATCCACCCTTGGCTTAGATGCTGAGGTGCTTGTAGTCCCAGATATAGCACAGAGGTGTGACCAGGAGCAGGTACAGATGTTGGGTGCCACATTCCAGATGTATTCTGCATGAGACCCAGAGACTGAATTTCCACTTGCAAACTTACCAAGCTTACATGAGCAAGAAAGCACATAATTATTGTTCCCAGGGCCAGACCTTATCTCCCCCCAAACTTGAATAATTTGAATAACTAATTTAAATAATTTATCAAACAAAAAGCATCTTGGCTGCTGCTGTGGCTGCAGTTGCTCTGGCCTCTAGCTGGACTCCTCAGCTGAGCTACCTGGGAGGCCCTGAGAGGGCCAGAGAGCCTTGGAGGGTCATGAGAAGTCAGGGAGGAGAGGGGCTTGTCCGGTTTCTCTGCTGCTTCTTCATGTCTTATTTTTAATGAGATTTTGGTGACCAGAGGAGCAGATACACAAACAAAATGTCATTGGCCCTGTTTGGCCAATGCTCCCTGCCATTGTACAGACTATTCCCAGGGACCCCTCATGGACACAGAGCTATCCCTGCATGCAGGCTGCAGCAGAAAGAGGCTGCAGGAAGGAGGAGGATAAGCCCAGGGACTGGGAAAACACTTGTTTCAGGATGGAAGTTGCTCTCTGAGGGGATCTGGGAGTTGCTGTGTGAACAGGGAGTCAATCCGACAAAACATGGAGTGATGCATAGGGTCTGATTGCATTCCATCTGTCGGCTACCAGTTCTCCTGGAAATCTCCATGTCCAGTCTCATCATGCTGGGCTGAAATCTGCTCAGTGTGGCAGGAGGACTGAACTTTTGTGGAGCTCCTTCCAGTTCCCCGATTTTTCCTCTGGTGCTGTCTGGTTGAGGCAGGAACACTTTTCTGAAGTAAACCAGATTTTAAAAGTCTTGGCAGGTTTTCCTGTTATTCAAGGCAGGTGAAGATGCTGAGACAGAGGGTAGGGTAGTTTTAGAAGCCATTGCATACTGTTTTCAGAATCCAGGGAGCTTTCCAGATTGAAACTGTCTCTGGGGAGGGAGGAAATCCTATCCTGTACTAACTGAATTACAGTAATATGTTTGGCTTCTCTCACTAGCTCCCCATGGTTCAGCACTGATAGTCTCTAGTGCAAAATGGACTATACTAGGTATTGTACAAGTGTAAAGGATAACACAAATGCCTGGGCAGAGATCACAGCCTAAAAGGCTGGATAAGAAAGCTGCCATCTGTTGAATCACTGGAGTTTTGGTTTTGTAATCAGACATCTGTGTCCCATAGATATCACAGTATCCTTATATTAACATGAATCTTTCACTTGGATTTTAGGTGACTGTCTTTCTTCTGTGCTCAGGTTGATTTTTCTCTCAGAGGTCTTCCACAGCATCTTCCAGTGACAATCCACTTGAGAAAGACTAATCGAAGCTCAAAATAGTAAAATCAGTGTAGCAAAGTACATATGACATTGTACATCCTGTACATCACCTCACATCTTTTCTAGCTCTCAATTACCCAGACACCTGCCATTTTCAGTGATTCTTGGTTCTAGTTCTTATTTGATCTTATGAGAGGATTAGTCTCACCAACACCATGTATATAAGTAATTTGAATCAGATTAAAAGCCCTGCATCTGTTTAATGACTCTCCAGAGTAAAGTTATTCTTGTGCTTAAATGTTTGCAGGGTCAAGGCCACATTCAAGTATCTGGAGTGTAAAGTTTTTCTTATTGGCCATGTCCATGGTACTACAGGGTTGGCAATTCATACAGTGAAGCAGTAGTTCCTGCAGCATTATTCTAGTTAACAAGATTATACTGACAGCCAGGCAAAGCACTGGAGGATTGCGTCCCACTTAGGAAGGACAGTGTAAATTCTGAAATCTCACTGGGATCACTCAGGGAGTTAAAAACACTTTGTGCTTTTGAAATATGTAGTTCCCTGTGGATGCCCAACAGTCACAACATGAAAGCTCCTTGCTGTCTGATGTGTGCTGTGTGCTGACCAGCCAAGAGCTTTGTGTGTTTGAGGGGTCAGTCTCCCTCATTTATGTCCCTTCCTCAGGACACTGCAGGGGAGAAGGAGGCAGGGGACATGGCAAGTGCCAAAGGGCCTGGGGAAGGCTAGCATTCATCTATCTCGGCTTAGATATGTTTAGGGCAAACAGTGGGTTTGCCCAGTGTTGTTCCCATAACGCTCAGGCACCAAAATAATTTTCAACAATGAAACCAGCCACCTCCCTTCAAAACACTCACCTAATAGCAATGACTGTGCGTGAAAGCAGAGCCCAAGTGGTATTGCAGTAAGCTCTAGCTGCACATCATCTGACTAAATTTCAGAAGTCACTTGTTAAAACCAATATAGTGGGATATTTTCTACAGTTGCATTTTGGAAGCTCATGTAGGAATGCAGAAAACACTAAAGTGAGCTATCAGTGATTTTACTGTGTTCTATAGGTCCTTAATAATTTCATGTAATTAGTTTTCAACTTACCCCTATAATTTCATTTTCTTTGTTGACTAGCTCAACTGCATTTGAGGCAAATGGTTCTTGCAGGTCATCCATCCCCTATCAAATTTTTTTCTCTTTGTAGTCAAACTCAACAAAACCAGCGTTATCACAAATAGTTACCAATACTGGCGTTTTCAGCAGTAGGTACCCTTGGTTCTCACTAGGTATTTGTCACTAGCACAAAAACCCTGTGTGCAGCCTAGTCTCAGCTAAGGTCAGTTGTTGAACTCACTGCCAGAATTCCCAAAATCACTTAGTAATACCAATGACCTGACCTGTAGCACAATAGATATGGAGATATTAATGAAGGCTGCCAATATTCTGGTTTAAGAGCTCATAAGAATAACAAGTACACATTACACATTTACATGGTGTCAACTTGGCTCTTGAATCACATGAGCCTTCTTTGACTTTCCATGGATTTTATTGGATCCCTGGGAAAAACTTGGCTTCTCCCACTCCCTGTATCTTTCTGTGAGCAACAGGGGTGTAATTTCAAAGGAAATTGCACTCAACCTCCAGTACAGTAAAACAGCTGGAATTGCATTGCATGCAAAATAAAATCACTACTTCATTTACTTAGTCATTTGTGGACAAGCTCTTATGCAGATTTGCAGGGAAAAAGGAAAAGGTAACATATAAAAATACATATATGTGTACATGGTTGTGTACACAGCTGTGTGTTTCTATTTACCTGATTATCTACCTGTTTAGCTATGAATCTCTCTTTGCAGATGTATTTATTTCTCCCAGAGGCTTTATAGTTATGTGTATGGATAATGAATTAATAACCTTGTGTTTATTTTTCCTGAAGGACAACCCCATAAATTTCTCTTTAATAGTCACTGGTTAGTAATTTTGATTAAAAGGTATAGTTCCAGTTGGGGGGGGGGCTCATTTTTGTAAAACAAATCCAACATTTGGTGTGAAATGGGAATGGTTACTGACATGGGAAGCATCTCGCAGAAAGCAGGATGTGCTGGAGGATGGGAAGGGTGACTCTCGCAGGCAGTTGTTGGATCCCATCAACTGAGATGTGGCCAGTTAGGGTGATGGGTACATGCTACATGATTAGGAGACTCCCATTTTACGGACTCAGCACTGACACCATCTGACAAACCCGGTGGGATGAAGCCGCTGTCAGCACGAAGATGACTGTGTCCCACCGATAGTGCCCCATGGGGCTGGCACTGGGGATCTTTTCTACTGAGGAGATTTTAAGAAACTCCAAAAACGCACGACGAAGCACCAGGCGACGCTGAATTTCAGTGTTGAGGCTCTCCTGCCGCCGAGCAAGAAGGAGGGAGAGCTCCCGGGGCCCCTCCAAACCGGGGCATCCCCGGCGGGATGCGTCGTGAGGACCAAGGGGGCGGGGCCATTGTAGGGTGGGCGTGGCCTCTCTCCAGGCCCCGCCCCGGGCACAAGAGGGGTGGTGCCGCTCCCCGGGGTCCCGCATCCCCCGAGTGCGGGGCGAGCGGAGTGGAGCAGTTTGGCTCGGCTCGGCTCGGCTCGGCTGCCGTCGGGCAGAGGGTTCTCTTTGCGCCTCGCAGCCCCTGCGGCCGCGGGATGGAGCTCGGTGCGGCGCGGCTGCTGGCGGTCCTGCTGTGCCTGGCTCCCGGTAAGCCCTCGGGGAGCCCCGCGGTCCCGTGTGTCGCGGAGCTGCCGGGGTCCGGCAGCCCCACGGGACCCCGAGGAGTGGGGTCGCGGAGATGAGCGGGTGCGGAGAGCGGCGCGGGTGCGGGTTTTCCATGGGGTTGTCGGGGCTGGTTGAGCGGATGAGGCAGTGCGAGCCCCGGGTGGGACGGGACGCCGCTGGCTGCGCACTTGCCGACCTCGCCTGTCCTGCCCTCTCTTGTCCTGTCCTCTTGATCTCTCCTGTCCGGCCGACTGGTGCTGGCTCGTCGGAGAGGACTGCCTGCCATGGCACAGTGTCCTACTCGCTTGGCTCCAGCATCAGCTGTCGTTTCCGAGAGCAAAATGTCCCTGAAGCCAAACGCGGGAAACCCGTCATCAGCGAAGAACCTGCTCGGAATGCAAGTGATTAAAGCACAGGGAAATACTAGCGAAGTAGGGAAGGTCGCGGTCTGGCCGCGCGTTCTCGTTGCCCGTTGTAGCCGGTCGAGCTGTCCCGGTTGGGGCTGCCGGCTTGCCCTGGGGAGGCGGGATTCCTGAATGTGATGGGAGAAGCCAGGGCGAACTGCAAGTCTCTGTGGTACTCTCAGATGTTGCAGAGGCTGGGCTGGTGCCTCAGTGCAAGTACTGCCACCCAGACTACAGCTCCCACAAGCGCCAGTGCTTCTGCATGGGTGCGATGCAAGCCCTTGTGCTCATAGTCTGGTAGTAATAGATTTTTGCCCAACTGCTTAGGAGGAAATAAATAACTTTAGAAGATCATAGGATCTCGAATTTGTTACAAACTTTAAAATAGTTTCTTCACATAATTCATTGATCAGCAGTCTCAAAGAACTAAAGTATATTCAATTTATTATAAGAAAAGTTGGTAATCCCCAGGGGAGTGAGATCATCAGATGAAGGTTCACTTCGTTTCAATGTCCCACATCCTCTTGTTAGACCTTGAAGTTGGCAACACAAGAAAACAGGAACTCCACCCTGGCTGGCTGAATTGTAGTGTTCTCCAGCTAGCTCCTGACCATCTGCCTTTGCTTCCTGTTATGACAGAGTTTTTGAACTTTTTGGGATGTGTGAAAAGTCATTATTTACCCTTCACCGCTAAGTAGCTGATGTGAAAGTGTGCACTTAAAACATGGTGCATATTCCTAGATATAATTCTTTTTCTGATTAAGTAGCATTTACTTTGCTTATTGGGTTGATTTAAGGGGTTTCATACATGTTTTTGCAGGTTTGTTTATTTCTCTGGATCAGCCAACCCTTAGCATCCAAAAAGATGTCCTCACAGTAACAGCAAATGACACACTAAATATTACTTGCAGGTAAGGGCAAATCTGTTTATCATGATTTCGATGATTGGTAATTTATGTAGAGAGTTTTTATACAGAATCACAGATGATGTGTTCTCTTCCCTGTCATTACTCCTGTTTCTCCCCACTCCATTTGTGCCTCCTGCCTCACTTTTCTGTGGCAGGCTTTAGAAATGCAAGAGAGAGCTGGGGAGTGCTGGGTGGCTGGGAGGAGGAAGCATCAGCTGGGTCCTTGTGGAGCCTGCTGGTGAGCCATACTCTTGATGCTCTCTTTTGGGTGCTGTGTCACTTAGATTCATCAGCATGTAAATTTCCAGAAGCTTCCTTATAGCTATTAGGCTGAGGGAACTGTGGTTGTTTAGTCTGGAGAAGAGGAGGCTTAGAGGTGACCTCATCACTCTCTATAACTACCTGAAGGGAAGTTATAGCCAGGTGGGGATTGGTCTCTTCTCCCAGGCAGTTAGCAATAGGACAAGGGGGCACAGGCTTAAGCTCTGCCAGGGGAAATTTAGGCTGGATATTAGAAAGAAATTCTTTACAGAGAGAGTGGTCAGGCATTGGAATGGTCTGCCCAGGGAGGTGGTGGATTCACTGTCCCTGGAGGTTTTTAAACTGAGATTGGCATGATCTAGTAAATGGGCTGGAGTTGGACCAAGGGTTGGACTTGATGATCTCCGAGGTCTTTTCCAACCCAATTGATTCTATGATTCTGTGATTCTATTAACAATAAGTCAAGTATGTGAATGTATTCTCCATGGCTTGGCAGGGTAAAGTCTGTTCCTCTCCATAGAGACTAGTGGGGCTGGGGTTCACCACCCGGCATCAGTACTGGCACTTATCACATATGTATGCTCCTCTAACATTTGCTTTCCCAGCGGTCAGAGACCACTGGAGTGGTCCTGGCCAAGCAACCAGAGCAGTGCTGAGAAGCGTATCTCTGTGACAGACTGCAGTGATGGCCCCTACTGCAAGACACTTACTCTTCTCAAAGTCATTGGCAATGACACAGGGGACTACAGATGCCTTTACAGGGACAATCAGGCAGCTACAACCATTTATGTTTATGTTCAAGGTAAGTGCTTACACAGCTCTCAGGTGTCTCTTTCCCTAGCTTTAAGAGAAAAAAGGGATATCAATTGTCTCAAAACAGTTCTGATGCTAGAATTAATTAATTCTAGAATTTTTTATCCTGTGAAACTTTTTCCTTGTTTTCATGTTGAGTAATTAAATGTCAGTATGCTAGTTGCCCTCAACACAGAAGCGAAGCCTTTGTACCTATGATTTTGAACTGACCTGGTGTATGCAGTACATGGTCTGCTATTCTCCTCCACCCAGAATTTAGCATACATACCTCCACTGAGCTCTGAGCCTGTCCTCATAAATGCAGAGCTGTTACTGACCTGAGCAGGAGCTTCACATGAGAGAAGATTACAGACATTCTACGTTTGTTAAAAATGGCAGATCTGATCCCATTTACAATTTTTATTGATACCATTAAAAAACCACCCAAATCCCAAAACATAAACGTCCATACATTTGCTGGCTGTGATGATAAAATCTATTTAGGCTGTAAGAGCTCAGTTTTCAAACTCAGGCTGTCAGTTTTGTTGGCGGCAACACAGCTGAGTGTCTCAGACACTGAAAAGCCTCCAGTTATGTGCTCAGCTTCAGTATATGCACTCACTGAGCCTTTGCACTGATGGCTTCACCCTCATTTCCATATGTGTCCTGTTTCCTTTTTATTGTTAAAGTTACCATTTTGAGAAATGAGGTGTTATTATGTACATGAGTTACCTTGTTTTATGTCATAAAGTTAATTTTTTTTGTCTGACTTTGAAAAGGATGCTGCCATCAGGGGAGCCGATGCAACATGTCACTACTTTTAACTGATATTTCCTGTAATACTTATGCAAGGAAAGTCATGCTAGGGTAAATCAGTTTTTTGTTGGCAAAAGGACTGCAGTGGCAGGAAGCCATTTTCCAAAGTGTGCACTGCTGCTGATAACCATTTTGAGAATAACGATATTCTAAATCTGGGGGGTGGGGTGTCTACTAAAATATGTGCTCATTTAGTCTCATTATTTCAGTGTTTCACCACATAGAAAATAATAAAACTGATTTGGGAAAAAATGCACACGGAAAGAATAAAACTGGAAAAATACCTCCATAAATATTGTAATAAATAAATCCATTTATCGACTGAATATTCTTCTAGATTACAGATCACCATTTGTGACTTCAGTTAGTGACCAGCTTGGCATTGTGTACATCACTAAGAATAAAACTGTGGTAGTGCCGTGCCTTGGAACTGTATCAAATCTCAATGTATCTCTACATGCGGTAAGGAAAAATCTTGTTATTTTTTCAAAAGTTAGTTGAAATCACTGTGGCATAAATACATTGCTTGAAATATAAATACATTTCTTAAAAACTTCTTTCCATGCTTGAGAATTTTACATCTGGTGGTTACAAGGTGAATGCTGTAACTGTACTCATCTGTGGTCCTGTGCTGTGAAAGTGTGTACCAATTGCCTGAGTGAGGATGTTCAAAGGGGGACACTGCAGTTAAGGAAAATGTTTGAGGTGAAAATTCACGGTTGTTTGATTCGTGAAATCTGACTATATATTTTTTCAACATTTCAAACAGAAATATCCAGAAAAGATATTTGTTCCTGATGGTAAATCCATTTCTTGGAATAATAAGAAGGGCTTCACTATACCCAGTCATTTAATCAACTATGCGGGCATGGTCTTCTGTGAAACTAAAATAGATGATGAAAGCTACCAGTCTGTGATATACATAGTCGCAGTTGTAGGTAAGCCAAAGTTTTTTATTTCTCTGTAGCAATCTCTTTTTTCTTGCTACAGCATACTGAACCAATTACATTCAGTTGGACACTAGGTTATTCAATACTGACAATGCAGCTAATGCGAAATGGATGTTGAGATATATATTACTTTTCTTTTAAATGCAATGTATTGTGTTCTTTCTGGTTGATTGTTGGGTAAGTGCTTCTATTTTTAGTGTTTTACACTAGATGCCAGGGATTTTAATGGTTTGGGTGGTTTTTTTTTTCTGACAGTGCAAGCCTGTTTCCTAAAATCAGTTATCCAGGATGCAAGTCATAGTTGAAGGGAACTGGAGGCAAGCATCCATCAGCAGCAGATGGAAAGAAATTGCTCTGGAGGGGTACCAAGGGAAGGGGCGATCCAAAGGTCGCACTAAGGGCTAGGTTGTCTTGTCTCCTTAAAAATCTGCATCCCAACTCTCACAGGGGTTTGTGCTCTCCTGGTGTATTTTGTCAGTTGCTCATCAAAATCCAGAAATAACAATGATTCTGTGGAGGCTTAAGCCTGAGCTGAAACTCAGTAGCTACTTCCCTTTTAGCTGAGGACACAGTGATGATTTCAAGTGTCCAAATGGCACCGAGGCAGTCTTGCCTGGCTTGTCAGGAAGGCATAGCAGCTCTCCACTATTTACTCTGTACAGCAGGTGCTTGCTTCTCTACCAAATTCACAAGTCCCCACTCTGACTTGGAGGAAATTCAGAATATCTATAGAATTTCTGCATTCAGAATATTCTGTTTTGAAATATTTTAAATATTTTAAAGTAAATTTTGGATAATTTTGTGAATGCCCAACTGTTATTTTATATAAAGTTCCTGCTTACTGCTGGGTATGGGTATATATCTCTTTAGCTTTAGGTCTCATAAGGATGAGAAGAATGTGTCTAAAGCAGAGGAGCTGTGTGTGTCACAGTTCCCTGCCTGCTCCCACCACTGTTGGGGTTCTGATCAAGTGTATACATCCTGCTGTGTCACTGTCTGACACGGCTTTCATCTGGGAAATGCTCAGGGAAATGCTCGTCCCTCCTCTTCAGGCTCCTTTGTACATCCATCATCATGCTACGCTCGGGCATCAAGGGAAATTTCGTGCTGAGTGCCAAAAAGAAACGACTTCTTAACCTCATGTTTTGCATGTGCCTTTTTCTGCCTCTAGGATACCGAATTTATGACCTGACAATGAACCCCCACTCCCAAGTAGAGCTGGCAGTGGGAGAGAAACTTGTCCTCAATTGCACTGTAAGGACAGAACTGAATGTAGGAATTGATTTTAAATGGGACTACCCTTCCATCAAGGTAAGGTCATAATAACTTTCAGGTGCCCACATCACAACAAAATTTGATTTAGGTATAATGTCACTGCCCCCTTTAAAATGTTGGCAAAGCAGATGATAATACACAAAGAAATTGCTGGTGTGTACGAGTGTGAGAAAGGTGGCAGAAGGAATAACAACGACATTTCCAAACACCTCTGTCTTTTATCTATTACAGGAAAAACGTGCCACTATTAGGGATGTAAAAACCACTGCAGGAGAAATAAAGAAGTTTGTAAGCACCCTTACCATCGACAGTGTGTCCTTAAGTGACAAAGGTCGATACACTTGCGCAGCATCCAGTGGTCGTATGAACATGAAAAACAGCAGTGACTTCATTATCCACGGTAAGACATCTTCCACTTCAGTTTTGTTTGTTGTTTCAGATTCAGGATTAATTACTGGGATGCAGAAGGCATTTTGGTGATGAATCAAATGGCCGAAATGAACCAAACTACTGCAGTGTTTTCTCTTGCAACTACTATGGGATTATTTTTATACCACAAGCTTAGCTAATAAGATTTTAAAGGATGCTGTATGTTACTGAAAGCTGTAGAATCCCACTGGAAAGTGGGCAGTAAAATAAACTGATGTAAGACTAATCCTCTTCAGTGTTACCTTCTTAAGGTCCTGTAAAGCTGAATTTGTGGAGGTGGCTTTGTATAAGGGCTGCCTGTTCTCACTGTTGGTGACCTTAAGTTAGATTTTGGTGGCTCTGCAAGACAAGAGTCTGAAAGACAAGACAGCATGAATGAAGCTAGGAAAATAAAACTTGCAGCTTTTACATTATGAATAGATGAATCAAATGGAGTTTTGGTCATACGGAAATGATGCAAAGGAAACAACTTTGGCTAAGTGCATAGCTAAGTACGAGGCCATATCCTATCGCGTTTTCTCAAGCCCCTGTTGGGCACAGCCCCAGCAGCTCCAATGGCTTTCTTCTAGAAAAAAATTGCTAGCATGAGAATGGCTCATTTTTAATCACTGAGTCAGACAAAAGGGTTGATATTTTGGAGGAGACTGGTTTTCCTGAGGTTCTGACTTCAGGGGCCAGAATATTAATGGCCCTTTTTAAATAAACCAAAAAACTTCCAAAATTTTTATAGGCACAGTGATTCAACATATACTGAATTTTCTCCTGAGTTCTTTGTTTCTCTTCAGGAGCCAAAATGAGATTATGTGCTCTACTGAGTGTACCAGATGCTAAGTCTGTACCATCCTAAATCTTAGTCAAAAGGGTAATTGAGTCAAAAGGCTAATCACTGTCTTAGTCTGAATACAAGTTCACAGATATTCACAGAGTCTTCTGAGTTGGAAGGGACCCACAAAGTTTATAACTTATACCAAGTAATGTAAATAATTTCATAATCATTTGTGACTGCAGTGGTTCAAATACATACTTGAAAAGAGGCTGAAAGTATCTAACTTTATCACACTATAATTTTGGATACTCTGATTTTCTGGAATGAGTGTATTGAGAGAGTTTTATGATATATCAGTATATGTGTATACAGGTCTGACACTAGGTCTGACAGCTGGCATACTATCCTGAGAACTGAGTCTTGTCTCTGCTTTCCAGAGCTTGCTGGTGGAGGAACTGGTCTGTTCCTCTCTGTGAAGGAAAGGACTAGATTTTCACAGTGGCATATTTTCAGAGCCCAGTTTGGAGCCGACTGTGCTTTACCAGTGACATCTTGTCACTAGTTTCTATTTGTCATCTCCTGTTAAGTGCTAACCTGAATGGAGAGCACTTACACTTACTTGTCCATGTGGAAAGACCATTTAGTTCAATTCTTTTTTTTATTTTTTCTTCCATCCAGAAAGTCCTTTTATTCATCTAGAGAGAATGGAGAATGTGATTGAGACAAGGCTAGGTGACACAGTCAAAATTCCTGTAAAGTTTAAAGGATATCCTTCACCAGAGGCTAAATGGTAAGAACTGGCATATAACGTGTTTGAGAAATTGAGCTACTTTTAGTTAAAGTAAATCTTTAAATATTCAAAGCACTCTGTATTTTCTTCAGGTATAAAAATGGAAAAGCCATCAATGCAAATCATACAGTTAAACTTGGATACACATTAGTGATCACTGCAGCAACTGAAAGGGATGCTGGCAATTACACTGTTGTCCTTACAAACCCGATTAACAAGATACAGAAAAGACATACGTTTGCCCTGCTAGTGAATGGTAAGTGGCATACCAAAGAGGTGCCTCTCTCTCACATGTGGATGTGGTATACTACCATCCCTAGGTTTAAATTCATTCCACAGTTGTGAAAATTTAAGTGCCAAAGAACAGCACTTGAACCCCAGCCCGTGGAGGGCAGAAGTGGCCTATCTCTCCTGGCTCTAGGATGTGCTAATCAAGGGGCTGCAGACTCCTGGTGTTGGTGTTGGGATGATACTTTGTATGTTTTGTTTTGGTTTGGGGTGTTTTTCTGTATATTATTCTTTGCCTCTGTGTCCTGTTCTTTTCCTGCCCTTCTTGCTGGTTGTGCTGGTGGAGTCCTCCTCCACCCCGCTCCATCCTGGCCCAGTCCTGCCTCGCCCATCCTTCCTGCCTCACACAGGCTATCCCTCCTCTTCTGTCCTGCCTCGTCCTCCTCCTCCTCCTCCTCTACCTCCTCCTTTCTGCTCCCCAGGAACCAGCCTATGGTTTGAAGACAGCAGGTCTTGAAAAGGGCAGCGAGGCTGCAGTGGGATCAGGCCTGGGGAATAATATGCATTTAATGGTTGGGCATGGTGGTGAGAGTCCAGGGCCTGCATTTTTAATCATGGGGTAATGAAGGGAGATTTTATAGGAGATCCTAAGTATTGTATGTTGAGGTCCTGATCCTCAAAGTGTTGGGCAGTTTTACTGCTTCCCAGTATGTCCTTGGAAATGCTCTGTGTTGCACTTGGATGCGGGTCATGGTGTGAATTATTCCCCATGGGTCTAATGCATGCATGTTGGGGAGCAATTAGGAGGAGGTGTAACCTGCTGCTCTCTCCTCCAGTCCCCCCCCAGATTGGTGAGAACGCGCTGATGGCGCCTGTTGACTCCTACAAGTACGGCTCGACGCAGGCGCTCACCTGCACTGTCTACGCTGTCCCACCACCCACCGCCATCCTCTGGCACTGGCAGCTGGAGGAGGAGTGCACGTTCAGCCCCCAGTGAGTGCTAAGTCCTTGCTATCTGCTGCAACTTATGTAGGTCTTGAGGGATGGTTGGGTTGGGGTTTTTTGGGTGCCTCCTTTATCCAGGCTTGTTACTCAGTGCAAACTCAATGGCCACTGAAGAAAAGATTGTTGTACTTAATTTGCAGATTGTTGCAGGCAGGCTCTGCCAAGGTCATCATTGTTGGCAGAGGCAAGGGCCACCCGCAGTGAGGATCCGGCAGTGCCTGCAATGTTGCTGTCATGCTCTCTTGAAGGGCATCTTGGCTTGCATGGGGTTTCAAATGCTGATGTTTGTGTGCCCTCCCCTCAGATATCCCTGTGGGCTGCAGGCCCAAAACTCCATCCCAAACAGAGGAAATTTGCTGTTTATGCTAATTACAGGTCCTTGTGATGGTTTTTTTCTTACACTCAAGTGCTGAATGTGATGGTGCTCTTTATCTGTGTGAAAGTGTATCTCAGAGGAAGTGCACTGATTGATGTTGTGGAATGATAGAGAGAGTGCCTGACTGAGATTCACGCAGCTTCTCTTATCTGCGCCTGCCATAAGCCCAGATTTCCTTTAAAAAAAAAAAAAAGAAAGGCCCAGGGGAAAAAAAAAGCATTCTTCTTTCCTGTTGTTGTTTTTAAAGTGATTCCACTAGTTTCTTCCTTTGGTGCCTGATTGCTTCCTACACAATGGCTACTGTCCTCAAGAAATTCTTGTAGGGAGTTCAGCGATTTCTATGTCTCTCTGTCTTCCTTTGAACTAAATCAATTTGAGTCATCCATTTATGAATGGAGGTTTGTTCCCAGAATAGCTGCTTTCCTCCAAGCATCACGATTAAGCTGACACAGGCAGATTAATTAGGAAATTCACCTTTAGGCTTGGGGGCTCCTTACTTTACAAAGCATGAAGTGCTCAGAATATAGGGTGCAATTTAATAGAGATGTTTCCAGAGACACTCTCAGATGCAGGGTATGGCCAGTGATGTATCTGACTTACAAAAATCTGCATATTATAAGGAGCACACACAATTGCTTTATTGAAGAGCAAACATTTGTCTTATCTAATGCATGTGTCTACTTGTATTTCAGGAAAGTTCGCTCAGGAGGCAATCCATACGCATGCAAGAAATGGAAAGTGATCTCAGAGAGAAAGGGTGGGAATCAGATTGAAATTAAGCACCGAGTCGTCACTATTGCTGGGAAAACAAAGGTTAGCATATTTTATTTTCCGTTGGTTGGGGATGATTAACCCTGCTCAGCAGTCCATATGTCTGGAAATACATCCTCAGAGACTCTTTTCACCTATTGTTAAACTTGGGGATCTACTCTCAGCTAGTCCTGCAAGCTCCTACTAAAGCCAAGAGGCAGAAAATGAGTCTTTCAGATCCTTTGGACACTGACCTGAAGGGAGTCTCCACTGGGGAACGTAACTTAGATTTCAGTGCTTACTTTTTAGTGGTCTAAATGAGTTAATTTTGCCAATTAACTTTAATAGAGAGAAGCTGGAGAGACTGAAGAGCAGAAAAAGTTGTGGGTGTAGCATCTGTTAACAGATATACCAAAGTCCTCCTTCTGCTTTTTCCTGTTTTCTTTTGCCTGATTGTTGCACACTTAAGGACAAAAATGCGAACTTCAGGATGGGATTGTGCTCCTGCCACGTCTTGGATTTGTGCTTTGGAGGGATTTTTGGTTGTGCAGATACCTGCACAGCCATTTGCTGAGCTGTTGAGATGATCAGGCATACTTTAGCACTGATACAGTATGAAATTGCTGGATTGTTCTTTTGCAGACTGTGAGCACCCTCGTGATTCAAGCAGCAAATGTATCTGCTTTGTACAGATGTATGGCTACGAACAGGGCTGGGTCAAGTGAGAGAGTGATCTCCTTCCACGTGACCAGTAAGTGTACCCTGTTGAGGACAGACATGTTAAATTAATGTTATTTCATCAATTTTACTAATGAAAGGCACTTCAATGCTGATTTTTCTTGTCCTTTATAAAATCCTTTAATTCTGTAGGATTTTAGGTTTTCCTAAGGTTTTCTTTAGGCAGCCTTTAAAGTCACTGCCTAATTTGAGCCAAGTGATTAGTTCTACTGGCATCAGTGGAGTGGCAGTCCAGTGAAAATGATGCAAGATGGGCACTGTTTTCCCAAGAGTGATTACTGTTGGGCTTTTGCAGTCACTTAAAAGAACTACAGAAAAATCACAATAGTGTCACAAAATGAGTAAAGACTGTAAGAGCTAAGACTAAAATTTCCAAAACGAGTGGCAAACAGCTTTTGTCCTTAAAAGTCAGTCCCCATATTCACATGCTAAAATTTATTTTAATCCAAATCTAAAAATGAACTATAAGATAGTGCTAAGAATTGTCTTTGGTTGCTATAAGTTTCTATGGGAAGAGTAACTTTATTCATTACACAAGCCTTCCTTTGATCTGTTTGAAATGTATTGCTTTTAATGAGATTGTACTCCTTAGATAATTGATTAGTTGACTGATTGATTGATTTTTTCCAGCCTTTCTTTTCCTCATTTACAACTAGATAGCATGACAAAAAGGGTATATCTCCAAAATTACTTTTTCAAGTTAACGTTAACCACAAAATGCGCAACCAAATAGGAATTTCTTTTATTTTTTAACTTTCAGGGGGTCTTGAAATTAGTCTCCAGCCTCGGAATCAACTGACAGAGAAGGATAACACGTCCTTGCAATGCACAGCAGATAAATTCACCTTTGAGAAGTTGTCATGGTACAAACTCAGCACTCATGTTTCACAGACTCCCTTTGGAGGACTGCCCATGCCTGTTTGCAAAAATCTCAATGCTCTCCAGAAGTTGAATGAGACAGTTTCAAATACCAATGGTGAAAATGTCACCTTAGAGCTCATCCTCCGTAACATCTCCCTCCAAGATGGAGGGGACTATGTTTGCATTGCTCAGGACAAAAAAGCTAAAACACAGCACTGCCTGGTGAAGCACCTCACTGTTCAAGGTATGGATCTTTTACCATGAACCAAAATGGGTGGCTTTGTATGAAAATAACTGCAGTAGTGTCCGTTTTTGGTATCTTCAGGCTTTGCACGTTTGCTTTATGGTGGACTCAGTTTGTTAAATAGATTTAGACTGTTACTGTAACCTGCACTTCTGGGGCTTGGCTGGGCAGCAGGGACTATTTCATGAGTACCAGTGAGGAAACACTGACCGAGCCACTGTGCTGTGCACAGTGAGTTTGGCTTCTGTGCAAATAATGGCATGTGTTTAGCTCAATAACTTCTCAACCATTACGTTTCAAAACACACTTTTGTCTGTAGCTCTACATGCATGTGTGCATTCATAGCATTAATGCTGCTGCTTTGTGTCACTGACTCTTGAGTCTGAAGCAGTGTCTATAATTTAAAACTGCCATGAAGTGATACTGGTATTCAGGTACAAGCAATGCGAGCTGATAATCAGTCGGCTTTTCACACAAATAGTGATGACTTTGCTTTGGGACCTAGATTATGGATGCTCATGGCCTGTCCTGAGTGGACATTTAATGGATCAACAGTATCAGACCATTTGTCATGGCCCTGGTAATAGAAATGTGAAGGAAGCACTTTCTCAACTCCTCTCTCTTCCTTCAGTAGTCTAAGCGGTTACAAACCCATTTGAGCAGGTTATATCAACACTGCTGAAATTTTCTTGGCTGTTATGTTTTTTTCATGCCATGTGGAAGCTTAACTATGATCTGGATGTTTCCTTTAATGGTCTGTAATTTTATCGTATTTGTAAACCTACAGAACCCACGGCACCCACACTTGTAGGAAATCTGGAAAATCAAACAACAAACGTTGGTGAAACTATAGAAGTGTCATGCACAGTGAATGGCATTCCTCCTCCAATTATCGTGTGGTTTAAAAATAATGAGACCCTTGTGGAAGATTCAGGTGAGGATTGCTCCTTTGCTATTGTCATTTAAAGGCTTTCTTTCATGGGACTCACTGCTGATTTTCACCATGGAAAGTTTAATTTTCAATTTTTAACAAAAAGAGGCATAAAAAAGTGACATAAAAATGGCATAAAAAGAACTAAGAATCATGATTTTTTTTCCAGGCATTGTTTTGAAAGATGGAAACAAAACACTAACCATACGTCGAGTGAGGAAAGAAGATGGAGGGCTATATACCTGCCTTGCATGCAACATCCTTGGATGCAGCAAAGCAGTGGCTTTTTTCTCAGTAGAAGGTTAGTGTTAGCTTCTTTCTAGACTGTGCATGAAATCTTTAGAATCACTAAAGGGAAAATCTACTGGCTATCCTGATGGGAGATCTGAAAATACACAATTAAATATGTGAAGAGTCCTGACCATTCCTATCAAGCTGAAATTGGATGTTGTCATAGCTGTCATAAACCTAGCTGTTGAGGTTGATGCTTTTTTCTACACCCTGTTATTTAGTGCTTTTCAACAAAAGCTGAATCTATCCTACTTGTGGTTGCAAAGAAAACTCTGTCAGTCTGTATTATGTGCAAACCTGTACAACAGAGCATACTTAAACCTGCAGATATGCTGGGACATCTCTGTTGTCTTGGTAAAGTAATTGTCATACTAAGTTTTTTAACACAGTATTTTGTACCTTTTCAAATTATATAATTGCTCTCACAGTGTCTAAGAAAAACTGGGAAGACTTTGTGCAGTCTGTTGTGGTTGTTATCCCATTTCAGTGATAGAAACAGGTAGTGCTTTTGATTTAGGGGGTTCCAGCCTTGGTCCACCAGGCTCTGAAAGCAGCATTTGTGAGACCCACTGTTCCAGTGCAATGTGGCACACCATGTTGCAATTTCCAATGATATGCAATAATTCTTAGCAAGAAGTTAGTCTGCAGTCTGAGTAGCTGGAACCACAATGGGCTTTCCACCAAGAGTTGAAATGATAAGCCTCAAACAAAAAACTCCTTGCCCTTGATATTAGTACGTTTGCATAACTTAGTCACTGAACCCTTCACAAACCTCTTTCTTATGAATCAGGGTGATTTATCTATTCCGTTAAGGTAATTAAAGCAGCATCCTGTTATTCTTGTTGGTCTCTTTAGGATATTAAGATTTTGAAAAAATGTTTAGATGGGGTGGAAAATATCTGCAGCATGGTAAACATGGCTGAGGTGCATCTGTAAAAGTCGAAAATCTGTGTAGGACATACTTTTTCACTCCAAGAAATTTATAGTGCAGCTCATTGAGGTCATGCAATGGAGTGTGCTACTGTGTAGAAAAATCTCTATGGTGCAAAGGATGAAATACAGGAGCATGATGTGGCAAACGAGCTGAAGAAGAGAGCTGCCTCTTTGCACTGATAGATGTTCAAGTGGTGTCTGCTGGCAACTGGAAAAGAGACATTGTAAATAAGACCTTATTATCATGTGTTCTTGTAGAACCACATTTTTTCATGCCCCAGCTGAATCATGTCAAGAGACAACGGAGAGATTGTTCTCTGGGTCATTCTCACAGCACTTTATTTACTATATGATGGGGGTGCTTTTTGGTTTCTGGAGAAAGAGTAGTTGATTTTGGGTATTTTAAAACAATCATTTCTTTTCAAAATGTGAGATTTTATTTTTTTATATTTGCCAGTGGTTCAGACACTGTCCTTGAAACAAAGCTGATGCTGAGAAATTGGGTGATGTGCAAAACAGCATGAAACCGTAATATTCCAACATAACCTGCCAAGCTTTTCATTTTGTTTTGCTTTCGTTTCCTTGCTCCATGTTGCACTTTTAAAACGAACCTTCTGAACAACGACCTCCATTCTTTACTTTAATGAATGAACAAAACAAATATGCTTCCAACTATCACTCAAATATTCATTTATTTCTTCCCAGGCGCTGAAGAGAAAACAAATCTGGAGCTCATTATCCTCGTTGGCACTGCAGTGATTGCCATGTTCTTCTGGTTGCTTCTTGTAATCATCCTCCGAACCGTTAAGCGGGTAATGAAAAAAATTCTCATACTGTCCTATCAGCACTGGTCTTGCATGACAAATGAGAGCTGACTTGAGGCCTTTTGTGTTGCTTCTTTCCATTGTTCTAAAATCAACAGACACATTTTTTCACTCCATACCGTAACATTCTTGCCTGGAACCCAGGGCACAGAAATTTGTTTTTAATTGAACAGGCCCTTGGAAGAGAAAAAATGTTTCATTTGATTTTGTTTATTAAAAAAAAAAATAAATCAAACCAACTGAAATGAAAAAAAAAAAGAAAAGTGCAAGTAATTAATAGTGGTCACACTCATGATGACATAGTGTAGGGAAATGGTAGCCTGGCATTTCTGGGAACTAATGAAACACTACAAAGTGATAAAATGGCACTTTGCCTGCACATTGCCAGCAAAAAATCTGTGCCACTGCAACTAATACCATTTTCCAGGCCAATGGAGGGGACATGAAGACTGGCTACTTGTCAATCATCATGGATCCTGATGAAGTCCCTATAGACGAGCACTGCGAACGGCTCCCGTATGATGCCAGCAAGTGGGAGTTTCCCAGAGACCGGCTAAAGCTAGGTGTGTCTTCATTGCATGAGCCATTTAAGTGATACTGCAGCCAGCCCTATGCTGGGGGCTGTTTCATGTCCTGGATTGCCATGGGGCTGCCCTGCTGCAGGATCCCTGGGTGAACTCTGTGTACCCATAAAATATGATGCATCCTTTGTACATTATAACATCTCTGTTAATTTCTGATACATGAACTCACTTTGGAGTTGCTTTTTATTCTACATCTTTTGCCCACTGTGCCAAGCAAATATATTTGTGTTCTCACTTCAAGGTAAACCTCTTGGGCGTGGAGCTTTTGGCCAGGTCATAGAAGCAGACGCATTTGGGATTGACAAAACAGCTACCTGCAAAACAGTGGCCGTCAAAATGCTTAAAGGTAAAAATAATGACTGCAACTTCACCTTGAATACACAATATAGGGATAATTGCCAACACTATAACAGTAGATAAAGAAAACCCAAAATGTTCTTACCAGTGGTTATACAACTTTAGCTTAACACTCGTTATCATGAAGCAATGATTAGGGGAAGTACATGCCTTTTCCTCATAAATAACTGGAGCACTGTCAGTGTGGTTTCCTAGGCATTGCTTTATAGTTCTACTCAGGTTCAGAAGATAAAGTTGCTCCTGCAATCAATTTTGTGTCCATTTTTGCCTTATGCATCTTGGTAGGGAGCTTTCTGCAAGTCTCAAGACAATGGATTAGGCACGCCCCCAAATGAGCTGTAGTTTGCAATAGCTTTCTCCTGACTTTAAATCATATTATACTGCCTCACATTTGCCACAGAAATGTTGAAATGTGCAGTTCCCACACACATTATTCCTAAAAAAAGGCATAACTGGGACAGCAAAATGGGTCTGCCAGCACCTGGGGGCTGTATTCCACTCTGTGCTATACTGGAAGAAGGATGAGAAAGACAAGGGATTTCTGATGGTACGGTGTGAGCAGTCAGAAGTGTGGCAAGAGCTGTTGCAGACTCATTGCAATGGGATGAACATGCTGTACTGTCAGTAAAAATTGGAAAGCCCTGTCCCTTCAGCTTCCCGGTGCTCAGGCAACCAGCAGAGAGCTGCCTCCTCTGCCCCTCTCTCCCTGCTGCTTCAGCTCTTTCCTCTTCCTCTTCTATATCTGGGCGATGAGGACACCAGCCGTGTCTCCAGGCTTTGGGTGAGGCTGCAGGCATGTTTGGCCCTGGCTCTATCTCCCCCGGTCTGTGGACCCATTGAACCCTTAGCATGGACCCCAGCAATGACTATGGGACAATGTTTCTATGAGGCTCAAACAGCAGAGTACAAACTGCTCAAAAGGTCTGTAGGAAAAAAGGTGTTTGCTAATGTGGATTGTTTGTGTCCCTGTTTTCATGTACTGCCCTTGGCAAGCTTTGGGAAACATTTACAAGCAGAGCAAACCCAACCCTATCAGACACTTTTCGTCAGTGTCCTGCAGCATAGCTGACCCAGGCTACCAGCCAACAAGGCTTCTCACTAGATGGGCTGGATAAAGAAGAGAAGAGAACGGGGAGGAGGGCAAAACCTTCCTGTCTGTGATGCTCCTGATCTGTGTTGTTTTACCTCTGTAGAAGGGGCAACCCATAGTGAGCACAGAGCACTTATGTCAGAGCTGAAGATACTCATTCATATTGGGCATCATCTCAATGTTGTCAATTTACTTGGAGCCTGCACAAAACCAGGAGGTAAGTAACTTCTCAGTGGGTGTTAAAGAAAACCCTATTTCTGCCATTTCTGCTATATAGAAAATTGAGTTTCAAAATTAAGGGTTGGAAGAAATAGTCCTTTTAAAAAAGATCTGATAAGGGTGAGCAGGTCCAGAGGTGAAATAAGGGTTCAGAAGCCCTGAGTTCAACATACAATTCCCTTCCTTAGTTGTTCTATCACTTTGCTTTTTGGTACTTCAGATCCACCTTTACAGTGGACACCCCACATGTAACAGGCTTTGGAGCTGAGTCTAATAACACATTTAAGAAGCTGCTCTTAATCTTGTCATCAGCTACACTGTCACTGCAAGTTGTGACTTCCCCTCTCTGTCTTTGGATGCACTGCTGGTGCCTCTGTGTGTGTGTAGGAGGGGAAATTGCATTGTGGAGTCCAGCTCTGTGTGGATGAATCTATTTCACTTTATAATCCAGGACAGATGTTTTGTTTAGCAAGTCCAGCACAGACTACAAACTAATTTGGAAGAGATTCAGTGTACAGTAACTAAGTAATAATTTTTCAGGGAAGCTGACTTGTTGGCTTATTGTGGGATCAGAATTTAATTTGTAAAGTTCCATGACGGAAGTCAGTTGTTGAGGGAAACATAATCCATAAATATGTATTTCCTTGTTTATTCCATAATAACATAGAGATGGCCAGCATGTAGAACCTAGGATGGAATTTTACCATTGTAGCCTATGCCTATATGAAGTAAATCTGAGCATGAAACACCACATTTATACTGTACAGTAAGGCATATATGTCTGAAATCAAGATTCCTGTTTTAAATTTTTAGTTCTTTCACGTATGAAATTAAGCCTATGATTTTCAAAACTATCTGCTCAGTTTTCCTTCCTTATAGAGCAGAAAAATTATTAGCTTTTATTAGATTTTATTTATTATTACTGGTATTTTAAAAAATCTCTGGGTAGCAGAATGCTTTTTGAAATGTCTGTATTTCTAGTCACAAATTATGCTGTGAAATAAGGTGGGATATAAATGGTGTTTCTAAGGAATTGCTTTGTATGTTGTACAGGCCCACTCATGGTGATTGTGGAATATTGCAAATTCGGAAATCTGTCAGCTTACCTACGGAGCAAGAGGAGTGAATTTGTCCCATATAAGGTAAGGAGTCAAGGTTAAAAAATACCAGTAAAATGTTTGATTTGGTGGGTTTTTTCCATGCACAATGTTTCTTTTTCTAGTGCAGACTAAAGGGGCAGTCCTTGGGGAAGCTGAATGTCTTAGTATTTCTCATGGGAATGAGAGATGGCAAAGACATCACAGGTCCTCTAGTCTTTCCCCTGGCCCCTGCAATGTAGCTGCTTTGTTATTGTTAGCTTAAAATGTGCAAAGGAACTGGGCTTCCACTATTTCCCTTGGCAGATTATTTTGCACTTGGCCATATCTTTCAGGAAGTTTTTTCTGATTATCAGCCTGATTTTTTTCCTTTCTTAGTTAAGCAAATAACCACCTTAAATAACTGCACTCTATTTAGTGTATATATCCATCAGATATCCACAGGTATCTGCTATCACGTGATTATCCTTTCCACTGTCCTCTTATCTCATTGCTGAACCAGGCTACATGTTTCTTTGGTGTTAATAGTTTGGTATAATTGATGTATCTCATGAGTCGACATTCAGCTTTTCACCTCCCAAGTCCTTTGCAAAAGGGAGCTCCATCACTGCACCCCCCTCTTTGCACCTTGATTTGAAAGAAGGGGAAGGATGGAGATTGGCATTTTCAAACTTATTTCTGGACACCTCTAAGAGGGGTCTGATTTCCAGAGAGGGTTGAGAGGATCCATCCTCTCCAAGGGTGAGATTGCTGGATGAAGAACATGGCTGCATGTTCCCAGCACTGAGCATCACACTCAGGGCCCTACCCTTTTCCACGCACGGCTGAGAGGGAGGTCCCTGGGCTGTGCTCTGACACACTGGTAGACCTGAGTCTCCCTGCAGATGCTGTGTTTAGATCAGAGCTTCTTCCCGCTGCTTGTCCGTTCTCCAGGGGGTTATTTTTCTTGATCCTTGGAAACATTGTTTACTATTTTATATTGGCAAATGCAACTTTCTGCATCTTCTTGTGAGGTAAAAAGATAAACAAATATCTGAGAGGCCTTGAAGGAAGAGACAGGGTTTCACGAGGGTGCTGACCCTTGCTTACACAAGCAGTGGGAATGGGAATTGGCAGTGTTAAAAACCAGCCCTGCCAGGGAAAAAAACAAATCACCAAACCAAAGCAGGAAAAAATGGATATGTGGTGGAGGAAGCCTTTGGGGTTGGATTTCTCTGTAGAGGCATTCAGTGGCTTAGGGGAAGAAGGAAATAACTCAGATTGTGATGGCTGCTAGGGTTTTGCCCAAGATACAGGTTTAGTAGAGGGGCCTTTGCAGCAGTGTGAAGTAAAGCCATAGCAGTACAGAGAGGCTGGAGCATATGTGGGGGGCTCAGGAGCATTCATCCATGAGTGCTTCACAAGGCTGAGGAGGCCAGGCCCTCAGTGTGCATTTATTCCCTGTCATGTGGAGATGTTGCTGGAGTTTGTCTGGGAGGATGGAAAAGGAGGAGGTGAAAGTTGAGCTGTGAGGTGACACAGGGTGCTCAAGCTGGTGAGCTCGCATAGCCACAGGTTGGGTTTTCATAGAATCATAGAATAAGATGGGTTGGAAAGGACCTCTGAGATCATCAAGTCCAACCCTTGACCCACTACCACTACAGTTACTGAACACCTTCAGGGATGGAGAATCCACCACCTCCCTGGGCAGCCCATTCCAGTGCCTGATTGCCCTCTCTGTAAAGAATTTCCTCCTGATATCTAACCTAAACCTCCCACCTGGCTACAACCTCCTTTCAGGTAGTTGTAGAGAGTGCTGGTACTGTCACTGCTCCAGCTGGGTGTCCCAACCAGAGCTGGCTTGAAGCAGAGCAGCCAATCACACTAGCACTTCGTTGCCCTCCTTGCCTTCAGTGGTGACCTTGGCACAGACCAAGCTTCTGGCAAGCTTTCAGCTTTTGATTTTTTTCACCCTCCCATCATATTTCTAGGCCAAATGTGCCAAGTTTCGGCAGGGGAAAGAGAACTACGTTGGTGATGTCTCTGCAGACCTGAAGCAACGGTTGGACAGCATCACGAGCAGCCAGAGCTCAGCAAGCTCTGGCTTTGTGGAGGAGCGGTCCCTGAGCGACGTGGAAGAGGAGGATGGTAGGATATGCCTTCTCCTGGTATTGGAACAGGTGTCATTGGTGGGGCTGGTGAGGGAGACTGTGTGATTTCTGAAGCTCGCTCGAAGCTGTGTGTGCGGTATTATCTGGATGACCAAAGTTCCTGAACTTTCAGTTCAGCATCCCAAACCCCTCAGCCCAATCCCAGATAATGTCCCATCAGAAAAAGGTACATTTTTAATGTGCTACCTTTTGGAGATATGTCTGTTTAATGTCACAGTGTCTTCAGGGAAAATTGCAGAGCACAAACTCCAAAGGCAGTCCAGAGAGGGATGCACAAGGATGTTAGCAGAATTTCCGCAGTGTTTATACAGAAGTTAAATACTGTGAAACACCATCTGCTTCACTGCTTATTAGCCGAGAGGTTGCTTTGCCTTCCCTGGGCACAGGTGGTCTGTCTGGAACAGGAAACCGGACTTCTCCACTCATTCAAAGTCTCCCTGGGATATACACACCCTTTGCAGTGGTTTCACCGATGCATTTGCCATGTCTCTCTTTAGCAGAGGCAGCACCAAGTAAGTGCTCAATGCTGCCATCTCAGAGGCCACTAATTTCATCTAGGGGAGGCTTCGGACTAGTCAGGAGAAAGAAAGGCTGTAGCTCTACTGGCTGTACCTCAACTGCTACTAAATATTATTCAATGCAAATTAAAACATCAGTATGTGGATGGGGAGGATGATCTTGCAGTTTCAATGCGATCTAATAGGTAATGTCAGGTATGCACTTTATGCATTTCCACACCATTTCGATACTTTTTAGTACTCTCTGGTGTAAACATTGACCCTCTAACCTGGGATATTGTAAGAAGTATGTAGACCTGAAGCAGCCTTTAGCATGAGGAGTAGCCACCCGTGTTCTGGTTCTTGGTACATTTCTACTTAAAATCAAGAGCTGAGCAAAATTACAGAGATGTTTATTTCAGCAGGAACTAGGTGCCTAGATATCTTTGGATATTTGAGTACATTATTTCTCCAGGTCACTAGCAGATGAGGTTAGGGTTCTTCTACCCTAAATTAGCTGGACCTTTTGCCAAGTTCAAGTCTTTCTCCCCATAGCATATTCTTTCCCTTTAAGGACTAAGAAAACCCTCTCATTCATTTCCAAATTCATCTGCTGAAACCACAGCAAGCTTTACTGTCCTAGGAACTTGTAAGCTGAGTTTTGGTTGTTTCTTTTTTGGGGTTATTTTGCAAATCTCTCCACTGGTGGGAACTCTGGAAAGTTCTGGAAAGCAAGGAAGCCTAGGGTATAACCCATCATCTCAAAGTTCATTTTACACAGGACCAGTTTAGTGAAAAATGGTTTGTTCGTGTTAACTATACAGCCAAAGAATGGCTTGGTTTGCTCTTCCGGTTCAATGTGGCATAAGGTTAAGATTGACTTCTATCTAACAAGCAGTTATAAGTGCTATCAGTGACAAAGGGCATGTTTGACTGTCGTCTGATTCTTTGCAGCTGGTCCTGAAGACCTTTGCAAGAACCCCTTGACCATGGAGGACCTGATCTGTTATAGCTTCCAAGTGGCAAGGGGAATGGAGTTCTTGGCCTCACGCAAAGTAAGGAACTTCTCAGGAAGGGTGGCATGTTATTTATTTGACTGTAGGAAGTAGTGCTGTAGGTCAATGGAAGGAAACAGCATGTTCATCTTTGGACTAGCAGCCATCTGCAACATTTTCTTTTTGCTGTAAGACATAGTCAAATCATTAATACTACAGAGTGAAACAGCCCATGTGTTTATTGACACAAATGTTATTGATCTGTATAAGACCACCAGTTCACAGAGGAATGGTTAAGTAGTTGGAGGAGGGGAGCCGACTTATATGGATTTTATTAAAGGAATTAGGGGCAAATCCCTGATAACTGAAGCTAAACAAGAGTAAAGAAGTTTACTCTGAGGAGGTTGCCTGTACCTTGTGCAGTGGGATTGGAAGGGCAATGTGAGGAGAGATGATGGTCACCTATGAAACTTCATGCATGACTTCTTGGAGAGTCTCTTGCCAAAGACAGCCTGGCAACCAACAACACTTCACCTGAATTTTGGCCTTCTAGAAGTGCTTTTCTGTGGTTTAAGCTTTTCTGTGTACGTAGAGCCCACATTTCAAAGGATGTCAGTTCCAGCAAGAGTGAGGAATTGCCTGCAGAACAAAAAGTACTTAAAAATCACAGAATCACAGAATATGCCGAGTTGGAAGGGACCCAGAAGGATCATTAAGTTCAACTCCTGGTGCAGCACAGAATCACGCCAAGAGTGACACCATGTGCCTGAGAGTATCATGCAAACACTTCTTGAACTCTGTCAGGCTTGGTGCTGTGATCACCTCCCTGAGGAGCCTGTTCCAGCACCCAACCACTCTCTGGGTGAAGAATCTTTTTCTAATATCTAACCTAAATAGGAAAAGAAAATTGAAGTGGGGATTACAACACTGATTTCGAGTTCATGCTAGGTATTCAAGAGTAGACGTCAGAGTCTATTTCTAAAAATGCTTTTGTCTAGCTCTCATACATCCTGATTGGTGTGCATACGTAAAAATGCCTCTTTCCAGAATCTGCAGTTTTAGTCCATACTAGAAGCAAATCTGCAGCCACTTTCAGAGCCTGATTCTTTTACTTCAAGCTGTTGGGGGTTGACTTTTGAAGTCCTTGGGTTGTTGACTAAGCTGTTGTTATGCATAGGTAGAGATGTGGACTTCTTTCTGTGTAGTCAAGATCAGTTTGTGTTGGAATCAAGTCTGCATTTTAGTGTGGTGTTTTTCAGAAAAATAGTGGAGTACACAGATTTGAGTGAACCTAAGTAAATCTAAAGGTAATCAGATCTGAACCTGTTTTGTGTCAGCTGCTTAGGATAATTAATTAGACAACTTCAAAGGCCTTTTCTGCATAGTGGATAAACAGATGTATGTTTGGACTTGGGAATACAAGTCCCCCTGAGCCAAATCAGTTGTGACCATCAAAAAAGCACTTAAAATCAGCAAGTGTTGATGCTGAGGTTTCATTTTCTTAAAAGGTTTTAAGAATTAGCTGGCCTTTGTGGGTAGAAGAGCACATATGTGAAAGAGATCAGCCTTGTGGACAGAGCTGTGACAACAGGCAGCATATGAAGTTGTTTACTTCTCTTTGCAGTGCATCCACAGGGACCTGGCTGCTCGTAATATCCTCTTGTCAGACAATAATGTGGTCAAAATCTGTGATTTTGGCTTGGCTCGAGACATCTACAAAGACCCAGATTATGTGAGGAAAGGAGATGTAAGTTTCAGATTCTCTGTTCTTTAGAGAATTAATATGAAGTCAGGACTTTTTTCTGTGTTTCCCTCAAATGGATTTGTGGGAACTCAGTGTTTTGCTAAACTGTGATACATTTTTGTTTATGAAAATGCTTTCAGGCCAGACTACCCCTAAAATGGATGGCACCAGAAACCATTTTTGATAGAGTATATACCATTCAGAGTGATGTATGGTCCTTTGGAGTTCTGCTGTGGGAAATATTTTCCTTAGGTGAGTCACTTTAATTTTACTGCACCATCTTTAAACAAAAGAATCTGAAGAAAATAGTCAAAGTGTTCTTGGATCCTCTTCGGCATTTTCTTTTACTTCTTGAAAAAATCCTGTATATTTTTCTCTATCAAAATAAAATACTCTGATTTTCTTTAAATTGCAAATGTAGGAACATTGACTTGAAATGTTTCTTCATACAGTTTCAGTATGTGATGATGTGCCTCATTTACTCAATCAGTTGCTGTTTCCATCATAAATATAAATTGTTTACACATCCAAATGTACTGAATTGTCTTATTAACACAGATCATAGCAAGTTATTTATTTGAAAATTAATCCCAAAATTTAAGAGTCTAATGCATTAAAATTACCATTGCTTTCATTTTAGGTGCATCACCATACCCTGGAGTGAAAATCGATGAGGAATTTTGCAGAAGACTGAAAGAAGGCACAAGAATGAGAGCACCAGACTATACAACACCAGAAATGTGAGGAACTGTCCTTCCAGCTACCCACATTTACACTACAGTAGTAGCAGGTGCTGAAGCAAGCAATAGGTGATGTTTTCTTTATGCTGATATTTTAATTGGTTTTGTCCTTGTAGGTACCAAACAATGCTGGATTGCTGGCATGGAGATCCTAAACAGAGACCCACTTTTTCAGAGCTGGTAGAGCACCTGGGAAATTTACTGCAAGCCAATGTCCGTCAGGTAAATGAATTGTATTCTCTGGTTACTAAAACCACCAGCTGAGCACCTCCTGTCCTACCAGCCACCATATCATCCCATAGTTGGGTACTGTCTGCTGGAGCAGTCAGGGAGCCTGGGCTTCTTCCACCACTCATTACTGGTTCAGCAGTTGGGTCTCTGACTTGCAGAGAATACTTGTCGGGTAAAGGTCCCAGAAGTTCTGTTGTGGTAACCAAAAGTCATCCTTCTGGCCAGCAAGAGCTTCCCATGACACCACTGCTGTCTTGCCAGAGAGTTGCTGGCACAGGCTCAATTCTCTGCTTTGCTGATGATTTCTCTGCATGCTGCAGATGCATTTCAGCAGGTAGCTCCTGTTGATCTTACTGTGCCAAAGATGGATATCTTAGTGTATGTGAGGGTGTGGGCTGCAACACTTTTAATGACTATCCTGGAAAACAAGGACACAGGAATTTCCCTGCGTGTGAGCAACTCCATGCAAATTAATGTGTTAAGACTTGTCCTGGGTGCAGGCATTGCAGTAATAGAGCTCAGTGCGACTAGGTGGGGTACATGGGCCTCTCTACCAGGTTCTCTACCTTGTAGCTTCCTCTTCATTTACTATGGAAGTGGACAAGGCCAGGGCAATAGATGTGAACCCACTGGATGAAGGACACTGGATTTGGCCATGTGATTCCCTATTAGACAAGTTCTCCCTTTCTAACCTATTGATGATGATGGTAACTACCTGACCTTCCAAACTATGAAGTTCATGTACTTTGTGGCATTAGGAGTGAAACAGTACTACAATCTGTATTTTTTTTTCTGAAGACATCAATAAAAAGTTCAGTTTATACATTATGTTACAGTATGTTATATAAAAATCTATTTTTTAAAAATTTAAAACTACTTGGAAGTGGTTCTTATTAAGTTTCCTTCTTTTAATATAGTTGCTGCTGCAAAGGTGTTATAATGTTCATAGTTTAATAAAATAACCGGGGTAGCACTGCTGGTCTGCTGCATTCTCCACATACATGCATGTAGCTGTTTTTGTTTGTGTGTCTCTGTAGTCTATTTAATTTTTGTATTTTTTCACACATTCTACAGGATGGTAAAGACTACGTTGTCCTTCCTCTGTCAGTATCGCTGAATATGGAAGAGGATTCAGGTTTCTCTCTCCCAACTTCACCTGCTTCCTGTAGGGAGGAAGAGGAAGTCTGTGATCCCAAATTCCATTATGACAACACAGCAGGAATTAGGTATTTTATATGGTGGACATCCTACTGGGGCCTCTGGGTTTTGTTCATATGGGGGGCAGGGAAAATGAAAGGAAGAGACTTCAGCTGCTTGGTCCATATTTAACCTTCTCCATACGGATAAGAAGGAATCTGTAGAGATTTTCTAGGCAAAAGCTAGTTTCTTACCTCCCCAAATGCTAGTGGCTTTTTTATTTACTTTTAATGTCGCTACCCTTTTAAGATACTGTATTCTCATTTAAAAAAGAAAAAGCAAAAAACACGAGAATATTTGTTGTTTGTTTTTTAAGAATCAGAACACATAAAAGGTTTTACTGGTCCAATTCAGTTGTGTTCACACTCTTGTGTTGCACACTCTTGGTGATAGATCGATCATTAATAAGCTCTCTGGCATTTCTCCTCCTAAAGTGAAGGATTGGAAAATAGGTAATGAAATGATAGCCAAGGAGAGCATAATATAAATAGTGTTGTCACTGGGTTTTGTCCACTGCTTGCTTCTGGTGAGCTGCTGAGGTATCCACAATGGAGCAATAGTGGTAGATGCTGTTGGGTGTCATGGCAGAAGTGATTCCCCAGTAAGGAATTTGTACTAATGCACTGAAGGGGCTTATGTTGGAACCTTTAAGGACCTCAGGCATGGGACGAAAAGGAGAAAGGTATTTTCTCATCCAGTGCTGCCTAAGATCAAATTCAGCCATTTAGATGCTGGGAGCCTAATATAGTCTCAGAAGTAGGAGGATAGAACGAGATGGATATAACCATCAGGGTAGAGGTGGACTCTGTTGGCAGGTTTCATGTGGTTTCCATGAAGCGGAGCCCTCTTTCTCAGTGCTTGTATTATACCCACCAAAGACAAAGCTCCCAATGATTTTGGGTACTGCAGGGTGACATTTTTATGTGGTTCTGGAAAAGACGGCACACTGCATTTCGCACTTCAGTTGAACTTATGGTCCTACAGCTGAACTCTCAACCCCGTGTTTTAGTAATGGGACAGTTGAAACTGTAAATATTTAGAAGACAACAAACCATGATTTAACACTGAAAGCATCACACTTATTTTCCACTTCTAATACTTCCTATATGGCTTTTCCTGGTCTCCATTTCCTGTTATGAACAGAAATAAAATCCCTCTGCCAGCCTTTTAAGGAGACTAAATGTCTTTTCCCTTGTCTTGCAGTGTGACAGGGTTGTGAAAGCACTAGGTGAAACCATGCTAGGAGAGGCAAAGTGAAAAGGTTAAGACATGTCTAGGAGCTTTATTCTTCCGTTCTGGTAGCTGAAAATGATTTTACAGGCATGGATCTTAGTATATAGATAGTGAAAGAGGTTGATCTGGTAAAAAATGTCTTTTTCAATCCTCACAGAACTACTAACTATGAGGAAAGGGTGATTAATACAATTTCTAAATCAAAGCTGGAGGAGGAAAGCAAACACAGGGGAAACATGGAGAATATTAAAGAATATTTAGGTTGCTGATGTAAATTAAAATCAGCAGGACATCCTATCATCTGCCATATTTGGTTTAGAAAATAGATATGCAATTTCTGAACCTTGAAATATTGTGATTAAAAAGTTAGGTGAGGTATAGAAAATGTAGTGTAAAGTATAAAAATAGTGCCTGCTTTTAGAAAGAACAGAAAATGTGTAGTTCTTAAATCAGCTTTATTTGAATTCTAACAACAATCCTGGAATAAGCAATTATATAAATAGTGGCAAATGCCTACAGGAAAATGAATTAACTAAAAACGGCCAGCATGGATTTGTCAAGAACAAATCAAGCCAAAGCAATCTAAGTTTCATTTTTAATGAGAATAATTTGTCTGGAGGATAGCACAGAAGATGGATTTTGATTTCCTGTAGGACATTTTTGGCCTTTTTTTAATGGGACAATCTGTTAAAATGCAAACACATGTCAGGAAATACTGTCAGGACATCAGCTGAACTTTTACTGCCACGGGACAGGAGTCAGACTCCATGCATGGCCTCTTTCTGTCTGCACACTATTTCTGGTCCTGTTTGCACAGTTGCTTGGCTTAAGCAGGAGGATCTCATTCATTGTAGTCTTATAGGCTGACTCTTGCCTGGGCTGAGCAGAGTCAGGACTCATGTACCTGGGAGGCCATTCAGAAAAAGAGACTGGGATTCTCAGGCCTCACCACCCTGGTAACTGTAGTCCTGGCTATGCCATTCTGTGCCTGTGTGGACATTTAAATGCAAGCACACAAGATGCTTCCAAACTTAGAGGGCAAGTTGTGGAATGAACTTCTCATCATTCAAAGTCAGGCTGTCCAGGAGGGTAAGTGGACCAGATTGTCCATTAGATGTTTTTGGTCTTGATAGCATGGGTGGGAAGTAGATTAGATACTACTGCAGAGCAAGAGGAGCAGAAGACATGGCCAGTGCAGAGAGCTCAAAATAACTGGTTTTGTTAAGTCTAGGAACAGAAAATGGAGACGGAACACAGTAACAGTTTTCAGAATATGAAAATTTGCACCAAAGAGGGTGCTAATTAATCATTGTGTGTCACCAGCATTAGGACAAATTTTACTTGCAGCAAGTACTTGGGTTGGTTATTTGAAAAACATTCTAAAGTGTGATTGAGCAGTTGAGCAGACTACAAATGGAGCTTGTAAAATCTCCACCAGTTTAAAAGAATGTCTGTTGGAGATAGGCAGCATTCAGCATAGCTAGACTCAAAGCTGGGAAATATAGCGAATGATGCTCTTAATTTCTTTGAGCTTTGCCCTTCAAGTGGGTGGAGGTTACTCTTCTAACTCCATGGCTTTTCTTTCATTAGCTGTTAAGAACATAAATTTGTCCTGTTTAACTGTCCTATTTAACTGGGACAACATCCATTTTATTCCATATTCACTTAGGCAGAAAGCTGAGGGTAGCCATTTTGTTTGCTGTATTAGTACCTCCATGAAAGTCAATTTTATTTTTTTTGTCCAGTATTTTTTATGGATGTCATCCTGACCAGAGGGCTTCTTTTGGAGAAGAGCTTTCAAGAGAGATGTAGCACTCCCTGTCCTGATCCCCACAGTTTAAGGGCAGCAGTCTGCTGAGTCTGCTGTTGTTGTCCTAGGTCCAGCCAGGGGTCTCAGAAGTGCAGTCCAAAGGAAGAGACACATGTCTGTGCTCCAGGCTCCTCTGTTTATTGTACTTCTAAGCAAACCTTGCAGGAAGTGAAGCCCTCCAGCGTAACTGAGGAAAGAAGCTGTTTTCTCAAAGCCATTTCTTAGAATTTGCTCAGAGATCAAGATTGTTAGGAGCAAAAGGTCAGAAACATGCCATTTTCTAGGCTGTTCATCCTTTTCAATAAATGGATATTTGAAGGTTTGCATAATATGTTTTGACAAAAGGATTAACTTCTCTGAAGAGAGATAAAAGGATTCTGATATCATTGTGCTGTTTGCAGCCAAGTTGTGGATAGTGGACACAAAACTTTTTTTGTTTTGTTTTCTTTGCAGTCAGTACCGACAAGGTAGCAAGAGAAAAAGCCGCCCTGTGAGTGTGAAAACATTTGAAGATGTCCCATTGGTAACCACTGTAAAAGTCGTTCAGGAGGTGAGTTTGTCTGTTTGTACTTATTTTCCTTCTCTTGATATCTTTTTTTCATGTTTTTAATCCTCTTCCATTTAATGCATTTCTAATACCTTTGCAGGAAAATCAGACAGATAGTGGGATGGTTCTTGCATCTGAAGAGCTGAAGACATTGGAAGAGAATGATAAACAAGTGAAAATACCCTTTAGGTAAGGCTCAGGCTACACATGGGATTGAATATGACCTTTTACCTGCAGAATGTCAGAAGACTTGTTTGTTTAGAAGACAAAATCTTTTCTTAATGTACTTTTAAAAACAAAGAAAGCAAAATTGTTCACTGTATGCCTAGTCATCCACATTTGGTACCAGGAGAGGAGAGATAATGTAGCTGTTGGGAAAGGACTTGCTGCAGTAGCATCAGCCACCCTTTGGAGGTACTGAATTGGTGCACACAATTGAGCCGTATTTGTGAGGGCCTGTCTGAATTGACAAAGAGCTCTTTTTCTTTCTTTCCTTTTTTTTTTTTTTTGATATCTGACTCTTGAGTTTGCAGGATGTACCTTGGTGTATTTTCAGAGGCTTGTACACTGTGCAGTTTTCAGGAAGCACAATAGTGTTCATGAAGCTGGAACCTCACGCACACTCTCTGAGATCTTCTCAGGAATAATTTTTTTTCCAGGATAACTTCACTGCAGACAAAGATATACTGCAGTTACAATTGCACCACTGCTGAAATAAAGCCTCTAGAAGTTTTCTCTCCATTTCATCTGTGGTCACAATCTAACTCCTTGTATCATCATAAAATTAAACATCTCTTTCATGTGTTAGTGAAATAAAGACATATGGAAAGGTCTCTCCTTACAATCAAATGCATGTTTAAAAAGGCCTGAAGCCAGGCTTGCTAAGTGCAGCGTTTTGCTTTAGTTGTTGCTGTGATGGAAAGCAGCTGCCATCTGGAATCGCCCACCTGCCCTTCAGAAGACAGTCTCCACAGTCTCTCACTCCTGTTTTTGCTTGTCTTTTTGCAGTACACTGGTGCCCAGCAAGAGTAATGAATCCGTTATGTCTGAAGCCTCCAACCAGACAAGTGGGTACCAGTCAGGATACCACTCGGATGACATGGACAACACGGTGTACTCCAGTGAGGAGACTGAACTCTTGTGTGTGCGGGAGGCCTCACCCCCACTCTGCCGCGCTCACGGCCTCACCTACGACAGCCCCACGCTGACCCCTCCGTCGCTCTAGGGTCAACCTGGCAGCTCCAGGTCCCCGTGGGATGTGCCTTCACTGCCTGGGCTGGTAGCATTCAGGTTTGATGTATAGAAAGACGGCATCCATGGGACTAAGAAAATACATTTATTTTTGCTGAAGAGGATGCAGAAGCAGCTGGCAGCAAAACTGTGCCATGCCAGGCTGGGGGTTCTTTTCTCAAGAGATGGTGGTGGCTGAGGGTGCAAAGCCTCAGCCACAATGTGTGTGCTGTGCCGACCCTGTGGCAGAGGCAGACCCTGGTGATATGTCAAGCATGTGCCTAATGCAGGCAGCATCACAGCATTCAACTTAACTGTTTCTACTTGTACGAAATAATGGCACAGCCCTGCTTTTAGTTTTTGGTTGGGTTTTTTTTGTTTGTTTTTCCCTTTTGTGGCTGGACTCCAGGAAGGAAACAGTGCGGCACTGGCTTCTTGTTTCTCAGAGTTATTCCTTGCTTGTACCTTCACAAACAAAAAAAGGAACATCCAGCTCAAGGTTCTGGCACCCACTGACAGCCTGAGACTAAACATAGGCTGGGCTAAATATAGGTCAGGATGATGGTCTCTGTCCTTGGCAGAGGAAAAAGGTTGCTGTACGAGTCCTCATGAGCTACATTTGCTTGCAAGACTTGTATAGTGAAGTTGCTTAGTAGGGAGAAGGCAGAGCATTGAGCCAAGTGATGGAACACAGGTGGCAGGGCCATACCTCACCTCTGAGGATGAGTCTGCCCCCCGTCATCCCTGGCACCCTTGACACATGCCAGATGCCTACCTGCTTCTGAGCTAGCCTGAAACTGCTGCGGAAAATACTCTACTCCCCCCAAATCACCAGTGGGGCAGCCTCTGCAACAGGTAGAAAAGCAAATGTAATCTACCTTAGGACCACAGGAAGCTCTGTTGTTCTGGTGGTGGATCCTGAGGGCACCCTACCTTCCTGTCTCATCCCCCCTCCCTCAGATTTAGGTCTGACTCTTTCTCTTTGGAAACTATAAGTCTGTTTGCAATGACAGAGATGTTGGTTTGTGCAGCCTTGGGAATTCATCACTGGTTTCATGGCAGCTCCGATCTTCTCTGAGTGGTGAAATTGTGCCTCATTGTTGGACAACTTCTTACCTGTGCTCTTGTAGTCCCAGAACTTTATTGATAGATATAATGCAGACTACAGGATTTTAAAATGTAAAGCTATTTCTACTGAAGTTTTTTTGTATTTTTATAAGTATTTTTTTGTTTGTACTTACTAAAATGTCAAATGCCGGGAACTATAAATATAAGACATATACAGTATTTATAGCCTCTTTATGTAGAAATAAATGTAATATATTAAAATATAAATATATATTATATAATGGATATTGTACTATTCACATTTTGTATCAATGTTCTGTAGCATTGCAAAGGTCACAAAATTCTTTAATCCCTAAAACTTTTCACTTTATTAAAAGGGACTGGAAATTTAGAGGTGGGGGCTACAGTAGATCTGTTTGCTTTTCTTATATGCTTTCTATTGACAGGGAAGATTACAAAGTACTACTTACTTCAAGTGCCATGTAGTTTTTTATTCCATCATCCAGATCTACGAACATTTCAGTGGATATGTGTACTAAAGAAACTTAAGGGACTTTTAGCAATTTGCAACACCTTTAGAGAAATGATCAGAGGAATAGACTGCTTGTACAAAATGAATCTCCTCTGAAAGAATTTATTAGGTTCAGTTAGGAAACGCTTGATCTAATTGTATTGGGGATTTTGCCTGGGGAGTGGCAGTTTCCCTTAAAGCCTTATTCATCTTTTCCTGCTTGTGTTTCTTCCAGCTCACTTCTTACAGCTTAAATGTTGTCCCTGCTCTTGTGCAGTGAAGTCCTCCTTTAAATCTGTACTTAAAGCTCTCACCCTTTCTCTCTGTAGCCCACTTTTTGACTTCTGCAATGTTTAGGTCTTTGTTCTCAGTGCAAGGTTGTTCACTGTTGGGGTATCAGGACTCAAAGAATTATAACATCTTATGTTAAAGTGCAAGTGAAGTTAAGCCACCAACTGCAGACTTTAATTCAGCTTCTCTTTATTGCAGTTTGAAATGAGACCTTTGTAGGCTACTGCATAGTGAGAACAATTATCTAGGAAGTGGGAGATCTCACTGCTAAACTCTTCTCAGGCTGAAGATGGGACCTTCTACACATGACGTGCATTCCCCAAATACAAAGCTGTGGGATGTCAACCTTCAAATGTTTCTTCATTCCTTCTCCTAAATCTAAACAATTTTACAGCCAGGAAATCAGGAGCTGGGAGGTCAGGTAGAAAAAAATGGGAGAGACTTCCTAGGACTTCTGTAAGGGGTTCTAGGAAGGACTTGTATTTTCATGTATATATTTGACATTTTTCTTGCTTCCAGGCAACAGTCTAGCCAGTAGAGTATGCTCAACAGACAATGCTACATTCTTTAACATCCCCCCCGCAACAGTCTTCAGTATCTTTAATGAAACTGTTCTTCTATGTATTATTATTATTATACAATGGACATAAAATACTGACACTGGCAGAACCTTGATGAGCCACCTATTAGAGAATCCTGATAGTGAGGTGGAGATGGAGATCTGTCACTTGATATCCATCTGCCCTAAACTCTGACTCCCCAAGGTTTGGGATGTTCAATTTAAATATCTCATTTTCTAGTTTTGGTTCCTCTCCAGCTGGGTGTAATACAGGATACATGCCACATACATGGAGTCACATGCTTCTTTGTGTGTTTGCAGTACTTCCAAAATAGCTGTCCACTGCAATGCAAACTGATAAAGTTGCAAGATAGCCATTTCAGCTAGTGAGTTCCCACTTACAATCCTTTTCAGCTAATGAAACCGTCTTGTTGGTCCAAATAATTTTAAATATGCCTGGAAAATGTGGGAACTAACACAGACCTGCTTTAGGAAAGGAAATTAGCTTCTTTAAAAAAAATCCTAAAAACAACCCCCACCATATACTCAGTGTCAGGAGCTAGCAAATGTTCTGTAAATGTGTTCATATATTTGGCATCCAGTAACACAATTCTTTTCTTAGATCACGGTTGTTACATCCTTTAAAACACCTGGACTTTTTGTTGTATTCTGAATACAGCACATTCAGCTAAACCCTAGTCATAACACATCTGTCTTTGAGATGCTTTAAATTCCAAAAAGGATATTTTTAATGAAACAACATATGCACAGGTTTGCAAATGTCTCTCAAACCAGTCCTAGGTTTATCTCCATTCTGCAGCCATGCAGTGAAGTGTCAACATTTGGATCAGCATCCTTACCTGTGAAATCCAGCCTGGCTCTGAGCACAATCAGCTACAAATAGAAGGGACACTTGGGAGGTTAAACATATCACTCTGAGCAGCTGGGTTGGATGGGGGAGAAGCAGTGGTGGAACTGACTCCCCAGATCAGAAGAACTGCCAGAATGAACAGTGATTGCTGGTGCATTTGGACATGGAAAATCAAGAAGAGCCATGCCAGAAATAGGCAGTTTCAGGGCTTGAAGATGACTCATGCCAGCTCTTATCAATGTAAACACAGCCCACGTGAAGAATGCAGGGTCATTCAAGTATGGTAGGTAGGTCCTTCTCCCTGCAAAAGATACTGTAAAATGTATCTAATTCTTTGCATAGAAATGTCTTGGCAAATACAGTCCTTTCCCAAGTTTTTCTTATTAATGCATCTTGAATTGCAAGCAAGTGCATTTCACACAAGAATAAAAGTATTACGGTGATACTCCATGTCTTCTGATGTGGTTGTCCCCAAAGATCATATCGGGATTTTTGGGACAGTGTGCTTGTTAATTCTAAAAGCAGTGTGTGACTAAAACAACTACAATCACAGAGCTGTTGCATTGGGGACGAAAATTTCCTCCTAATGACATGTCTTTTTGATGGTTCTAGGGCTGCAAAACATAACTGGGTAGCATGGATAGCATCCAGATATAAAGATGAAATTAGCTATTTTTATGTGAAACATTCCCAAACCATGAATCATCTGAGGTTTCCCCTCATCACTGATACTTGAGTACACACCCTGCGTTACCTCGCAGTATGGGACCTCACAAAGCAACAGAAAGGGCAAGAAAAACAAAGTTAATGTTTGTTCTTTCTAATAGACAAATTTATTAGCGACAGAAGTTAACCAACAGAGACCTTTTCTTTGGACTTCAGCCCTGGATTTTTATTCTGTCTGGCTGAGTGTTGCATTCTGTGTCATAATATATGTCCTCAGCTTCTCAACCCCTGACATTTGGACTGATTCAGTCCTAGAAGGTCATTGGGAAACATAGCAGGAGCTTGTAACATGTGGTGCTGATAAACATCTTGGCATCAGAGATAAGGAGCTGGTCATGTAATCTTAGGAAGCTCAGGTTTTGTTACCATGAAACTATACATTGTAAAGGCTAATCCCCACAGAGCTTTAATTGATGGTAAACATATGAGATTCATGATGAAGGGTGTTCTGATTACCTAGATGTTATTCATTGCCACTGGTTGGTTAAAATGTGAAGTATCTCTGCCTTACAGCTTGTTAGGATGATGTGTTATGGTGAATGATTGCTGCTCTGGAAGTTTTGGGGTGAGGATGGAGGAAGTGAATGAATTCAATTTCCAGACCTACCTATAGTGTCAGACACAGCCTCTGGTGACAGGTAAAATGGCAGTGCCATGTGGTTTCCTAAGTCCTGGTCAAATAAAAGACTTTCTTAAAAGGTGGAATATATGCAATTAGTTTTAATTCTTTCTTTCAGGGAGGGCTGAAGCTATTCAGCACCCTGCAGAGCTATTTCCCTGGGCTTCATGCTGCTCCCTCTTTCAGTATAGTCACGCTAAGTGGCATAATTAGCCACGATTTCACAAAAGCAAATGGAAATGTAACTACTTTTATTTCTCTTGGTCTGTTTTCACAGTACAGTCAGAAGCACTATTGCAACACATTGTAGATAGACAAAAGGTAGTTTTTATCCTGCCAAGTTAAGGAGCAGTGCCAGTGAGGGTTTGGTAGCCTGGACTTCTGCTTGGCACAGCATTGCCCATTGATAGTGGGGCACACAGCAAAGTCCATGCTGCTGGCACCAAGCTGACTAGCAGAAAGGCAGCCTCAGGATAATCTCTATATGTACTGAAGTCATGCTTTCAACTGCAGCATCTCCACATTTGGTAGTAACCAGAGGGATGCATGTAATATCCGATTGCTGGAATTTCTGGCACTTCTGAGTGGACCCCACTAACCCATGATTATACCTGTGTCATGCACTGCAGCAGCAAAGATTATTTGTCATGTTTCATCTCTTTGGTTCCGGAATTCCTACATTCATTCCTACAATCTCTTCCCAGACTTGGCTGAGGCTGAAGGTTGCAGACCCCTGGTCTATGGACCATGGTTAACTCTGCAGCTGATGGGAACCAGCAGGCAGTGGTGGCTTTGGTTCTGGGACTGGCACTTTGCCTGGGCTTAGCAGTGCTGTGTTGCATGGAGCAGAGGAGAGGAGCAAAAGGCTAAAAGAAAGTTTTAATGATTGTGTGTGTCCTTTTCAAATATCCATAGGTATTTATACTGAAGAGCTATGCTTTAGCATCAGGAACCGAGGAAGAGCAAAGCGGTTTTGCTCATTAGAGACCTTCAAGTTGCACCATGGGATGAGAAAACCAGCCCTGCTTACTGCTTGTTATGTAGAGGCTACTTTATAGTGCATATTTAATGCAGAAATAGGGCTCCTTTATTCCTAGTAAGGATAATTATTAAAGTTTTCTGGGGTTTCACTTTCAAACTTGCAGAGTGCTCCATTTATTACTCTGTTCACCCTGTTCAGGCTATGGTTTAAGAGCTGATCAGCTGGGCAAGGCACATGAACCAGAAATGGACCCTTATGTTTAATATCCTTTGATAGATTTTCCACTTGTTTTTTGAACTCATGTGTAACCCTTAACATCTGCAACATCCTGCAGCAAGGACTTTTTGCATTCAGACTTTGACTTGATGGCCCAAGCTATTTTCCAGTACACTGACCAAGTTTTCCCTGCTCTTTTTCTCCATGTTACTTACGACTTTATGGACAACTATACCCCCAGTCCCTTCCTTTCAAGTCAGAGTATTCCTAGCCCATAGTAAAATCTGTTTGCACCTCCTCAAACCTGTAAACAGGGCCCCTTGCCGAGGTGACATGTCTGGCACGGTTCCCAAGCAGGTCTCCACAAGATACCTGACTTCCTTTGAGAGGAAGGAGTGTGTGGGACAGTCAGCAGAGGACCGTATTTTGTCAACCAATTCGCATGACGGATGTACCGCAGCATTGGCAAACATCAGTCAATGTCCAGATCCCACTTTGCCGGCATCTTCTCAGTGTTGCTATTTTTGGCTGGTGAAAAGTTTCCAGGGGTTGGGCTGGACTTGTCTCCTGTATGCAGCATTGTCCTGTTCCCAGGCTATTTGCTCTGGCTCCTGGCTGGCTGTGGGGAAGGATAAGAAGCAGAAGGCAGAGGTTGTATGGCTGAAACACAGCACAAACAGGAGCACCATTTACCACCATGAACCAGCAGAACAGAGGGAAAGCAGGGCCTATCTTATCAGTTACTTGCTGAGTTAAGACTCGGGGGTATAAAAACTCTCTTTAAACTCTGGGTAATACCCATAAACAGAGCTCTTAAGAGATAACTTCACCAGCAGAACTTTTTTGGTGCACTTATGTGTAGTTTTATATTACAATCACAAAGACATCTTTATATTGTCTGATAAAGTTCTTAAACTGGCAACAACTACTTAGCATTACAGTTTAGTTAAGTGCTAAAACAGCAGGGAGCATGCAGCTAAATCAATACAATTATTAATATATCAGAACAATGGCTTCAGCCATTTCAAGCCTACTCTCGGGCTAATGTTCCCAATTTCTCAGGAGGATTATTAAGTTTTATTAGCAATTTGCATCTCAGTATAATTATATGGCTATTACAGAAATCAATATTTTGTAATGTAGAGTCCCTTAATAGCTATACTTTTTGTTGAGTCTGTTATAAGGCCAGCTCTGAAATCAATTAAGGAGAATCTTTATAATTCTGCTGAAATTGGGTTTTGCATGATGAGATAGATGTCTTAGACATTAAGAAAAGGTTGCAAAATCTGTCCTCAGTCTTAAAACTTTCCATTCCATTGACAGGTTTACAAGTAAATTGAAGAAAATCATTGTTGTATGTTCAAAAATCTCCCCCCCCCATTCAGACTCTGAAACTTCATTAAAATTCCTGACCACTACCTGGCTTTTAAGCAAATTAAAATATTCATATAAATATATATGTTCAAATCACTATGCCATAAACATGGTTGTCACTTGCTGTAAAAATTCGCTGATCTAAGGTGAAGAAGTGTTTGCCACAAAAGTTTCTGTGAGAGATTCCTCATCTGAATTGATGAAGTACTTTTTGATTTTCATTATATGGTGCTTTTTCTTTTCTAAGAGTGTTTCATTGAATAGGTTTGGGCATATGACAGTCAGAGCTTGAATATCATGGTAAAAAACGCAAGGTACATGAAGGCAGCTTTCATTTCATGAGCTGTACCTGCATATACATACTTACAGTATAGCTCAGCCCAGCATTTCTCTGACACTTACTCTGACATTAGGTGCAAATGTCACCAGAAGAAACTGCCCTACCTTGGCTTAGGACTCTCAGGTTTAATCCTTACCCCAAGTTGTGTGGGGTTTTTGTGCTAGCAAAGGACAGAGCTGACTAAAAACAAATTGGGGTGGGGTTATGTCATTGGTTGGTTGATTGGTTGGTTTTCTCAGGTTACTTTGAACTCAAACAACTCCCAGGATGCAGTTTACTGAGCACCACAGCTACACATCAGCTGGAGGAGGGAAAGCAGTGGGTGCTGGCAGTGGTGGACAGGCTCAGCTTCATTCCTTCCTCCAGCTAACACTGCTTGTGAAACAAACCACTGCAGCCTTTTTCTGAGGTAGCACAGTGTGTCTGTGTAGCTGTGAGCTGCAAATGCGGGGAGTTACCCACTGCTCCCACTCTAAGACATTTTTTGAAATAGTAAGGCATCTTTCCCTGTTCCCTATGTACTGGTTTCTTCTTTACTAGCGGAAAGGATTTCAAGCAAACTTGGAGATATTCTTTCAAATGTGTAAAAGTCCTCATCAAAAGAGTTTTCTCCATTTCTTTTGGTTGTGTTACAGAAAATAAGATAATACAGAGAATCGATAATACCTTGCTAGCTACTCACATAATCTGTGTCTCTCAGAAAAAAAAGAGTTGCAGGGAAAAACTGTTTTCTGCCTCTTCCAGCATAAGAACTAGTGAGAGTGAGCTGCAAATACGTCAATATAGTTTTCATCCATGCTCAGTAAACCTGTGAAATTATTTTCCACAGATTGTTAATATTCACGTAGGTTCAGAAAACTGTTGAGAAAATTCATGGAAGAAGAAAGCATTCAGACAGATTAAAAATATGAGACACCATCACAAGTTCAGGAAATCTCTGAGCTCCAAATTGTGTGAAACTAAGACAGGGTGTTTGCGAGAAGATTTCTGTGAGCTTATCCTGCTCTTGTACTGTTCTTTTGACTTCCACTATTGACTGCTAAAGCTCCTGGAAGGGTGCTCTGATATACTGTGACCCTCCTGATGTTCTTATAAGTAAACTTGTAAGCTCTTATTGTCTTGACTCATCAATTCTCCGTAAGAGCTACAGTTTTCAGACTGCACATAAATGTGTGTTTTTTGATGCACACCTAGAGTATTCTGCACTGAGCACCATACAGATCAGTAAAATTAATTCTGATAAATTGCTCTAAGTAGTCCTGAGCCCCCAGAAAATGAGTGTTTCACCACAGAGAGGGTGAAAGGGCAGTGGATCAAACACCATACCTTGCAAGAGTGGCTGCAGCCTGCAGTTTGATTTCAGTGATACTTCAGTACCACTGTGTACCAGCTGCACATCTTATAGCTCATGCAGCAGTTGTTGAAGAGTCATGTAACCTCTGGGTGAGAGACTTTAGGCCCTGATTTTCAGCCTTTCCACTGCAAATAAACAATGCATTCTTGACATTTCAAGTACACAAGAAGAATATTCTCAGCTCCATCAGGCTGCTGACAAGTTGTGCAGAGGAAATCTACTACAGCCTCAGGAACTGATGGGTTTCCTACTCATTCTCAACAAATTGACTGGTGCTAAATATAAATATCCTGTATTTCCACACAATCTTAGTGAAGAAGTCAACTAGTTTACTATTCGGTTTTTTTAAGGCGGAAAAAAACATAGGGTGAATGTAAAGCAGTAATTCATAAAGGAAGAACTAAATCACATTTTTCTTATAACTCCATGCTTCTAGCTCAAAGTTCACTGAACACAACATCAGACTATGCTCAGCAATGCATAGAGAGGGAAATCTCATTGACACCACTGGCGTGCCTGTGTAGTTATTAATTTTACAAGGAGAAACTTCCTGGAGACTAAAGCATGGAAATGTTTTATTTCAGCAGAAATAACTGCTGAAAGCCCATGACATGTAAATGCTGTTTACTTTGGTGTCTTTGGATGTTGCCTTGTGACATCAACCTTTAAGAGACAGTCAGATATTCTGGCCTAGATACAGGCCAGTGAGCTCAGTCCTGCAGCTGGTGGGACTCATACATCCACAGTTCTCTGCAGACAAAGAAATAAGTGTCCTGAATATGATCCTGGGCAGAAAAGCCCCGTCAGATTTGAAGCTTGGTATTTGGTGTACATGAGCACCAAATACCTGAGAGTGCTGCTACAGCTCTGTCAGTCCATGCAAAGCATATAGGTGAGCAATCTGGATACAGGGGTTGTACAAACCATGTGTGATGCACACAGGTAAGAGACCTTCACCGGATCACAACACAGCAGTTAACCTGTCTGGCTTCTTCCAAGCCTTTCCAATAAGGCTGAAGAAACTGAATAAACAGCCTGATAAAGCTGTCCTCTGGGAAATCCAGGTCCCTGTTTCAGCTTACACCTGTGTCCTTTTCCAGCAAGCCACTGTCTCACTTTAAGTCTTTTCCCATGTGAGAGATATGATACGAGTTTGTAAACTTCTACTAACATTGCTGTAAGTCCTGGGGCCTCCAGAAATTTCACAAAAAAACCTTACTTTACTCCCCCTATTTAAAACACTCTACCTTAAAAGTTTCAGATTAGACTTTAGGTGTTAACTGTTTAGATAGGTTTTTTCTTCCTTATTCCCTTGCTTCACATATGCACTGACAACTTAACATTTCAGTCCTCCCCACCATCTTTAGAACAAGAACGTATAAACCTGGTCTCACTTTTCATCTATCCCCACTTTACTGGGGATAGATGGAGGTGCAAGCAAGGCTGTGATTGGCATTGTCAAAGCAGAAGCTAATCAGCCCCTGGGAACAAATGTTTATTGTTCTGATAGCAAAGCAGTAGGGAAAACTCAAGTTACAGCTGGATTTCTCTCAACTCAGCCCTCTGCAGACAAGGGCATGTTAAAATAAAACTCATTAGAGGAAGCATATGCTAACATTACCTGAGGTTGAAGTAGAAGGCAAAAGCAGACAGGTCTGCCCTCTGAGCCTGGAATCAGCAAAGCTGAACTGGCCATGGCTCCTGCTCTTGTGGTCAGATTGCTTAGTGCCTAATAAGTCACAAACTCCATTTGAAGTCTTTTCCCAGAACTGGGACTGGACTATATAGAAAATAATGAAGTGGAAAACTAATGGATGAGAATGGTTAGTCAACTCAAAAGTTACTGCTGGGGGCAGGAAGGGAGGACAGGCAGACAGCGTGATGACATTTGCCTGGGGTCTGCAAGAATTACCAAAGTGCTGTTATACAAAAAGTTAAATGCCATACTTTTCATGCTACAACCAATGAATACTTTTTTTTTTTTTGAGAGTCCAGGGAAAACTTGAGAGTTTTCTCTGAATTTCGCTGAATTTTTGTGCTCATGTAAACCTCCTCCCTATGAGGAGCATCATCCTGCAAAAAGAACTATGTGAAATTCCTCCTTAAACCCAGGAGTATTTCACCTTTGATTTTAATCCAGCCAATATTTTGCAAGTTGCTGTCTCTGCAAGATCTCACAAACTGTGCAAAGAAAAATCACCTTTCACTGGTCTCACAGTTTCTGAAGCCCATGGGACAGTATCTGTGGAAAAAACCACCAAGGCCAATTAGACAACAATAACCCAGGCTTCTCCCTACAAAACAGCAGTCCCCTCCCAATGCAGCTAAAGGAAGCAACAAGCCAGATGAGGAAGGTAAACTTGGGATCTCAAAGGAAAGAGTCTCTGGTATTTATAAAAGTCAGAGGTTCACACGGAAACTTTGTAACAGCAGTGATCCTCTCCAATCTATTTCAGGACACACAGCCCTTTTTCCGCTATAGTATTTGACTCCTTAGTGCTGTAATGTTTCTCCTCTTTCTTTTAACTCTTTAAGTGAAAAAGCTGGTACTAATTTGAAACCATATTGGCAGCTAGAAAACATGAAGTGAGAGCTGAGCACTGAAATTCATTGCATGAATAAAAACAGAAAAAAACCCAAATCACAGCTTTAGCACATGAACTGTAAGCAACAAAGCCATTTGACCCATCACGGTCTTCTGCGATGAACAAACCCACATCATGGAAAATTAGAAAGGGAAATTGCCTGTGGCAGACAATGTGATGAAGTGCAAAGAATGCTGATGCATGCTGCATTTCAAATGTTAATACTCCCTGAAAGCACAGCATGGATGGTGTTCAGTGCCTTCTTACAGGATCATGGGGTAACTCAGGTTGGAAGGGACTGCAGAAGGTCTTTGCTCCAGGCTCCTGCTGAAGTAGGGCCAGTTCTGAGACTAGATGAAAGTGCATTTTACCACCCTCTTTGAGTCATTGAAGTTAAACACAAGAGGTTCCAAGACAGACACCTGTGGTACTCCACTTGTTACCAGCTTCTAGGTGGAGGATGACCCATTAACCCTCATAGCCTGATTATCCAACCGGCTTTTCAACTATCTAGTTATCCACCCATCCAGACTGCAAAGTCTTAACTAGGGATACAAGAACATTGTGAGCAGCAGCCTCAAAAGCCTCACTAAAAGTTTAAAGCAAATGCACTGCTCTCCCCTCACTCGCAAAGCCAGTTATTTTATCACAGAAGACAATCAAGTTGATCAGGTATGACTATACCATTCATAAGCCCATGCTAACTGATACCAATCCCTTTCATTCCCATGTATGCCCAGAAATATCTTCCAAGAATACTTGTTGTGGAGAGAACAGGATTGTGATGAGCAATCCATCCTGCACTTCTGTAGGCCCAGCCTTAGCATAACTGAGCACAAACAGCATGGGAACACTGAACTATTTTGATAACGAACCTTCTGGTTTGAAACAAAGAGACTCCTGTGCCAAAATAAGGGAGGAGTCCCAGAAGGTAAATAATGATTTCACACTGTGTGGACACCTGTAGCAATCCAATTAAATGTGTGATAGTAATGCATGTTTAGTACATAGATCCAATAGCTTGAGAGTGACCACAAACTGCGTGTATTGTAAGTGTATAAAAAAGGCAGCTTATGTAGATAAAGTGGAACACTGTTGATCGCATTGGTCGTTAACAGATTTTGTTCTGAGCCCCTCCGTCTACAACTTGTTTCAAAATTTTCTCAGGCATCAAAGTGAGACTGGTTTGCAGTACCCTGGATTGAATTCCTTTTGGCCTTTTTTGTCCATGTGTGTGCAGCATTTGTTTTTCTCCAGTCATTAGAGAGAGGCCTCTCCCTATTTTCATAACTTTTCAAAGATCATACAGAGGGACCTTGCAGTGTCAGCAGCCAGTTGTATCAGCACTTTCACATGCAGCTCATCTGGTCTATTGGTGTGACCATCTTTTATCTGGAAAACATTTGGGTTCTCTATATATTGGTTGTTAATACTAGCAACCTACAGTAACAGTACTAAGAAACTGCTAAATAGGTTGCTAGATCTGGAAAACCATACACAAGAGGATTTTTATTGTGACAGGTGAGTGAGGAAAGATTTCTTTATCATCAGAGGAGTCAAACTAAAGCAAAGGTTGATCTCATCATCTGTTCCTTCAAATTAAGAATAAATTCACTGTTAAAGCTTTACAATGGTATAAATCTGTACTGGCTCCACATCTTAACTGAAAGCTTTTTTCACGTTTTCACCTCATTTACTGATTTGGGTAACACAGAGATACTCATCTCTATTAAACATAGTCAAGGTTGTGAAATAGTCCCTTGGTATTCCAAAAAATGCATCTTCTGGACACTGTAATCATCACTGATGATGAGGACATCATCTATGCAAAATCTTTTAAATAAGTCAGCTGCTTTTGACATTCATCTCACTGGACTGTAGCTACAAATTCTGGAGGAACCAGAGTCAATTCAATCCTTTAACCACAGAAAGCCAAGAAAGTATTTTGAGGTAGCTGGTCCTCAGCCTTCTGAGCTCTTCTGGGGCCTACCACAGGGGTCTAACCTCTTACATCTTTTATTCATCTATATTCCCATCTATATGATACTAGATGAGAAATAAAGGCTCTAGGTGTGATGATTAATAGATGTCAAACTGCAAGCTTAAAGGATCAAACTATAGATGATACCTGACTGTTACGTTTCTTTTGTTCCCATCCAGGTGATATGTTGACTGAAAGGAGTCAATCCTTTCATTTAGAAAGGATTCAATACTAAAACCTAAAAAAGAGCTAGATGCCTCAATCCACAGAAGAGGAAATATGCCTACGTATTTACATATGCCTAAATATATACAGAAGGAATAATTAGGAAACAAGTGGAATGCCCTAATGAAGAATGTATAGCCATTTATAACCCAAGGGTAAAATGCCTCTAGTTTCTGAATAATTCAGTTGGAAGCTCAGGACAAAACTGCTCTTTTCACCTATAGATGACTGTAACAATTAATGCCGGCTTATTCATTACTCACTTGCACTAATGATGGTTCATGCTTGGATTGTCTGCACTGAAAGGTTGGACTTTGCAGTGTTCTCACCCTGACTTTTTTGAGCTTTGTGCTGCAGTCTGTGCAGAAAGCAGCAGCCAGCCTCACAACAGCCAGCATTACATCCGTATGTACATTATCCTGTTACATAAACCCTAGTGCCTTTCAGGCACTGGGAAGAGACCAGTGTGTGCAACTTCATATGTAGCTCCTTGCAAAGATAAGAACAATTGCCTGGATCCTCAGAAACACTAGAGCCTCCACGTGCACTTAAGATCCATAGGATCCAAGTCTGGTTCTGATTTGGTTCCAGACATTTTCTGACAGCCTTTTTCCAAGAGCGTCTTTCCAGTCGTGAGATATCATCTGGGGCAGGACAGGCACACTAGCCCAAACTCTGCTGTGTGGAGAATACCCTCCCATGCAAATGCTGGTTAGGCACAAAAAAGACACAGGCTCAAATTAAATCCACTGGAACGTGGGTAAGCCTTTTGTTATCCTGGAGAGTATTTCTTGGCCTTTTGGCATTGTACCTGGGCAATTTCTTGCAAATAAGTACTCTTGGCTTTGTCAACCAAGAGAAATTTCCTATAAAGGTATGTCTGCATTAGCATCAATGAAGCTCTGTAGCATGAATCCCTGCCAAGGACTCAGTGACCACAATGTATATGGGGAGAGGAGGTTGCTTTGAGCTGTTTCTAGTCTCAGAGCCTGAACATTCTTTAGTGGCTGGGGCATGCCAGTCGTGTTTCTAGAGCTCACGTTTTTGTCTAGTATTGTCTGAAGGAATTGGGGTTTACACACTCTGTAAGAGTGCTCTAATGTGACCAAAGTATTCACCCATGAGGGGGAGTGGAAAATTTGTTTTCAAAATGTTCCTTCAAAAAGGAAAAAAAATGGTAATGAATATTGCTCTTGACTGTAGGAGCTTCCGTATCACAGTTAGTCCAGGCCTCTCTAGTTGTCCTTTCCTGAGTCTTGTTAATATAAGCCTTTAGCTTTTCTCAACAAATTGGTTTGAACTTTCTAACCTCAAAGGTTAAGCCTGCTACTCAGTGAGTATCTCATATTATCTGCCTTTATAAACTGGAAGAAGGCCTGAGTCATCCCAGCTGTAGATGTTTGCTCCACTCCTGGCAGGATTTAAAATTGCAGGTTACACCTGTTTATCATCTGGAATGAGAAAAGCAACATGACTCTCTTTGTAGCAGCCCCGTGTTTATCTGACAGCTCAAGCTCAGGATCATGAGATCCTCAGGAGACCATGTTTCAACTTGGTATCCTGATTTGTGGCCTCTAATTGTTTGTTTTGAAAACAGAACTGTCACCAGCATCCCTTGAAGACAGAGCTCTGGGATTTAACTATGTTGTAGCAGTCACTTGATATTACTGCTAAAATGAGAGAGCATGTTGGTGTTAATTGAGGTCAACATCAGATGTGTTTTATTGACTTCTGATTGCTACCATTACGAGGATTATTACTATTGCTTACTTTTCTATAACCTCCTTGCTCATCCATTAGGTAGTATATCAGTTAAACAGCATTCTTCTGATCATAATGAATGGTAAATGAGGGATAATAAGAAAGCTTCTGCTCCTTGACATTAATGGAAGTGTTATTTCACCACCATCTTATCAAGCTAGTAATATTGAAAGACATATCATAGCATTTCCTCCTTTTTTAAAATAAATAAAGAAAGAAAGAAAGAAAGAAAGAAAGGAAAAGGAAAAAGATATGATTATGCACGTAAATCAGTCACGAAACTTAGAAGCCACAATTCGAAAAATGAATAAGAGAGAGGGAGGCACCTCTCAGCACCATCACCTTGAGTAATCATGGCTTCTGGTGTAATGATAAAGACTTTTTTCTGCTTTGACTTTGGGAAGACATCCTCATTTCCAGATGCTTGAAAATAATCACAGGGTACATAATTTACAAGTACATTCAGCTATGGTTGTGTCACAGGAAATTTGATATATAAGTAGTGTGATGTGTTAGACAGAAATGCTGGGGAGTATCATTCCAGGCCACCTCAAGCAAGATCCTGAGATGGTGAAGGAATGAGCTAGCATGAGCTAACAGGAACCTTCAACAAAGATCTGCAAAGAACTAAGATGTCCTGTGTCCTGGTGCAGCAACTCCACACAGCAGCATGGGTTGTGCCAAGTTTTATGGAAAAATGGAGTCCTGCTGGATGGGAAGTTGAACGTAAGCCAGTGGTGAGGAGATGGGTTTGTTTAATCTGGTGGAAGCAAAGGCTGGGGAGATACAATTGCTCTCTCCAGCTACCTGTTGTAGCATACATTCTTGAAGGTACAGTGTAGAAAGATAAGAGGAAAGGGTCACAGTTAAGAGCAAGGAGTATTTAAGACGGTATTTGGAAAAGCTTTTCAGCATAAGCACAGGAGAAGGTTGCTCAGAGAAGCAACTATGCAGATTTTGCAAATTTGGTGGAGACAAGGCCCTAAATAATCTGATCTAAGTGATGATAGCCCAGGTTTGGTCAGAACTATGGGCCAGATGATTGCCAGAACTCCTTCTAATCTTAAGTCATTCTATGACTCAAAGTGTTAGGTTGTACCGGAAAAATATTTCAGCAGAAAGCTTTCCATAGAGTAACCCTGCTCTAGTAAAAAAGAAACTATCTCATATATATCTTGACATGAAACTTGAAAGAAATCTCAGAAACACTTCTGAAACTCAAAACTGACCTATGACGTATTATTTCAGTTGTTACATTATCTGTATACAAATCACATACCATCAGAAGTGATAAAATGTATCACACCAAATACATCCTATTTGTGTGCTGACTCACACAGAAGCTGCCCATCTTCTTATTCAAGAAAGAAAACTTGTTATGTTATCACTTGTTGCTTTCAAGTCTGATCTCTGTATCATCTGTGTGACAAAAGGTATGTATCATCAGACTGAGGCAGTGAAGAAGAAAATCATCATTCAGCTTTCCACATCTTTTGAGTAAAGTTGTTTTAGGGATCACCTTTCAGAAGGAAAACAATCTTAGCATATAAACCCCTTTGGCCAATGTTTATCCAAGGCAAAGCATGAGCACACAACTTAGGTGTGTATAAATAGTTAATTTCATGGAGAATTAGCCTGTATTCCAGGAACCAACAGACAGCAAGGTACAATGTGCTTCAAGCTGCCACTGAAACTCAGAATGCCTATGACAAGAGTTTTAGTAGAATTTGTAATGTTATTCAGAGTATTTATCTCCATAATAATTTTTTTCTGCTCTGCTATTAAGTTTTTACCTACAACAACACTCAGCAACAGCTGAGGTAACAGTAAAGAATATTTATCCAACTGACTTAAGATTTTAAGACTAAGATGTTTCTCTGGAGGCTCTGAAGTCAGTCTGTCACATCATGGCCTATAACAATATATTTTAAATAGAAATGTATTGCACAAAATAAATATGAAAGAATCAACACAGAGTATAAAATTTACCATATAAGTTTTGTGTTTCAGGCAAATTTAAAATAAAACTAGGAGCTGACTGGCTCTGCTTCTGTATGATATGGCATTTAACACGAACAAAAAAGTCAACAAGAACATCAGGGTTGTTACTTCCAGGAAGCAATCTATTTTTAATATTATAAATGCTTTCCTGTTTTCTCTTAGCCAAGATTTCTTCAGCGTGTATGAAATTCAAGGGTTTAAACATTTTCTTTTTTTCCCTTGGCCGTGGTATGCAATCACAGAAAGAGATCAACATTTGTTATTTATTTTAAGAAAGCCTCTGCACTATATCAACTGAGCAGGGTAACATTGATAGGCTTTATGGTTCACATGTGTCACCCTTGTCCTAGGTGAAAAGCTACTGCTGTTAGAAAGTTTGTGCACTGTGTGTACATCTAGTGTACGTGGGATACATGTTCTGAGATGGAGAGCAGTCAGGATATTGACTGATCTGAAATTAGATTATCCATGTTAGTATTTTTAGTTCTTATTGAATTGGAAGCAAAATGAGCTCAAAAAGAAACCATCAAATGGCTCCAGCTGAGATCAGTGATAAACAATGGGTTTTTTGCACAGCAAAAAAAAGAGTAAACACAGCCCAGGTTTGCTCCAGTGGCGATGCTTGTAATACAGCAAGAACATCCTTTTCAAATTCTTGTCCTGTCTGCTGCTACAGGCAGAGAGCAGTGTGTGTTAGAGAGACTTCTCCAGGCTTTATGCAATCTCTGTGGTGGCTGCGGCAGTCTGGAGGTGCCAGGGGAGCAAAGAGATGTATTCATGTGCATTGCTACATGTACACAGATACTCATACAGATGATTAGCCAACATATGGGGTCCTTCAGATTAGGAGGAAAACCCAGTGATAGAGCTGATTGCCTCTGTTAGACAGTGAACATCTATGAGAAAATCACATTCCTTGTTTTAATTCAACAAGAATTTCAGCCAGTTAAGCCAGTCAAGATGCTGTTGTTGGGATGCAGCTTGATAATCCCCTGATTTTACTTTGCAAGGTCCCTTTCTCAGTAAGCAGATCATATAACAGTTCCTGAAAACCGTTAACTGGTTTTGCTGAAAATCATGCAAACATTGCACAAACCACGTTTATAAATTTGTCAGTGTGTTATACTACTTCTGTTCTTTATTGCAAATTCAGAAGCTGTAATGCTGTCCAAATGGACTTTTGCGTTTACCTCTTCACTGAGTAATGAGATGTCTGGTTTTCAGCCCCAGTCAGAATCCCTCAGACTCCAGATGATCTTAAAAGTTTTGTATTATGGCTACACTGTTTGCTATTCTTATGCAATGTGTATGAGTAGTGAAAAGTTGTTATTTAAATTGTAATTTATGCATCCAGACTCAACCTTAAAGCTGATTTGCGTTCTTGCTCATGTCCACTTCAGAGAGTGATCTGTATTTGTGATGCTCTGTCCACTTCTGTCTTATGACCATTTCTTTACTTCTGAAACAGAACTGTTGCCCATTGTAAACTGAGTTTAGTTGTTTTCCTGTTCTTCATGCTTTGTCATGAGTCATAGCAGAACTGCTGATTCTCAGCAAGACACAGAGCTGGAGTTACCAGGCTCATAAAGATCTGCACCCATCTTCCTTGCTAGCACCTGCTTCCTTTTCTAATGCATTACTACAACAAAAAATGTAAGTAATATGGCAAATTCCAGAGCCATTCACAGTCATCTGGCATCCATCCACTGACCTTGGTCCACAAACTGAAGACCAGCTGAAAACCTGTGAGTTGGTTCATCGCCAGTTTATCCTGGAAATCCTTGGTAGCTTTCTTATCCGCTATGAATACGTGATTTCGGTGGTCTTCCAGAAGCTCATGTAGAGTCATCCATTTCCCTCCCAACCCTAAGCCTCCATGCCTTTGTCTTCATTCTCAGCTGTTTCCCTGGGTTGTTCCTATTGCTGGCTGTCTCCAAGCCACATTCTGATGGTTTGTACTCAATCCAGGTGGCTCACACTGTTCTGCAACACTAGGAGGGAAACACCATTTGTGCAAAGGCATTGATAGGCATTTCTGCTTCTGTTAAACTTCCAAAGATAGCAATGAATAGAGATTAGCAGATTTAACATCCTTATGAATGGTCTAGAAGATGGAACAGAGTGAACACTCAGCAAGTTTGAAACTCTGCTAAACAGGCTCTTCTTTAAATTCATACATCATGGACAAATTTTAAGGTATATGTTACTCATTTTTCATTCTTGGTTCAGGAGAACCACAAAGTTCTGTTACCTTTCCACAATAAACCAGCCACAGTTCTTGACACTAGCTCATACCAGCTGAAGCTCAGGGCTTCCCCAGAAGGTAAAATCAGGGGATGGAGTCAAGTATCATATATAATCTGATATATCAGGTATCAGATATAATCTAATTCTCTCGGAGATACATAGTCCCTTTTCCCTGAATTTTCTGAATTCCAGTAGGAAAGAAATCAGCTCTTTTACCTAGAAGTCCTTTCTCAAGTATATGGCTCCACCAGCCAGCTTAACTGCTTCTGAGGATAGTGAAATAAAACTTCATTGTCTACTGTTCTTGCACCTTTATCATTAGTACCTTTCACCCTTCTTCTATTTTCTCCCAATACCAGTTCAGACAACCCTTGCCATTGCTATGCCACTTCCTAGGACAAACAACCACAGGAAGTGAACTATAGAAATAAGTGAATGCTTTGGTTCAAGCCTTCTGTGGACTCCTGTTTTGCTAGTGGCTGCTTTGACCTGACTGACTAGAGGAGTTCGATGGCTTCTTTATATTTTTCTTCAGTAAAAATAGACAAAATTTAGGGAGGTAATCCAACCCATAATAAGGTTTGCTTCAGTATCATGGACCTGGGTTTGGCAGACTCTGGACTTGGTAACACTCAGATGTCATAAGTAAATTCCTCAGACCTCACCTACTTGTATAGTACCTGACAATTCCCATAAAGACTGCACTTTCAAACAAGAAATCACTAATTAATAGATATACAAAGCATTCATGATTAGCACAGATTCACTCCAAACAAAAATACACTGAAATGTCAGTTATTAAACAATAATATGGACTTTTTTTTTTCATTTCACCATGCAGAAACTTACACTGTAGAAGTAACCCAAGGCTCTAGCTGATTTCAAACTACTGATCCCATAACTGTAAAGATGTAGGCACTCACAACAGCTATTTAATACAAAAAAACTGCTCCTCACTGGCATTTGCAAATGAGTTTCCGTGGCTGACATGCTCTACTGTATGCATTAACTTATAATTCCTTCACTTTCATTATCTGCAAGTAGTGATTTTTCCATTATATTTATAAGAGTACTGCCAAAACAAAAAAAAAAAGCATGAAATAACAAGTGACCATTGGGCAGGAAGTGAATCACTCTGTCTTTGAGTGTGCTAACTACAGATACTGCAAATATACAGAACCACTTTGAAAACTTTCCAAGGACAATGCTCTGCTAAAACGATAATGTGTATTCTGATGATCTGGATGTATTATTACACAACTCTTTGAAAACAAAAAAACAAATGAAGCACATAGTAAAAAAAAAGATCTGGAGATGTGTTTGGATGAGAACTTTTGTTTCAAATGGGCTGATATCTACTACTCTCAAACAGCACTCTAGAGCCAGATCTCTGTTCTCCTTTCTAGCATGGACTCAGCAGAAAGGTTACCTCTTGCAAGAGAATTGCCTTTTTTTCCTGCACATCAGTATCGTCCCCAATTGCAGTAACATGCTGACATATTTTGTCAGAGAATATGTGACTACTCTTTCCCAAAACGAGAAGTAAGGGTTTTGTCCATGCCCTGCTGTGACACTTGGCATTTTTCAGGGCATGTCTCTAGTCATTGGGCATGATATTGGTGTTTTATGTAGTATTTCCACCTTGATTTGCTTGACTGGGTCCCATTTGCTCAAGAGGGCTGACAATACAGAGTTAAAATCAAAGGTTTCTCAGAACCTTTTCAGTCTCCTCTACTCCTATGTTGTAATCAGAGAAGAATATTTAAAGAAAAGTAGCAAGCCATTGGCAAAATTCAGTGCTAACTCATCCTCATTGATTCAATTTAAGTGACGGGAAACACCAGCAGTTTGAATAGGATCCATTACTTCTCAACTTTTTACACCATGTCATTAGTAGAAATAATGTTTATTTCATTATCTTTTTGGGGATGTGCAGAGGATTATCTAAAAATCAAATCAGATATTGACCTTCTTTTTTGAGACTTCTTTGTTGAGACTCCTGTTTGAGCTGCCCAAAGCTGGCCTGGATAATAGGTGACTCAACCGGGGATAAAAAAACTCGATGAAGTAAAACATCTGTAGTTCATTTTGAAAACATCATAACAAATAATATAAAGTGTGAAAGTTCATGCAGCTTTATTTGAACAGCCAAACTCAGATCAAACTTGTTGTGTTTCTTTTCCCTCAAATCACATCATAGAATGAGGTTTGTCACAGCCATTTGGCCTTCAGCTGCACCTGCAGCTGGATCAGCTCTCAAATGCAGAGTTGCTAAAGAGTTGTTATTTAAAAAAAGCCCAAGAGAAGAAAAAAACAGTAAGTAACAGCTGCTACATACTCATATGAAAATTTTAAATTAAGATATTTTGGCCATGTTTCAGACACAAGCATGGCAGGAAAATTAAGGAGTATGCAGTCTTGGTTGCTATTCCAGACTATGGGAGAGGCTCCCTTCCCCATTAGGCTGCAAGCTCCTCCATCACATGGAATGAGAAGCGCTGTGTACTGTGCAGCCCTGGCGGAGATGGCCAACCCACCATCCCACACACTAGCTCAGGTTCCTGGTCAGAAATGTCAACTGTATCCAGCTAGCATTCCTGGCTGCTGTGCAGGATGCAATTGATCCCATGCCTTAAGGACCTTCCATGACTCCTTCATAAACAGCCCGGCTTTACTACTCAGCTAGAGAGGGTCATTATCTCATTTTAATGATTTGATACATGCATGAGAATCTCAAGTTTCACTGAGTGGCATTTGCATGGAATGTGATACTCAGTGTGTGGCCAGTGTGAGGACTGATCCACCCATGCAGATGGGATGTGACAAGCCATCTGCCTCTGGGTGCTGCTGGCATGCTCCCTCTCACCCCCAGCATCCCTCGACACAATCCAGACAAGCAAGGATCTGTCATGCAGCATGTTCACCTCTACTGTTGCTGCGCGGCCAGTTCTTCTTCTGAGAGTGCTCCTGCCTTGGCAGTTCCCAGAAGGGTCCAGCATTCATTTGAAGTCAACAAGATGTGGGGAATTCATCTAATAATTACCCTTAATCAAACACTGTGATCATATACATGATGGCTTTGGCTTCCAGCTGCCTTTCTTACTGTGTCTCTGGACCTAAAATTTTTCTTCCTGTCAGAGTAAATTCCGCATAATCAAACCACCTTTCATTTTTCTATTCCTCTTTCACTGCAACCCTCTTCTGTACTTCCTCCTGCAATGTCCCTCATAAAATGCAAACACAGACCTGAATATCATCTGCATTGCCTCTGCTTTACACAGAGAAAAATGGTCGTCTGCTGCTTTTCCCTTTGCATATGCCTTCAGAGTTTGCACTAAATCTCTCTGGTTGCTACAAATAAAATTGGGGGTTTTTTGTGCACTATAATTCCTAGAGTATTCAAGGATACTGAACTACCTGAGCTCAAGGCAGTAAAGCTGGGTCTTCCCTTCATCTTATCTGTTAGGTTGAGTTCAGTCCATGGAAAAAAGACACTAGCTTCAATCTGATGCTGCTGATTGGAAAATGGGCTGGTGCAGCTTTTAGATATGGGGATTGGGTCTTAAGCTAACTAAAACCGTAACACTAAATATTATTTTTTGAAATATAGAAATCTTTCCTCACCCAGAAAGAAGTATTTAGTGTTGTATATAAGACTGTAATGTGATTTTAGGAGTAAAATAGTGGATATTTACTAACTGATGTGGTCTTTGAGTAACAACGAAGTGGAGGTTATTAGTTCAAATCTCATCTCCCAGCAGAGCTTTCCCTATAGGTGCACTGAGGTCTGGTGCTCTCAATAGAGATTTCCCTGCTGGTAATACAAAAGGAGAAGGAAGGTGGATAGAAGGTGGCAAATGTACACAAGCAGCTACTAAAGGGAATTATCTGACACTAAGAGAGCAGACTAAATGAAGCAATATCTCTGCTGTGCTTCCATGTATACAGTGCTGAACATTCACATATGAATTTGAGTTTGTATACTCAAATATACATATTCATATACATGAAGGAGACCCTAAAGAAGTCATAACAGTCTCATACCATTGCACACCCTGATCTCCTGCCTAGCTTTGTGCAGACTCCAGTGCCTCCTGCCCTCTCAGAAACCCTTTCTTCACGCAGATTGCTCCTGGGCTTTTATTTCACATTTCTTCACTCTGATACAAAACATCAAAACTCTTCTTAATTAAGTCATCACTAACAGATATTGCAGAATGCAACAGGTAATAGGCATAAACCTAAGAGAAACTCTACCTGGATATGGCAACCATAAAGATTTTAAACTTCACAGTCTGAAGAAATGTTTCTTTCTCATACAGATATCTAATGAGTGCAATGAAAAAACTTTGATTTGTAAATTACAACGTAAAAAAAATTCAGGTACTACTCAAGGATATAATTCATTTTGTTAGCAAATATTTGCATCAGGAACTTTAATGAGCTTCTAAAAAATAAGCCATTTATGCAAGCCTGTGTAATTCCTCTTCATAACCTGGATGAATAAAGATAACAGTAGATAACCTCCTGAAAATGAGAAAATAATTTATATGATGCACCAACAGACAGGAAGCCAGTGACAGCTTTCAGAGTGAGGTGACAAAGGAAGAACAGCAGAAAAGGAAGGTGACCTTCCCTAGCAACAGTGATTTGGACAGATTGATAAAGCTGTAGTTCCAGTAGACCAGCAAAAATACAGAAAGATACCTGAAAAGTGACAAAAAATCTAAGGAAGTTTTTAGTAGCTTAATATAGCCTGCTAAAATAAGAAGGGTGGACTCTGTGCCAAGTGAAACAAAATTGTTCCAAAACTAAATTACCTTCATGCTAATGTTTTTTCTGAGCACTGATACTTTATAACATAATTTAGAAAGCTCTGACTTCAGTGGATCTTCTTCTACCTCTCTGATATAGGTAAAAAACTTACCAAAAAATGGAGTCTCATTCTTTTTTGTTTAAAAAATTTGTACCAAAGCCAGGTTACTAAAGTTCCCCAAACCCAAACTGCAGTCAGATCTTCTGGTGTTCTTGTACTACTCACTCCTTGCTCATTGTCTTTCTGTAAAATTGGTCATACCTGATATTAAATTACTGATTCTTACTAAAATGTTTTGATCTGCCAGTACTGTATGGACTGTGCTGTAAGATCCACATGGTCATAAAATCATAGAATGGTTTAGCTTGGAAATTACTTTAAAAATCATCTGGTTCAACCCCTCCCTACTGTGGGCAGGGGCAGCTTCCACTAGACTAGGCTTCCATTCCTAGTTTCTTTCCAAGAATGGGGCATCCACAGCTTCTCTGGGCAATCAGTGGCAGTGCCTCACCACCTTCAGAGTGAAGAATTTCTATTATCCAATCCAAACCCACCCTCTTTCATCTTAAAGCCATTACCCCTTGTCCTATTACTACATGTCCTCGTCAAGTGTCCCTCTCCAGCTTTCTTGTAGGCTCCCTTTAAGCACTGGAAGGTTGTTATAGAGTCTTCTTGGAGTCTCCTCTCCAGGACGAACAACCCCAACTCATTCAGCCTGTCTTCATAGTAGAGGTGCTCCAGTCCTGGAGTCTTCCAGTCTTCCTGGTCCCTCCCTCTGGATTTGCTTCAGTAGGCCCATGTCCTTCTAGTGTGGACCCCAGACCTGGATGCAGTACTCTGGGTGGGGTCTCACAAGAGCTGAGTAGAGGGGCAGAATCGACCTGCTGGCCGTGCTTCTTTTGATGCAGACCAGGATACAGTTGGCTTTCTGGGCTGCAAGCACACATTGCTGGGTCTTGTCAAGCTTCTTATCCACCAGCATCCCCAAGTCTTTCTCCTCAGGGCTGCTCTCAACCTTTTCTCTGCCAGCCTGTATTTCTGACCTGTGTGCTTGACCTTGCATTTGTCCTTGTTGAACTTCAAGAAGCTCACAGGGGCCCACCTCTCAAGCCTGTCAAGGTCCCTCTGGATGACATGCCTTCTCTACAGCACGTTGACTGCACTGCACAGCTTAGTGTCATGAGTGAACTTGCTGAGGGCCCAGTTGATCCCACTGTCCATGTCCCCAACAAAGGTGTTAAATAGCGCCAGTCCCAATATTGACTCCGAGGGACACCACTCATCACTGGTCTCCACTTGGACATCGAGCCTTTGACTGCAAATCTGAATGCAACCATCAAGCCAATTCCATATCCACCAAGTGGTCCATCCATCAAATCCATGTCTCTCCAGTTTAGAGACCAGGATGTCATGCAGCACAGTGCCAAATGCTTTGTAAAACTCCACATAGATGATGTCAGTTGCTCTTCCCTTATTCACCAATGCTGTAACCCCATCATAGAAATTTGCCGGGTCTGAGTTTCCCCTAGTGAAGTCATGTTGGTTGTCACCAATCACCTCCTTATTTTCCATGTGCCTCAGCATAGTTTCCAGGACGATTTGCTCCCGGATCTTGCTCAGCACAGAGATGAGACTGACCAGCCTGTAGTTCCTCAGTTCTCCCTTTTTCCCTTTTTCCCTTTTTTAAAAATGACAGTTATGTTCCCCCTTTTCCAGTCAGTGAGAACTTCACTGGACTGCCATGACTTCTGAAGTGTCTTAGGCAGTGGCTTAGCAAGTTCATCTGCCTGTTCCTTTTGGACCTGAGGATGCATGTCATCAGATTCCATGGAATTCTGCACCTTCATGTTCCTTAAATGGTCTTGAACCTGATCTCCTATAGCAGGCAGTTTTTCATTCTCCCAATCCCTACTTTCACCTTCTGCAGTTTGCGTGATGTGGCTGGAACACTTGCTGGTGAAGACTGAGGAAAAAAAGTCATTAGATGCCTCAGTCTTCTCCATGTCCTGGTAACCAAGTCTGCCATTGCCTTCTTGAGTGGGAGCATGTTTTCCCTAGTCTTCCTTTTATTTCCAACGTACTTATAGAATCCTCTCATGCTGGTTTAACATCCCTGTATAGATTTAATTCTGCCAGTGCTTTAGGTCCTCTAATCTGATCCCTGGCTCCTTGGACAATTTTTCTGTATTCTTCCCAGGCTACCTTCCTTGCTGCCACTCTGCGTAGGCTTGCTCTTTGTGTTTGAGTTTGTTCAGGAGCTGCTTGATCATCCATGCAGGTCTCTTGGCTTTTTTGCCTGACTTCCCATTTCTTGTGATGAATTGCTCTTGAGCTTGGAGGAGGTGGTCCTTAAATATTTACTAGCTTTCTTGGGCCACTCTTCCCTCCAGGGTTTTATCCCGTGGTACTCTACCAAGCAGCTCCCTGAAAAGGCCAAAATCTGCTCTCCTGAAGTCCAGAGTAGTGTGCTTGCTGTGTGCCCTTCTCACCACTCTAGCTTAATCATTTAATGGTTGCTGCAACCCAGGCTGCCCTTGAGCTTCACCTTCCCCACCTTCCCCTCCTTGCTGAGGACAAGGTCCAGTATTGCACCTCTCCTCATTGGCTCCTCACTTGAAGAAGGAAGTTATCATCAATATATTCTAGGAATCTTCTGCATTGCTTATTCCCTGCTATGCTGTTCCTCCAGCAGTTACTGGGGTGCTTGAAGTCCCCTGTGAGGACCAGGGCTTGTGAACATGAGAGACACTCCTGTCTGCCTGTAGAGGGTTTCATCCTCTAGATTGTTGTGGTCAGGTGGTCTGTAGCAGACCCCCACTATAAAATTACCTGTCCCTGCCTTTCTTTAACCCTGACCCATAGGCTCTCAGTAGGCTTCTCATCCATCCCCAGGCAGAGCTCCATGAACTCCAGCTGGTCACTGACATAAAGGGCAGCATTTCTTGCTTGTCTCCCCTACCTGTCCCTCTTAAAGAGCCTTGATCCTTCTATTCCAACACTCCAGTCATAGGAACCATTCCACCATGTCTCTGTGATGCCAATAAGATCACAGCCCCACAGGTACACATACTTCTCTAACTCCTCTTGTTCATTCCCCACACTATACAGGTTTGCCTAGAGGCTTTTAACTTGATCCTCCTATGAAGCTGACTTCCTGGTTGGAGTGGCACTTCAATGCTGTTAAATCTAAGCAGGAGAAGTTAATACATGGGGAAAAAATTAAACAAACTAGAATAAAATGAAAATTGACAATGCTTAATGATCAAATTATCTACGGCATATTAAGTCAGTACTTAAAGACTATTTTCTCATGTATTTTAACTAGTTTCTCATGTATTACTAATCCAAGTTTATATTGCAGATGTATACTTTTGCATACTACAGCAATAACCTTTAATAAAATATTTAAAGACTGTTACGAAGCACAAAGCATGTACAATCGAAATACATTCACATAATTGAACTCCTTAACCTAGAAAAGAAGATCGGCAGTTGCCGTGTTGCTTCCCTCTAGTAAAGGCAGCCTGGAAGCATTCTCACCACCGTTGTGCCCCTTTGCTGCTTTTATTTTCCGAAGAAAAATGAAGGGTGTCCAGCAAACTAAGCTTTCCTCGGTGTTACAGAGCCATCTAGTGTCGGAAGGAAAAAGTGCTCCCATACATAAGTCCTTTCAATTTACGCTTAATTCACTAAATGTTTCGTCATTCCATACTTTAAGGATTTTATCACCATTTTTCAGGCTCCTTTTTGTTCTCAGCATTACCTTCTTTTCTTTTCCTTTTCAGTCTTTAGAAATTGGGCATGAAAGGACTACCCCATACCTGTATACAAATGATGATAGGTCCAACTTTCTCTATTTGTTTCTTCCTTAGGATAAAAAGGCTGAAGGAACACAAAGATGAAATATACAGATGGAGCTGAGCCATTGAGTCCTCTGCAATACCTCAGGGTCAATTATACCTAGGCTAGCCCTAGTAGATGTTGGTGTGGTCTATTCCCTAAAAACATGCAGAACATCCCTATTCCAAAGGTAGGATTTCCATATTCTCTCTGGCTAGCTTTTCCCCTGTGGTTGCTCATTTTTTGTTTGGGCAGTTTGTTCTCAGGTGTAGGTTTTTGCAAATTTAGTCTTTACCTTGAAAAAAAACACAAGGTGCTGCCTTTGTTGTATCATTTGCCTGTTGGCAGATGTGCCTCCTCCGCTGCTTTTTCTCTGTGCAAAGCAAGTGTAAATCTTACAGTCTTTTCCTGCCTGGTTGTGTTTGGGGGACCTCTTTCCCATGCTTTCTGTTATCCCCTGAGCTGTCTCCCTGTCTAACCCTTACTCCAACACTGATTATGTGTTTCATTTGTATATGTGGTGGTATATATTATCCAATATGACCTGCAAAAGCTAGGTAGCTCTATCTACAGGACCTCAAAGGGATGCCCTTTATACTCAATCCAGCTAGAGCAGATTTCAGTGATCCACTTTGGAAGTGATGAAGAAATAAATGACAGACAAGCTGCCATCCAAGAATGTAGGATATATAAATAAGCATAAATAAAGACCTGAGAGGGTCTGATGATAGGAGGGATATAGTTTCCTAAACATGTGAATATCCATGTTAGATAAAGAGAGGCATTTACCAGCCTTGCCTTTGTTTAGGCACCTGGAAATAAAAAGCCCAACAGGATTTTGAAAGCAATATGACAAAAGGTGGGCAACCTCGGATTTCTATTGACATGGTTTATTTTTAGTTTGGATTCCTATGAAACAAAGTGTCTATGATCACGCTGTCTGTCTCCCACTAATAACTTATGAACCTGCTAAGCAGGTTTTATGGAAGACTAGCAGTCTCAAGGATATGAAATTTCTGTATGTTCCATGAAAATCAGTCACTGTGAGGTGGAAGGGGAATTGAATGAGTCATTGAATGAAGTTAGCTGTTCTCAGTACAGCTTGATCAACCAGTTGGACAATAAGTAGATATGGGGCAGACTGTAAATAAATATATGCATGCACATTGCAGACTGAGGCACAGCACAGCACTGACTGATGCCTTTCGGGGCTGCATTGTGTCCAGCTGCTAGGTCAAAATTGGTTGTCCCAAGGGGAAAAGGGAGTACAAAACAGATGGTGGCACATATCCTTACTCACAGGATATGAGCTATAGTTGCTGCTGGTGAGTGGAAGACACTGGATCCTCTGCAGTATATAAAACATCTCTCTCTCTGCTATTTTATCAAAAGGCACAATTTGTTTAAGTAAAACACCTTAGATTTCTCTTAGCTTTTGGTACCCAGCAATTGACAATTATATTAACTGCAGATTACTTAAAAAAAAAAAAAAAATCACTCATTTGCCTCATCTTAATATAAACAGTGTTTGTAAAAACCTTTGACTCACAACAGCTTTTCAGGCATTTTAACACCATGGATGCGCTTTTGGACAGACAACTGCTTCATAGATGAAATACATTAGCAGAAAATGTAAAATGAGAGAAATAAAATGGTGTTTTGCACATCTGTCCTCCACAGGCCCCCCTCCTTTCCTGCCCTCCTCAGTGCACTGTGCTGCACAGGTTGTCCGGCTGCTGCAGGTCACTCCTCCAGAGAAAGGAGGTCCTGTAGAGGTGCCAATGACCATGGTAACATAAGGTTGTGCCAGAAATTGCCTGACAGCATCCATCAGTACATGATAGTGTCCATTCACTTCAGGCCTTTCTTTAGAGACTGTAGTTTCACTGGGTTATTCGGACATAAGTGTCTGACTTACAGCTTTTCTCTTTCTTTTGTGGATTCCTGACTTTTCTGGCTAAAGTGATGTAGAGAAAGTATTCCTATATTCTTCCATGCTTTTTCCTTCAACTAAACTTAACCTGTTGCTGGAGAAAGATTTAAGTCTAAGACCAGAAAATAGGATTAAACAACAGACTAGTGTCTGTAAAACCCTAATGAAGAGCTGCTTTCAATTCCTGGACAAGTGTATGGGTTATTACAAGAATATAAGCAAAAATCAGTGTGTTTTTTTGCTTCTTATTGTTACCTATCCTTGATGCTGTTACATACATGAGGTAAAATGTAATTTATCAATATAAAATCTACATTGCTGCACATATTATGTAGCATACACACATGGAATCCCATTGCACCTTCTTCAGTTTCCTATTTGTAATGTGACCACGTAATGCCATACGTGAGCATTCCCAACTTTCAAAAAAAGATTACCGAAGGTCCGGCTTCATCTTCCTTGGCACACCTGCTGGGCAAGCCAGTGCTTGGGAGACCTCTGCAGCCAGCAGCACTGCCAGCTCTTGGCTCATTGGTATTCCCCCATGCTGGTCAAGCTAGAAGCTCTCATGATATCCAAACTAGAAGAGGTATTTGGATCAACATATGAAATGTCAGCAGTGGTTTGACAGTGTAGGTTATGTTCACTGAATGCTTTGCCCAGCACAGGTGATTCAGGAACTGGTCCACAGCAGATGCCTTTGTGGACCCATTGTTGGTCGGTTCCAAATCCATCTCTATCTCCCATCTTAACAAAGCTCAGTCTGGAGTTCTTGGTGGCACTGTCAGTGCCCTTCTCACACTGCTGAAATGTGCGGCCACTAATTAAAGAGCAATCCTTTATGAATCCTGTTAGTGACTGCCCTGTAGTCTTGTGCTTCCTCCTCTCAGTAGCCAGTGTTTTGTTCCCTTTAAGCAAACCTGTTTGTCAGGTCACAGTTCTGATACAGCTCCTCTCTTAATTGATGTTTTTGGTGTGTCAGATACGTTACTGAAATCATAACAGAGCAAATCTACTGGGAAAATCATCTGTCTTGTCAAAGAAAAATACTGTGTTAGTGTGGCACTGCCTACCTTTCAAAAAATCCACACTGTCTTTTCCCTGTTTGCAGCTCACCTTCATGTCTTAAATTACAGTTTTCTTATACCGAGTAACAGCTCTTAGAAGAGTAAAAATCCTGTACTCAGACCAGGCCAGCATCAATGATCACCCCTTTTGTAAAGAATAAGGTTCTTGAGCTGGAACACACTGTGATATTCCCAGTAATTGCTAGCACTTTCAGTCATAAAAAGGAACAAATTTACCATGAAAAATCTCTGCCAGTATCATAGCCTGATATGCAAGCATTGTTTTTCTATAAAATAGAGGCAGGTAGCACTAAGAAGTCTTACTGCCACTGCTGGCTGGACTAACCCATCAATTTATGTGCAGCAAAATAAAAAAACATTTTTCTTTCTAGCAACAGTGGTTAGATGAAGAGATAAATGAAATTTATTCAGAAATGAATAGTAGAGATATCTGTCAAAACATGCTCAGTATGTGGAATGAGACATTGAGATAATAGCAGTAATATAACCACCGTTCACACTACCCAGTATCATGTTCCTACCTCTGTAAAATGGCAGGCTTTTTGACCTGTCTGCTATTACTACCAGGAAGTAAGAGCCTGGTGTCACCACGGTGGGTGTCAGAGTTTCCTGGGGAATCACATTTGGTTTGCAAGCAAAAACTGCTTTGTCCATTTGAGGTCCTTATTGACCCACCAGCAGCAGTGGGTCAACTCACTCCCTCACCGAGGCATGTTTCCATTCCAGTATCATACATCTCTGTACAGACACTGGAGCCAGCGAAGCCAGGATGGCAGTTTGCTCCTCTGGATGTGTCCTGGAGGCAGGAGTTGCTCCCTTTTCTCTGCTCCTGAAGGTTGGGTCACAGCCATGTGATGCAAGGAAGTCTGATTAGGTCATGTGAGATGTTCAAATGCTGTTTGGCTGACGGAAAGTCCTGTTTCCCATGAAAGGGAAAATGAGTGGACAATACAGTCATAGTCTTGTGCCCTTGTTCTCTGTGGGGTATAAGGTTGACAGCAGACCATTGCATTTTTATTAAAAAGCCCAGCACAATGGAAACACCATGTTTTGTCTTTCAAAAAATGTCAACAGCAATTCAGCAGCACCATGCAGTGGGTGTTCCCTTCTCCCAGTACACTGAAGTGATTGTTTTTTTCAATAAGCATATATAACCAGAACCCTGAGTCTCTCTGAACTAATAAAGAACTATTGGCAGTGTCTTTCACTGCCATTCTTCTGTAGCTTTTCAGGTGCCACTCTGCAGCAAGGTGATAAACACAAGCCCTAGGAGACTCTTACAACTTTCCTACATGCTGTAGCATGTTTTGGAGATCTAAAATAGGACTGCCAAAAGTGACAGTGAGGCACTGCCACTGTATCTCCTATATCGCAAGCCTTTGTCGTTTGGTGAGTTTTGTATTGCCCTTCAGTATTTTTTAAGCAAACAAACAGTTCTCAAGCATTTAAAAGAACTTCAGTAAATACAACGGACTAGAAACTTGGATTTTGAAATGCTTGGGTTAGCAATCACATTGTTATTGTATACAATGGAGAAATAAGAGAGAGGTGAGTTTTACCTGACTTCAGGTGGTTCAGAGGCACACCTACATTCCAGCTTGGCAGCCTTGCACCCTTTAGAGTTGGCAGAGGTAATGAGTTACAGGTAATGAATTAGGTAATGAATTGCCTAAAGTAGTCACTAGATTTGCCCAGATAGATTACGAGATCTCAGTTGACAAAATCTCTGGCAGGACGAGCACCCTGGCAGCAAGTTGAGGTGCAGGCAGCTACTGCTGGGGTTGATGCCTAATGTTAGGCAAGATGAACATTGTCCAAATATCTAGTACTTCCTCAAGGTGACGAGATACAACTGTTACAAGACTAGTAAAGAAAATGCTATCAGAAATAACAAAAACAGTATCAAAGGAAAAGATTTTCAGAAAGAGATGATTTCTTCATTGCTCACTGACAGGATTAGGAATCAGAGAGACTGAGAACAACAACCTAACCCTAACCCAAAACTCCCAGGGGAGTTAAACAGAGGAAGCTAAAGGACTGTCTGAACATTGGAATCCAATTATTTATAACCCACTGAGAAAATATGTCTCTCCAGCAGCACTTGTGGCATGCCCTCACTTCAGAGTTTGTGCAGGGTGAGTGACAAATTAGGACTTCTCCCTAAAGCAAAGCCCACTCTGAATTGTAGTGCCCTGCTGATGAGACCCGTGTTGGTCTGGGACCACATTCACCAGCTCCCTGGACTTCTGCTGGTCTGCTGCTCCAAGAGGAGGTGACTAGGAGCAGGGGAGGGAAAAGAAAAGCAGGTGGCACTTGGGTGACATCACTTACGACCTGGGCACAGGGTTATAGGTTCCAGGGTGGGATGAAGAAGGTGCTGACCACTAACCACACCAAAACCCAAAGAGATTACCCAGTGATTGCCCAAAATACCTGTGTGACTCCCAGGAGCAGCTGTACCAATGTGCAGAACACTCAGTAAAGAACAATTACGTTTTTCTCTTCATACGGCTGAACTTCTCTTAGTTGCTTCAATATAAAAGCTCACCTTTCATCACACCTTCCTTTCACAGGGCTTTCAGACATAAGCAGGAATCCCTGCTCCCCTTTCTCAGGAGTTCTCTTCTTTTTCTTTCTGTCTCTGTTGATTGTGGGACCTGCACAAGATCTGAATTAGAGATGCTCATGGTCCCAGGCTAATAACAAAGCTGCTTCTTTGCATCTTTTTTCCTATAGATATGTCATTTGTGTTCTGCTTTAAAGAAAACAAACATACAAAACACCAAAAACCCACAAGCTACATATATTTATATGTGTGTGTGCGTGTATGTGCATGTGTGTTTGTGTATTCTGAATCTGGAAACATTCTTCCTTCGTTTCCTCTCCAGAATTTTTTACATCCTAGCAAGAAATAATTTAAACATTGCTAAACTGTCCATGACCCTGGAATTCCAATATAATCACTACTGGCCTGTACAAAATACAGATAGTCCTATACATAACTTCTTTTCGTATGTGATATACAATGAAAAGTGTACCTTAAACAATATTCAATTCTGGGCTCATTCTGTTTTAAGAAACAAGTGGAATCAGACAGACAGCATTAGCATATTTAGGTTGTTGTTCTAAACAGTATCAAGAGATTTAATTAAGGAAAATCACCCCATACTGTGAGCAACACTGGAGTATGGACAAACCTAAGCAATTCTTTGATGAATACTGCCTTGTAGGTTACTAATGTCAGATGTATAAATAATGCTATCCCATGCTCCTTGAAGCCTTGTTTCTCAGCGAGGAGCCTCCCTGAGGGAAATGCTAAAGAAAGCAGTTCAAAGATTTACATAGGTCAGAATGTAAATCTTAAAGGAAGTAACAGATTTCTCCAAGCAAAGAAACAGGAAAGGGAAAACAGCGGCTTTCCTTCTTCTGATAGGAGTCCTGGCGGCTCCTGCCAAGTCCTTCCGCCTGCTGTGCTGTAGACAGTCCTGCCTTTCATGGGCCACGAAGTAGTGCCCATTCATTATTAGAAGAGAATTAACTTCTTTTCCTATTCATTTTTTCCTTTTGAAACTATAAAAACTGTCTTGTGGGACAAGCTAACACTTGGGGCTGCTATGTCCTGCCAATAATGGTCAACCATCAGCATGCAAAAGCAGCTGCAGTAATACCTTGTGCTTGACTGGGCCTTCTCTCACTCTCCCAGTAATTATCAGTCTCTGTAGTTTGATAATTGAAGTTAGTGTGGTGGTCTACTTGCTCTGAAATATTCTACTACTGAAATGAGATGCAGTGGGTGAAGAAGAGGCCCCATTCCTCTCCAGAGCACCAATGTTTTTTGTGATGTCAGGCTGCTGAAAACACTTTTTATCAGTTTCATATCCCCCAGAGACGATCAGAGCTACTCCCAAAAAACAGACTGAAAGTACTCAAAGTAAAGCTTGGTGGGACTTAAATTGCCAGAATGAAAAAATATCCCCTAAACCATGTTCCCCAACCTGTGCGCATTTGGATTCGGACTGCACTTCTAAGGCACCTCAGTTTCCTCCCCACACACAAAATGGGTAGGTCAGGGTCTGCAGAGGTCTGCGCCACAGGGGAGTGTCTGCTGCTTCATTTCTGGAGCAGGTTTGGCTGGTGGCCCTACAGTGCTCCTGCCTCCCTCTCCACCCTGGGCATAGACTAACCATTCCTCTGCTCTCCCACAGCCATGCAGAGCCTGAACTCTGTCTTCCAGCTCACTCTCTCCTGTTTGCTTTCAATGCCATCTCTGTCTCCATCCCTCTCCATACTTGTGAAGCCTGAGCCTACTGTGTCTTCATGGCAGACAAAACCACATTCCATTCTTGGAAGTGTTAAAGGCCAGGGTGGATGGGCCCTAAGGAAACTGGTCTAGTGGATGGTGTCCCTTTCTGTGCCGGGGGGGCTTGTAACTAGGTGATCTTTAAAGTCCATTATAGGCCAAGCCTTTCTATGATTTCTCTGACAGTACAGGGCAGTTCTCTTCAGCTAATAACTGGGAGATGTGCAAACCTTCAGCTCCTCAAAGCACAATGAGGAGTTTCTAGGGTGCTTTCCAGTATTTTGCTGTAACCTCATGAAAACTGTCCCAGGAGAGTGCTACTGCCCTTGCACTTTTCACAGGTTGCAGGCAGGGGGATTTTGCAGAACCTCCTTCCATGCAAGCTCTTGCCACAGAGAGGCAGCCTCAGCCAGTAAGACAGAAAGAGGAAGGGAAAAAAAAGAAGCCAAAACAGTGAATGGGAAAGAGGAGCTTGGCAGGAAACGACAGTAAATGGAAAATAGGGACCTTATGTGGCACTGTACCTGACCTGCTGCCAGTGTGCCCATCCGCTTCCTACTGTGGGTGGAGGCAGCAAGCACATCAGCGAGGTGTTTTACATACATTAACAAAGTTAAGTTTTCCTGACCTGTGAAGGCAAAAAGTTTTATTTGGTGTGAAATGACAGCGTTGCCTTTGCACCTGCTGGTTCTCTAGACCATGATGGCAATGCTACCTATCTTGGTTTCTGTGACCTCTCTGAAAGGCTTGGGGGTTCCTGATCCCTCCTTCTGCAACCAAGGGACCTTGCTGGTGGAGAGCACCCTGTTCCAATACGGTGGACAGTCAAATCAGAGCAGGAACGATAATTTGCAGCAGATTTACTAAATTGGTGAAAATCATGCATAATTATTGTACATTATAGTACAAGACAAAGTCGAGGGCTTCCTCTTTTTTTTCCTAACTAAATATAAGGACCTTTGTTTTGTTGTTGTTTTGTTTTGTTTTGTTTTGTTTTTTTCTTACTGGGAACTCTGTAATGTCAACATTCCTGAAGACTGAAGTCCTTAGCTTTCCACCTGCATGTCAAGGATGTTTTTTTATTAAATTCCTAGTTGTATCAATAAGGTTTATTCATTGTTTCAAAGCTACTAGTAACAATTAGCATGCTGATGATCTCTGATTAAGAAAAGAAGGGTTTTTTCCCCCGCAAGGTAAATAAATCAACTTAAAAATTATCCCTTTTTGCAAACAACAGCTGCACAGGAAAAGGAAGACTGTTAGCCATCTTTCACTGATGCACTAGGCTGATCCAGTAGATGCGTTTCAAGTACTTTGCGGCTGCAAGTTAATATATCCTACACTCCACAGGAAAGAACCATGCAGGAAAACAAAAAAAAAGGCAGAACAATTGTGTGAACCAAGAGCCCCATCTTATTCTGAAAACATCTGTGCCTCTGAATGTTTCATTCATTCATTTGGTTTATTTGGTGCAAAAGCTGCCCAAGCATTAGCAACCTGTCTCTGTTAATAATAGAAAAAGCAAATGTCAGTGTAGAGGTCCTTTGCCTTTTATTTGGTAGGACACACACTCAGAAAATAGGAACTGCGCAGGAGCTGAGGCTCTACACTCTGTGATGAGATTCGGTATGGGGGAGGATGGCTGGGTGTGCAGTGCTAGTGTTATGGAATGGATAAAGAATGCCAGTAGTTTTGAAAATACTGGTTTACAGAGAGCCTCTGTTCAGTACAAAGTACAGGAATGCTGGAGAAAAAGTCTGCAGGAGTGAAAGAAATAAATGGAGGATGAAATGCAGACTCACAAAGTCTGGGATGATTTTGGCACAAAGCTTCCAAAAAGCCAGGATTTTACCAGTCTACATACTACAGTTTCCAATTTCTGACACAGTCAGCACAGAATTTCCGCTTTGGTGCTGAGGAATATTCTGTAAAGGGTTAATGGCAAAGAGCAACTGCTTCATTTTACGGAGATAACACAACAAAGCCTGGAAATGCAAATACGTTCAGAAAAAGTCTTTGAACAGGTTTTTTTTTTTTTCCTCTGAAAGTTGTTATGTTATGGAGATTTAACAAAAGTCCTCACTGTTTATTGTCAAGTGTTTATTACTCCAGACATCAGGAATGGCTGACAAGTTTATATAAAAAATTCCGGATCTTAACATTTTCCCAGTTGTTACTTTTCCTTTCCTGCTGCTTCATCTTTGCAGAAGAAACAGCTTAAAGTGATGCATTTTGTTGCACTTTTTCCTGCAGTGAATTAACCCTTGGCCAACAATGACATGGAAGACAGTGCAGCTCTATGGAAGTTAACTTGACAGCCCATAAATAGGAGAGCCTGTTGTTCACTGGATTTCATTTTAATAGGCATTAACAGGGGTTTTGGGTTAAGTAAGCAAATGGAACTAGCCCTAAAACTATAATTTTATTTCATAGCCCTTTTCACAGGGATTAGCTATCAGTTTGAAAGGCCTGTGAGGCTTCATCTAGCTTTTTAATTCAAATTGTGCTGAATCCATCACAATTCCCTTTTGCTCCTAAAATGCTACAAACAAGTAAACAATATCCATTGTGCATGCTAATGTATCTTGGTACATGACTGATTTTTAATGAGAAATCTGAGGTTGGAATGGTGCAAATCTGCACTGTTCTACCAAGGATAGAGGCTGCCTTTTCCCAGAACTTAAATTAGAGAGAATCTATTCTGCAATGATAATTTTACTTTAGAAAATGTCCAAGATACACACACGATTTTAAGGAACAGCTAAAACTGTTTCCACTTCTCACAAATTTTAGGCACAGTCTGTGCCTGGGCTGAACTCGAATTGACTACAAGATCTCCAAGTTGGGGCACCAAGCTTGTGTTACTCTGCAAGTTAATCAAAACCAAAGTGATATCTCACTACTGACCTTGATGCTATCATTCAGCTCACCTTCCTGCTCATTTACCTTACCATCTCAGATGTGACATGACTAACTGCTGGGCATGAACCTGAGCATACTGCACACACTTTATTTGGGGGTCAAAGAGCGCAGAATAACCATGGTGCTGAAAAATCAACATAAGTGGTTTTAATAATCACTTCTGACAGAGACCAGCAAATGGAAAATTAAAATAATGCTTTTTATATGTGCTCTGACTGAAATCTTCCAGTCAAGAGAAAACACAGAGCTTCCTAATGGGACAGCCAGGACCTCGCTGCAGGAGTTCCCACTGGGCCCACAGCTGGTGATGGTGGTACCATGCTGCATGGCCCCAGCTCTGCACAGAGGCAACAAGCCTTGAAAGCTTTGATTCTGAGCAGCTCAATGGTTTGCACCATTCTGTACCACGCAGTGCCTGGCATACCAGAGAGCAGCCTCTTACTTCAAGCCAGCCCTGTAAGGATGAGGATCACGCTGTAAGTGGCACAGTGACTGCCTCCTCCCGTGACCAGGGAACAACTGAGACTGGATGATTCTGGGCAGAAATCGGTCAGTGCTGATACCTGGTGTAGGACTGTACTGGAGGTTGCTCATAGTGTGCTGCATGGATACTGCTGAATCAGGCTGAATAACAGTGGTCAGAGTGTGCTGATACCAGAGCATCTGACAGGAGGATAAGTTGTATAGTGCTACCATGTCCATTGATACACAGTTCTCAAAGTATTGAGTGGAAGGAATTGGGTTATTGACACAAAATATGTTTTCCCAAGAATTTACAATTCCTTTTCAAATGTCTTCATGCAATTGTTTGTATAGAAATTTGTGAAAAGTCTTCTATTTATATGAGTAAGTATTATGAATAGACAACTGAATGCATTGACACCAACCAATGGGTTCCCAGAAGTATAAGCATGCTCTCTATGGAAGTGATTGCTGTGCACCATATACATACCCGTTCACTTGATGAGAATGTGACTAGAGAAGCAAGATGTAAACATACAGGCTGGCATTTATGTGTCCTGGTCAGGAAGGAAATCAGCTATTTTTTAAACAGGATTTTATAAATAAAGCCAAATGTAAGGCATGCTCTAAAGAGGACAAGGAGGAATCAAAGATGCACAGTAACTTTCCTGCAGCACACAGCTTATTCACCATCCATATTATAGGTCCAGATCCAAGTAGAGCAGAGGCTTTCTAACATGCAGTGAATGTGTCCTCTGCTCTTTTAGCTAACAGCATCAGCACATCAAAAAAAGTCTACAGAAACATGCAGGACAGGGTTTAGCACTTCTGTGTGGCTGTGTTGCAGATTTCTGAATCACGATCGGCAGAAGGGTGGAGAGAGGATTTATCTGTGTTTCTGCCTCACACTTTCTTTGATAGATGCTCCCCCTGTCTTGTGGCAACATGAACCTGAGTGTAGTTCTTCACATGTTGAGCAAAGACATCAACTCTTCACCTTCTCTCTTCTTTTCAAGAATTCAAAAAGATCCAAGGGAGTTAAATTGTTTTCTAAAAATCCCAGTGCAAGCACCTGTGCCTAACAACTCATTCACCACTCGCAAGTCTCCATCTGTACCCGCCTGGAGGATCCTGCCCTGCAACCCCTGTAAGAAGAATGTCCTCCGGGAAGGTACATAAACAGGATTCTTGGATGGGCATGTTGTCTGAGAACCAGGAAGCAGAGAAGCTCAGTGTCTAGAAAAGTTTGTGTTTCTGTGCAAAAGAATAGGAATGTAAATAATGTATTAAGCTGTTGTATTTAACATCTGAGATCTCAGCAGAGGGGAGAAGGAGGAGATTGTCATGAAGAAAACAATGCTTACTACCTGAAGGTTTCTATTTCAAAGATTTTTCAAATATGTTTTATGTGTTATTTGCAAAGTTGTATACTGTGTAAACTTGAACTGAAATATTTATTAAGATACTGCGTCTCCCTCTTGGCTCCCTCTCTCAAGCTGCTTGGAACTATTATATCAGCTTTGTGGGGTTTGTGTACAACAAACAGCCCAGAGGCACAATTTTGTGCAGTGCTTCTCAAAAAGCTACGACTACAAGCTGTGCTTCCTCAGAGTGTGAGGTCGGAATGTAGCAAGATATTGCTGGTTTCGTGTTCCTATCACATGGGTATATAAAGCATGGGGGCTAAACAGTAGCTGGTTATTAAAAATCAATTTACTCCAGAATTTTTACTGGATTCTAAAGTAAAAATATCTACCACCATAAGTAATGTTAAAAAAAAAATGTAATTTTATTGTGAATCTTCTAATACATGGATTATTTTTAAATATTTTTTTTCCTTAGAGGTGCAGTTTCTGGAAAAAAAGACTTAGGAATAGGTTGTGGAACCATTAAAACATTTCTGCACTGATAAAAAGGACACAGATTTGTATTCTTAATTTCATATTTGAAACCATTTTTATGGTTTCACAGCCTTTATTAGTGAATTCACTTATTAGTGCATGTTTAGTTTTTCCCATTTCCACCTGCACTGACTACATACCAAAATTACCAATTAATATGATACTTATGTTTCAAGGTAATTTTTTTTCCACTCTTCCAAAATTTGAAGTCTTGATTTATTCTCTGAATTAGTTATAGCCCATAGTATAAGGATTTACGGGGGCTGTTCAATAATTGTATTTTTAATATCTGTTTTCAGTAGCTTAAAAGACTGTTGAATTTCAGTGAGTTTGGAGATGTTATTTTCCAGTGTGGGAATCACCTTCTCTGAACAAAGTCTGGGAGAAGAGAGGAAATATTTGCACTCCTTACTGAAAAGAGATGATGTCCCTAAAGAAAACCCATTGCCTTCATGCTTTGAAACAAAGGCTTACTTTCCCACACACAACCCTGCTGTGTTTAAATGGCATTATTAAGATGGCAAAGTCATGCAAGTGAAAGGTCATAAATGCCAGAATTATATCAACATACATTCTGGAAGGTGTCTTTGTGTATTGTGATGCTGACCCTACGGATAGGATCATGTGCTATTTCTCGGTAGATGCTACATCTTGTCTAGCTAGTTGCTTTCACATGACTCAAATACATCTGATTTAGTGATAGATACTGCAATAGAGGAAGTGAAGCTTCTCTCTTTTCTTCTGCAGTGCACTCGCCATCCATTTTCATTATTCTTACAAATATCCAGTAGTATTAGATCTTCATGTGTCTCCATTTATTGTGAAATCACAAGTGTCTAACACCAATAATGACATCTGGTATTATAAGAGCTGAATTATACCAAGATAAGTAAAATTTCTTTCAAAGCTATTCTAGTTTCACATTGGTGATAGTTTGGGCAGAGGTCAGCCTCGGCTATAAGCTCCTTCAAGGTATTTCTACAGCCTCAGAGGTCCTTTGACTCATGTGCTCTCAACAATTGTCTCCTTTAGACAAGGAGCAGGCACTGCAGCCAGTGGCAAGATATTCTTCCCCTTCCTCTGCACTCCCAACACATCACCAACCCCGCATCTGAGCAAAAACTGCTGCTGCACAGGAGGGGTTCAATGGTCCTATGCCTGGTTTTTTTCTCCAAAAGAAAATCTCAGACTGATCACCAGTCTCAAGAGAAAACTCAGATCATCTTAATGAAGAAATGGCAGGAACTTCATTCAAAGCAAGTTTGAAATGCAGTGAAGCCCCTGTCTCCAGGTTGTGAGGACTATTCCACTGCTTGTGCACAGTAGTTTTTACTGTACTTCTTCACAGAGGACATTTTGCTTACCTTAATTAAATGGAAAACAAATGCCAAACAAAAGATTCTTGCAAAACATATAAAAAAATGCTACTTTCCAAATGCCTTTTGGTTAGGACAAGAGATAGCAGCAAAGGAGACCGACTTAAACTTTATTCCTTACTTTCTACCCATGCAGTGAAGTGCTGCAGTACTAATGTGGGAGGCTGTGGAAACACCATCCTGGAGCCCCCAACCTGTGGTACTGCCTGGAGTTGTTGTGACCCAAGTGCAGGACCTGACACTTGGTCTTGTTGAACCCCATACCGTTGGCCTTGGCCCATGGATCCAGCCTGTCCAGATCCCTCTGCAGAGTGTTCTTGCCCTCCAGCAGAGTCAATATTCCCACACAACACTTCCACCTCTCCCTGGTTAGTTTTCTTCTTCATCGCCTGTGCAACTGTGGCTATCATGGGGCACACCTAAACAGCTCAGAGCCAATTACACTGTGTTCTATTGTGTTCAAGTGCATTTAGCAACCACTACTCCACACTGATGTGACTGAGTCATCACTGTTGGAAACACAATTTGGAAGACTGAGAGAAGTCCATCTCACTTTGCCTGAGAACTGGACTGATTATCTTCCATAACAAGAAAAAACAAAACTCTCTCTCAGGAACTTAATTTCAACCTTTCTTCCATCACACTCCATCATCCCCATGGCCACTGTGACACCTGCCTGTAAGGAGGCATAAAAGTTTAACTACTGCACCGTGCAAACAAAAGACACTAGTGAAAAAAGAATAGCTAACAGGTTTTCTCTTTTAAGATCTCATTTTAAGATTTCACATCTCAATAGAAAAAACAGTGAGAATGTGGCTCACACCGTCTTGAGGGGACAAATGAGCTTAGACAAGTTGGCAGCCAACGAGCAGAAGACAGGGAGCTACAGCGCAGGACAGCTTGATGCCAAGAGCAAGCAGGGAGCTGATGTGCCACCAGCTTCATCTGAATATTCAGGAAAGTAAGTTAAATGGTGACACCTTGTCCTGGCACATGTCCTATCCTCTCCTGTAAAACAAACCCTGGCACACAGCACATGTCGTGTCACTTGCCTTTTTTCTTTTGGAGGAAGAGTGAAAAAATTCTGCACATTTGTGAGACATCTGCACTCAAAGCCACAATAGCAGGGTATGTAGATGACTCTATCCTTTGAAAAATAAATCCTGGGGCATATTTTTATGTAGTGCTTTGTGCCCTGCCCTTGCTAGACCATGGAGACTTAAGACTGGAGTCTCAAGGATTAAGGAAGAAACATTGCACAGACCAAAGGTGTCTGCCAGACTAGGCAAAGATTTCTAAATTAAAATGAATAAAATCCAGTGGTAACTGAGATTTCAGAGATTTAGTAATGCTCCTAAAATTGCCTGTGTGAATTTCATGGCTGTTCCTGGCCTGGAGGAAATGCTTTTGAGGACCAAGGTGGTGCGTACGAATCAGCAGTTCACACTTATTAGAGGATTTGAGGAGGGAACTATGTAAAGGTGGGATGCATTTGGGAAGCTGTGGGGCAATGTGGGAGGCATCAAGAACAGATGGAGGAGTGACTGGGCAGCACACAGGAAGGCTGGCAGAGTAGCCTGGCTCCTTTTGGGAAGTAACTCTGAGGTTCAGGTCTTGGTGGGGCAAAACCCCTTTATTCATGCAAAATGAGGGCTGTGGGGAGGGTGGCAGCTTTAGGGGAGTTTACCTAGACCTAAGTCCCCTTTTCCCCCTATTCACTACTTTCTCTGGCAGATCTGGAAAGCGCTTGGCAGTGCTGTGTTGCCTCTCACCCAGCTCACCTGGGAGAAGTCCAGTCAGAAGCCACTGAAACACCTCCTGTAAATCCTCCCTAACACCCTCTGTGCCCATGCACACACCTCAGTGCACCTCAGGCTGCGCAGTTGGCTTGTGTAGGTGGCTTGACTCTGTGCAGGACAGTCAGTCACTGGAGCCTGTCAGCTCCACAACAGCGGCTGCCAAGCCAGTGTGGCCACCATTAACAAAGTGGACTGAACTCAAGAGCAAAGAGCATATTTTCCAAGGAGGTTATTTGGTGCTTAGTAGTTCACCTCTCATACGACAGTGTTGGTCATGGTAGCAGAGACTATGCATTAGTTGACATAAAACACAATGTTCCATGCGCAAGTTACAGAAAAAAATAGAAGAGATTATCAGGAAGAAAGACTCCTCAAAACTCAAAGGTCATGTCTCTAGTTTGATGGAGAAATGGGGTTTTCTCTAGTCGCTGGTAAATATTTTTCTGTGAGGTATAGATTTTGTGAAGCATCATGAAACACTGGGTTCAGGCTTCTCCTAGAAATTTAGCCCTCTGGCTCTTTATCCAGGCCAAATCCAGGCTGAGGAAATGCCCATGTTAATCCATTTAAGAGGGAGGATCACAGCAAACATCTCATGACAGCAGCTGACCTTACAAGAATGCCTCCCTCACTGCGGCAGAGACTTGATATAGATCCTTGAACTTGCAAAACATTTGCCATTTTGAAATGCTGCATGGGGAAAAGAGTTCATAGCATCCTTGGGATCCTCAAGCCTTTTTCTCTAATTGCTCTTCAACCCGAAATCCTATCTGTTCAGAAGAATTCAAGTGAATGTTTTGCAGTATTTATTTTCAAATATTTGAGCTAACTTGGAGAAAGCCGGATCTTTTAATTTCTACAGTAGACATTTCTCAATGGAAATAGAAGGGAGTTATGTTTAAGGTAAAGAAATAATTGTTTTCAGCAGGTTAATAATGAAAAGGAATTGCTTTCAAGAGTTTGCATTACCAAATCCTTCTATTAAGTATACAGAGAGAAGGGTTACAGAGCATGGCTCCAGACTGGGACACTGATATAGCATTATCCCTGTTCTCTCTCTATTACAGTTTTTAAAATGATCTGCAGACTGCACCTCAAGACAACTTAAGACAAAGGGTCTCACAGAGCCTTTATCACTCGGAGCCATATTTTATCACTGCAAATTCCTTCCATCCCCTGCCTGACTCAACTAGATGTAATATAGACTGGAGGCCTAATGTTCACGTACCTTTTGATATCTTTCTCACTGTGTAAAAGGACTGCAAATGTGGCATAAGGATAATTTATACATATTATAACCTTACTTTTCATTGCCCCAATGGAGACCTGCTAACTTTGAAACTCAGGCCCAGAAAGTTCACATTAATTCATGCATTTGTTGTTTCTTGAAAGAATAAAATGGCAATTGTATTGCTGAAAATACCAGTGGCAGCACTATAGCTTCACAAGAAGAGACAAAGAATTCAGTGTTCAGGAAATACCGCAAGGGCCAGTCTCGGTGAATCTGCTGATCACCATAGCGTCTGTCAAGCAAAGTCTTCTCAGAGAAAAAGCATCTGTGTTTGAGACTTCTCATATATCTGACAGCTCAGGAGGTGACTCACACACTGGTGTAGAGTTAAGCTGGCCAACTTTGGTCCAAACCAGCTCTGAGAGCAGAGACACAAGTGGGAAGAAATTAAAATGGCTCCATTGTTACAGTCATGCCCAGGCTGGGGCCAAGGCATCAGAAAGGCTTCTTCCACTTTCTTTGCCTCCCCCAAGAAAACCTGGGTTCCAGATGTTTTGAGTCCCTTAATTGTGGAGCAGCCAGTGCCATGGGGCTGCATGAGCATCTGAGTCTGCACAACCTAGGAATTGGTGGTGGTCAAAGGCAGGCTTACACCCCACAACTTCTCTAGCAGTGGTGCCCTAGGGACCATGGCACTTGGTGATTTGGCACCAGTAGAGCTAGGGTGTGTTTGCATTTGCTGTACCCCAGCCTGTGCTACCTGAAGCAGAGAGGAGAAGGTCCGTGATGAAAAGAGACCTAAGTGGTCAGCACAGAGTGAGGGAGCCTCCTGAGGTCTGATACTGCTCCCCTTAGAGCATCCATTTCACCCTCCTTAGTCCTCTGAATCAAAAATGTTCACAATTAAAAAGTGATTCTTAAAGGCATGCAGGCTAACTCTGCTGTAGTAGCAACACACAGATAACTTCTATTTATCTTCTTAATCTTGCATTAATCCAGGAAAGTGTTTACATTTAGGATTTCTAAGTATCATGCCTCTCATATGTGCCTGATTTTTAATGATATCCTGAATAATTCATTCTAAAAGCCTCTTTATTTTCTTCTCTCTACTTTAATTAACCTCTTGGTGCAATCAGGGGGATTTTACCATAAAAGCATAATGCATTTTACATTAGTGTATAACTCATGCTGGAAGAATACAAGTCCAACAACTAAAGAGTTAATAGCATGTTCTGACTTAATGTCATTTTATTATGGATGATGAATAATAACAGATCATTTTCTTTATGTGCAAGAGCACTACCTCAGGTTACCAAGGAAAGAGTACTCATCCTGCCCAGCACCTTGGCACTTGTCTGCCATCTCGTATTGAGGCAAGGGTGGTATCCTGCATTAGTTTTTGATGGAGTTCTCCCTACCCTTGCGAAAAGGCTGAAAAAGGCTCCCAAATTTATGCTGATCCTCTGCCAGAGCTTCAGGTGATAAATGTTAGGGGTGATACAATTACGATGTCAGGAGGCTCTTGACTCATATGTGCTTTTGGGTTCCCAGGCAGTGCCATTTTGAATTCCTACCAATGTACCTCATTGACCATGCCATCCAAAGACCTGGACTTTATCAGCAGAAAAGAGCATTTCTCCTTTGTGCTGTAAGCTGGCAGTGATTATCAATAACTGTGCGAGCTAAAGCTCCTTCTTCAAGGAACTAGACCTCTTTCTGCAATGAGAAATCTTTTTTACTTTGCAAACAGAAGTTGCTATAACATGGTAGTGGATATGAATGCCCATGTATGAGGTATCTTCTTATTTCCAACGTGTCTTCTGTTCCAGGGTTTCTAACTGCCCTGTGTCTTCCTGCAAATTCACCTGCCTAATTTCATGAAGTTTGGCAATATTATTCTTTCTCTTGTAGAGGTTAAGAAATCTGATACAACAGTGAACAAAGAAGTTAATAAAATTGTCCCCAGTTCTGTCACTTGGGTGGGGACACCAAAGAGAATTGTTGCTTGCTCACCCCACCAGGATACTTTAACTGCAAAGCCAGGTTTTCTGCAAAATGTCCTCTGTGCTCATGTATGTTCTTAGCAGGTACAGGTGTAGCTTTCATCTGCAGCTGTTTCAGGGGGAGAAGACCCTCCCGATGCTGGGCAAGTTTTTCTATCTCTTTCTTGGTAGCGAATTATTCTTGACCAAGTCAGGCTTGGGTACCTTTAGTGCAATATATTCACAATGGACCAACCAACCATCATTTTGGTGCTCTGGTGAGGGATGACATAGGGGCACACCAGGCTGTGCTGGGTCAGGATCCAGAAGATGTGCAAGATGTCACAAAAGCAAGGATCTGTGTTTTTCCCTGGGCTTGTGAAAGATAGCCCATCATTAGATAAAAATCCATGCCCAAAGATTAGAGAATGAGCCTTTAAATAGGCAAATGATTAAGCCCGTGCCGGTTTGGTCTGGATTAATTAAGGCTGAGTCTTTGTCTAGGAAAAGTGACATTGGATTTAAACCAGCCGTGCAGCGTTTCAGGAAACAGATTCTCTCATGCTGTTTTATTTTCCCCCTAACTATTGTCTGGGTGCAGATTGTCAAAACATGCAGTGGCAGTTGTTAGCTGTTAATTATTCGATCCTTTCTTAAGATCCTCTTGTGCAACTGCTTCGTTATGCAACCGAACAGCAGCAGGTTGCCACACTCCCGGGGGTATGAGGAAGCCGGCCGCACCTTAGATAAGCAGTGGGAGGTGGTGAGGCAGGGGGGCCGGGGGCCAGGGGTGCTGGGCCTGGGTGAAGGGGGCAGTGCTTCCTATGCACAAGCCACACCAGTGCTTTGGCTTCCTGAGCATCTGCGGCTCACGGGACAGGCAGGCCTCGCGGCTTTCCCAGTAAGGGCCTTTTGCTTCCTTTCCACCCAGACGGAAAAAAAAGAATAAACCATCTACATCTTGCAATGGGGCAAAACTGAAACCACCTGGCTCAGAGGGTTTCTCTTCTCCCTCTCTCCTTGTGTACACACATGTGTATGCACACAAATACACCCGAAAGAGTGCAGCGTTGCGGTGATCTTCTCTGCTAGTATATAATTTTAAGAAGAGACAGTTCAGTTTCTACACTTTTTCTCAGTTTTACATCTTGTATAAGTCTCTTTACCAGATTTCTTAGATTTTTATTCCTTCTTCAGTGCACAAGGCAGGTCAAGCTGTAACCAGAGGGGCCTTTATGAGAGAAGCAATTTCTCTAAATTATTTTGGTCTCAATGGTTTCTGAAGATATTTGATTGTTTCGCATCCTGGATTTGTCTGAGTGTGGATGAAAAGCCAATGCTTTTGGAGTCTTTGATATTGCAGATTGCAAAATGTCCCCCATATGAACACATGGGCTCAGAAAGGAACAGAAATTACACTCTAGTGGCTCCATTCCCTTTGATTTAAGGGAGCTCAGAGAACACATCACAGAAGCTGAAGCTGAGCTGCCTTTTGCTGCTCAGGCTCTCAACATAGGGCTCTTTCACCTTGCCCTGGAAAGCAGCTGGCAGTGACACCCTAGCTGGAGATGGGGAAATCCTCACTGCTTGCTGTCAGGTGTGCTCTCCTAGCATGTAAAGCCTGGTTTGCAGCTTATTTAAGGAGAAGTTAGAGGGATAGGTTTTATCTGTGAAACCTGATGTGGTCCCCAGGCACTAGTTCCTGCCTTGATCCTTAGAGGAGACCATGCCAGTCCAGGAACTCCTGCTGGGAACCAGGTGTTTTATGGGGAAGGAGTCAGCAGATGACATCTTTAATAGTCCCTGGGATTTGCTGTCATGCTAATCTGCCCCAGCCTGAATTTGTGCCTTCTCAGCCCCTGCCCTCCTGAAGGGAGAGGAGAGCCTAGGGGACAGGGGCAAGGTTTTTAGCCATGGGCATTTGTCCAGGTATGTAATGCCAGCGTTTAGTTTGCTAGGTTACCTACATGCTTAAAAAGGCATTTTATTTTAATATATTTTAATGCTTACCTCAATACTTACATGTCCCAAGATTTCTCCAAAAACTAACTTTTTTGCATTGTATAGGAAGGTCATCATACAGTTCCACAGAAGGGAACATACTCATGAGGATGTTAAGCTGTCTCTTGGTGTGTCTCATAATTTTTGGTAAGACCATTTACACTGATGCACATTAGCTCAAAAAAATAGTGTCTTGTATCCGGAGCTTCAAGATAAGAAAGTATTCAAAGCCTATTTGCCTCTGAGAGTTTCAGTATGGACCAAAGCAATAGTTCTCTGAGAAAATAAATCAGAAGTTTGTATTTCTAACATTTTAAGTAAGTTTAAAATTTAAGGAAGTGTAAAATTTAAAGGACAAACTCATTGACTCAGACCCATTAAAAGCTGAACTGTGATATACATAAAGAAATACATATTTTTTTAATTTTTTTCCACTGTGTAATCAAGTAAACATTGTGCAGCCGTCACTCAGTCTGGTTGTGGTTTTGTCTTATAATAAGGTGCTATTTTTTCTACAGCATCATAGCATTAGAAACATATACCAAAAGTATTGCTTAAACTCTAGCCAATCTAGATTGCTTGTTCTCATTTTTTCCAAGGCTTCATTCTCAGCCGAGAAAGCTAGATTTCTGTGTCCTAGTGGATTATTATTATTATTATTATTTCTATTGTAAATCTTATTTGCGTTGAATGAGAACATATAGGAAATGCAAATAGCTTGTGGGCTTTACAGATTGCTATGGAGGAAATTCAATGTACAATCTGTCCAGCTCTAACTTGCTATGTGCTGAAACCTTTATATGCTAAACATATGGTATACGGTTTAAGTCTCCTCATGCTACGGATAGCACATCTTTGAAGGTGTGACTTTAAATTGTTCCTTTGCTTGGGAGACTTACCAATGTGCAGCAGCACTTTTTGAGCTGGTGATCATTGCTGGTCTTTACCAGCAAATGGGTTGGGGAGGGGGATAGGCTCAAGCCCTGCATTAAGGATGGTTTACATGCTGCAGGGAAAAGCCTATAGTCCCAGTAGGGACTGTCTTATAGAAAACCTCAAAAACTGAGCAGAGCTGTTGTTTACCTACCAAAAGTGTGAATTTTCAAGGGAAAAAAGACACTCAGAAAGTTTCTATTGCCGAAAAGCAAGTTTTCCTTACCGACACATTTGTGCCAGCTTAAACACTGCCATGTTGTGTATTCAGAGGTTTTTCAGATCACCCCAACATGAACTGCTTGCTGAATTTTCTAGCTGTGGATCAGCTTTCCAAACTCTCTAACTACTCCACACATCTCTTTATGGGATAGTGTTGCAAAGTTACAAGAAATGTCATCTGAAGAGAACAGTGTAATCTTCCACCATAAATTAGGTTACTCAGTCTTCTGGAAAGCTGAATTGCGAAGGGTAAAACATCACCTCTCTGTGTCTGTCAAACTGGGGTAATAATAACACTTGCCTATACCACAAGGATGCATTTAGGACTAATTATGCCTCCTCATTCCAAGGATGAATTTATCCCATGGTGTTTGCTACTGCCACCCATTAGTGGTAATTTGTATAACTAATTATTGTGATGCCTGCCTGCCAGTGTTTTCACACACACACACACACACACACACACACAGGCACACACAAACACACGTTACAGCAACTTCCTTCTAGTAGACTTTTTGGCCCTAGCAGAAGTTCTGAGCAGATCTTTCCCAGTTAGGTCTTGTTCATGTTTTCTTTATCTTTAAAGTAACTTTGACTGATGAGTTCCCAAGCAATCTGGGCTGTTTGTCCATAAAGCACAAGTATTTCCTGCTGACATTTTAGGACACACTCTCAACTATCTTTTAGAAAAGGAAGCAGAGTAGGACCTAGAGAGATCAGAGAAACCATGATGTGAAATTTTTTTCTAGGTGGTGACATTAGGTTATGGCATTCAGCTCAGAGAGAAGACTGTATTGCTTGGTTGTGTCAGGGCTGAGGTAACTCACTTCCCAAAATTAATTGGAGTAATGATTTCCATTTCCAAAAGTCATTTACAAACTGACTGAAACTTTAATGTTTAAGGGATTCACCTCCCACAGCTTCAGCAGTATAAATGCCAGCTTTGTAAACTTGAGTGATTCATCCCATCACAGGGTAAGCATCCAAGACAGGTGAAAGAGTCTATTTGCTGAAGAAATAAACTGGGGCAGGAGATTGGCTAGGATGCCTAACATTCAGACAGCCAAAATTAACTGAAATTAATCCTTCTTTAAGACACTTTTGAATATGAGAATTAGTCTGTAAAGTCACTGCAGCCCAGAACATCAAAGGTCAGTGAGCACCTCGCTTGGGCTCTTTTTCCAGCTCTGAAAATGTTCTCTCTGCATCACATGAAACTCTGGTCTCAGTGAAAAATGGTTGCCTGGTTGTGTATCTGAACTTGTGAATACTATGTCCTGTATATAGCACAGCACACTATACTGTTTGCATTCATTAAATGCTTTTCCACTGGAAAATTGGCTCTCTGGCTTTGGATATGCATGACACATAGGAAGGATGTCTGTAATCATTTACACAAATGTCCATATCCTTCTGTTCTTCCTGCTCCTTCTTTGCCGTCTCTTATGCCCAACCAAACTGCATCTTAAACTGGGAAATGACAAGCCATGAAGTATTTTCAATCAGTTAGAATTACGTCTGGGTCCCAAGTATCATAAAAGCCAGAAAAACTGCATTTACTGAAACCTTTTTCTCTGAAAATGTATTAATAATGTATGATCATACTTTGTAGATAATGCAGTAATTGCTTGCTTGATTATGTAGCCAAAATAATAATTTTCAGAGATGCTTGATTTTTGCCTGGTGACTGCATTTTGTAACATTTTCAGGGCAACAGATGCTCAGCTATTTGTTCTGGTTCAAAAAACAGCCCTAAATTGAAAGTGAATTACTGTAAGCCTTCCACAGACATCTAATTTTACTTTAAAAATATATGCAGCCTAAATGGTTCTTATACTCAGGAGGGGGAAATCCACACACAAAGCCCATGTTCGAAGAACTCAGCACACTACAATTAGCATCAGACCCTGCTAAAACAGATGAATTACGCACCCAGAGAGTACACATTCACACACACACATGCAAAAACATGTGCTGTCTTTCAAATCTGGTTTTTAAATGTTGATTCTGCTTCTATGCCCTTACATGACAGTATTTTATGTGTGTTTTTTAAGTATGTGCCTATTTCATTAAATAAAGGTACATAAGTAAGTAGATATATAATAGATATATAAATAAAAGTAAATAAATAACTAAATAAAATTTAATAAATAAAATCTGTGATCTTGGATAGGCTGAAGTGCATTTGGAAACCTGTTTGGGTAATAATTGGGAAAGTAATGGACTATGAAAAACCTGATCTCTAAAATGAAACCAATCTGAACATACATCCAGGAATAACAAAATAGTAAGAAAAGTTTTAAAACAGCAAAAATAGTGAAGAAAAGGAAACTTTGAACTGACTGTTTCCACCAATTGTTTGGGTTGAAAAAGACCTTTAAGATCATCCAGTCCAGCCGTTAACCTAACACAGCCAAGACCATCTCTAAAACATGACTCTGAGTGTCACATCAAGTCTGATTTGCTCATGATAGCAATTGTTAAGTGATCATCTTTATCTCAATCTACAAGATTTTCCATCTTATTTTGTTGCCATTTGTCAGCACCAACATGACCAAGGCTCAGTGAAGGTCCCAGTTTACAACTTTATCCGGACCAGCCTGCTTTCTAAGTGCGTAGATGTGTACTTGCTGCTCAAATTCATCTCTGCAGACGGAGCTTTCCCACTCCTGGTCCGGTGCTGTGCAGCAAAAGCATCAAGGAGAGCATGCTGCTGGTGGGCAAACCCCAAACAGAGAAGGCATCCACTCTCATGCCGAAGCACAGCACAGCTGGTGTGAAGCTGAGCCTCCCACTATGGCATGGCTGCCCCAGGAAGGAGGCTGTTTGCAAATCTGATCGCACGATGGACTGTTGGGTTTTTTTTCCTGAATTCTGAAAACTGATCTTGGTTTGGCCAGCTACTTTTTATTAAACAACAAACAAAGTGTTTTAATTTTTGCATATATACAGGTACATTGTTTTCTGTTTATCTTCTCACTTGCTCAAGTATATTTTCACCATGTCAGGCCTGAGGTAGGGGACAGTTTAGTGCTTGGGAAGAGAATTGTGACCACATGTACCCAGCAGTGTAAATGGGCTCCCTTCTACTCAATCCCATTTATCAGATCCTCATTCAGGGTGTTGCAATTAGATGAAGTAATGTCTGAGACTAAAAGAGGGAGAATGATCTTTTCTAGGGACAGTTTTGTAAATAAGACATGCAAATGAATACAAGACAATGCTGTCCCGAAGAGGAAAATAGAAGAAAGAAGTGGTCAATCTGGTTAGTGAGAGACTACTTGAAATCTGTTTCTAAACAGGAACATGGGATGAAAAAGGGGAAGAAAACATCCCAAAAGGTATAATTGGTCATGGCATGCAGACTAAAGATAAGCATCAAAAAGATAATCTATGCTCAGCAGATGGAAGAGGTTGGTGCTCAGAAATTACCTCATACATTTTGGGTAGGAGGTGAGGAAGAGACATTCTTACCCCTGCTCTTCCAGGCATCTGTCCCAGCCTGGTTGCACTGTGGTGCCTCCTTCTTGTGCTGTCTCCTCCAAGTCCACTGTGGACATCAGAAAGATTTCAACAAAAATGCTAAATCCTGGGAGACAAAGTTAAGTAAAATAAGAAAAAGGAGAGGCAATCTAGGCATTTATCAACCACCTGATTTAAGGAGTAATTTTGTAGTCATTATCTACCTGATTTCAAATGTTAGAATATAATTATTATGGTTAAAAAATATTCCTTGAATGATCTTCCTCCAATCACAGCCACAGGTTGCTGTTCCCTGAACAACATGCAAATGTAAGTTAGGAAGCAAACCGAGAGGGAAGAGCTATGATACTTCTTGATTTCAACTTGTTCTTCATACCATGCAGCACAAAAGCCTACCTGCTCAAGTAGCAGATGTTGGTTTGTGTGCTGTCTAACTATGAACTGAAACATTCTTTAAACAAAACATAGCAGGAAGTACCTCTGTTTCAATAAGGTCCTTAATGGAATGGTGCAGGCATCAGTATTAGATCTGGTTTTATTTAATATATTTCATTATTAATGATCTAGAATTTTACAAAGTAGTCAATTAATTGTAGCTGCAGAACAAACAAAACTGGAAGGTACTTACTATGTTGCTGCCAGTAGTTAAACTATTTCTCTGCCAGGAAGATTTTTTTCCTTCCAGCCAAAATTAGCTACGCAATTATCCCAAATTGCTCTGTCTCCTTGTCCCATGAGTAATTCCTTCAGGCAGTGGAGCTGGGTGCTGTCCCCACCGAGTACCTCCCAAGGGAGCTGTATGTCTGCTGGTGGTGCCTGTGCCAGACTGTCTCAGGAGCTATGTGACTGTGCCTCGAGCTGTCTTGTTCAATCTGCACAGACAAAATAACACAGAATCCATGCCTTCCAAGCCCTTAGCACATCTAACCTATCTACTTTTATCCTTTCTTTATACTTCCTCCCACATACTTCTGTGGTAGGGCACAGAGGAGAAGAGCAGATGCGCAAGGACCACATGTGGATGCTGGAAAGCACTGCGAAGGACGAAGGGAAGAAGATGCTTTGACAGTAACTATCCTAGTAACAGCGAGCATCCTCAAAAGCAACCAGTTAGTTGCATCTGCAGGCAGTTGGTAAAACAGTTTTCTTGATAGACTTCTCAAAAATAATCAGATGGTTTTTCATGACGAAAGGCCTCTTGACACGAAGACTAAAAATGTTTCACAAAGGATAGGTGAAAGAATAATGTGAATTCTGAAGTATTTTTTCATCTTGTAGAGTCTCCACAGTTAGTCTGTCATGCATAGTCATGTCATAATATGCATAATATGCATAAGTTATAATGCATAGACATAGAGCTGGCTGCCACAGCAGCCCTGTAGAGCCCACTTTCTACACTTGGGGTAAAATGCTAAAGTCTATTGCAAAAGAATTATATTAAGTCTGTCTGCTTGGAAATGATAGACTTTCTGAAGCTATACTGATGCTTAGAAATGGCCTTTTCAAGTTCAGCATATATATAGTCAGGAGAGAGGTTTTGGACATTACTAGACAACATGAACCATATTCATATGGTGTTTATAAAATACACTTGGTTGTTATTTCCCACTGCAGCAGATGGTACCCAAAATAAGAAATGACCTGGAACCTCATTACCAATTGCATCAAGTCTGCACAAAACTGCTCAGGGAAGTAGGAAAATATTTGCCTCATTTTCTTTTGAAGAAGACTTTGCTTACTTTCAGGCTCTTAAAACAAAATTTAGTGGAAGAGATTCATCACAAATATCCACCGTGATACTCGGGAGTGTGGAAAGTCAGAAGAAATATCCAGCCTCAGAGTGCAAGGTACCAAACATCAGTCCCTGCCTTGGGTTAAGGGGATACATCCCCACCATGAGGCAGCTATTCCCAAGGTGGTGGTGATGGATGACTTGTTTCCAACCTCCTCTGAAGCAGCTGGGGCTGTTGTCCAAGACTGCAATGCTGAATACTAGAATTCATTTTCCAGGGAAACAGCTAAAGTTTCAATAGATGATCAGCTTTGAGACTGGGTCTGCTCACGATTTTGGGTGTCTGACACCACAGACCCCATTGTCAGTATGGCTCTTACAACTCAGCTTTATTGCAGCGTTCCTTCACTCCTGCAAACTGTTGCTGTGTTGGCTTTCCCCTTCATATGAGTTTGCAAGAAAGTCTGTTCTGTCATTCCCACTGAATGACCTCCAGCTACACCAGAATTCATGGGAGATACAACTGCCCCACGAGAGGCTCAGCCCAGCCCAGCCAGTTGGCTCCGACATCATAAAGTTTGACCTTTCTCCCTCCTCTCCTTCCCACCTCTTGATTCACTGAATGGTTCCATATTTTGGAATTTGAACCTAGACAAATGTGGGCCAGTGTGTAAGTCATATTTGATCTTCCACCAAAAAAATTACTCTTTTTAATTAAAAATAACCATCTATTTGACGGTTGAGCTCTTTAGCAGTTTAGCTGGAAGAAGAGCCATCCCAGAGAATAATAGTGCTTCAGTGCTTCAGGAACGCTGAACGTTTTCTAAAACTTCCACTACACCCCAGAGGCTGTTTCTTTGCCACGGAGGAGAAACAAAACAGTTTTTGTTCAAGTTCCTTCTGCAAAGGAGCAGATACATTTCCTTCTCCAGCTGATATGCTGTAGATCAGCTTTAACCATATTTGTAGGTATTGCTGCGGTTATGCTGGTATGTAACCACAGATTACGGTTTGCGTGCCAAACAATCTAGATAGCTCATCATATGACTGTAGTGATCTCATGGCACAGCCATCAATGGGATCCATGATTCTCTGTGCTGTTTGCTCTAGAACTGGCTGCACACAAGTACAAAACTGCAACTTTTTCATATCTGTTCTTGCACTGAAAGGAGAAGGCTCGGGTGGGCAGGCAGGGTGCGTTGATACTTGTCCACAGCTCTAATTTGTGCTTAGCCATGGGCTTATGTGTATATCAGGCTCTGCTTCAGAGAGGCTTTTGGTATCATAAGAAGAAATCTTGAAAAGATGATGAATCTGTACGCATTCTCTGGGCTGGCAATACCAGCCACATGTTGCTCTACAAGACTTGCAGGCATCAAGCCAGAAAACACGTTTGGTGATGCTATTTCTGAAAATATTTCTTTTGTCATATAAGTGATTCCTTGGACTGTCCAGATAGTACATGGTAAATAAAAGCATTGAAATTCTTACTTTCCAGTTGGTTGACAGATATTCTTTTCATCATTTGTAACAGCCTTCCTCTGTATAATGCAAAATACTTCGATGTTCGATCAAGACCCTCATTTTTCTCTAACTCTGAACTAAGGGTAAAGTATGATGAAGCAGATGTGATGTTTTCAGTCTGAATTACTTTCTGCCATAAAAACCATGGCAAAACATGGCTCTCCTTCCAACCTTCCCATTCCCTCCCCTCCTTCCCTTCAAGGGGAAGGAGAAATGCTCCTGGTTTTGAAAAAATGACAGGAGTAGGTCCAAGTCACTGTCACATGGTCCTTCACGCAGGCAGTGCTTGGGGCAGAGCTGACAGCGCCGCCCTGATCCCAAGGAGGTAGATCCATCTATTACTTGTGATTAGAAAAGTGCCGGGGTGGTGATCAGCACACGACCATCACACGGCCTGGGGATCCTACGTAATTGCAACAATAGCTTACAAAGATGATTAAAAGGAGATTTGTTCCTAAAACCATTTAAAGAAGAGGCCAAAGGGGTTTGGGAGAAACTGCTCTGCTTGCCCCAGCAGCACATTTGCCTGCAGGACAGTGCTTACCGCAGCTGCCCTACACTAACACGCACACACAAAACACAGAGAGGGAGCCAGAGTCTCCCTGCTGCTAGAGAGAGGCCTTGAGCAGTTTGCCCAAAACCAGAATCTTCACCAATGCTCTACTGTTTCATAGAAAAATCAAAAATATTGAACACTGCAAGAGCTGAGGCTGGCATGGCAACTTTATTAAGGAGCAATTAAAAAAAATAAAAAGTGAAGACAGATTAATATATTTTTTTCATCCCAGTTGTTTGGGACAGAGGCTGTAAGGCAGATAACATGCTTCCTGTTGGGATTAACTGGCAGAGTAACAGAGGCCACCTGGGAAGCAAATCCTCTGGATTAACTCCTATCACTCCTGGACAAATTCCTATTCCCTGTCAAGTGCTGGTGGCTTCTCTGCAAGGGGCCAATGGGATACAGACAGATGTTCTTCTGGACCCTAAAAGTGCTATATGTGGCCCCAAAGAGAAGCTGGCTGGTGAGTGCTGGTGGGGATGCTCATCCCTGTGGTGGAACCACAGTGCAGGCAGTGCAATACTACTTACAGTCACAGGAGGGATCCATTTTTATGATAAAAAAGATTGTTTTGTTTTTCCACTTCAGTGCCCAATATCAGCTTGGTTCTTTTCCTGCAACCTTATATGTGAAACCAGGCCTCTGAATTCTCCAGCGGCTTAACCACGAACTTTTGAAAAGTAATCATAAACATTGGGTATCTTAAATTTCATGAGGGAGGGAGGGTTACCAGTACTGCTTGTTTTTATTTTTTTCCACCCCCAAAAATGCCAGAAGTTCTAAAAGAATAAACCTTCAAAAATTAGATAACTAATTGTAGTGAAGCAATTTGATTTTATCGTACTTAATTAATTTCATCAATATAGTTCAAAGAATTCTGACAAACATGCTCTACAAACATTTGTTTTCATTGTTAAAAGAGAAGCTATTCTAAAACACACTTGATCCCCACCCCCATCCTTTCAGTGTAAGTTTTCTCAGACCGAATAGCTAAAATGTATTACACAAATAATTTCCTCCTCCTTCCTCAAAATAAAGACACTTGAAAACATTTAGGTTAGTGAGGATACCTTTGCAGGCCTTCCTTATGAAGGGATAAAGCCAGTAACTCTGAGATTAGCTCAACTGGATGGAGCATGATAGTATTAATGCCAAGATTGTGGGTTTGGTCCCTGTATGGGCCATTCACTTAAGACTTGGATACGATGATCTTTATGGGTCCCTTCCAACTCAGAATATCCTGTAACTCAGTATTTCTTCCTCTGCTGTTGCCAAGCTTGACTGCATACTGGTATCCAGCCTGAAAGGCTCCTCGGGCTTCTGCTGCTCTTAGCAATGCAGCAACTTCAGCGTATCCTCAGGCAGGCAGAGGGCTGTGCAACTACCTACTGCTTTTGGTAGAGCATTTGCCACTATTGATCTATTGCTTCTAGTCCAAGGAGAAGTCCTTCCCTTGGTACTCCTAATTCTCGAGATACACGTATTTGGGGGGAAGCCAAAGATTATTTTGCATTTTCTGCAGCTACGGAAAGTCCTGGGGTAATTTGTACTACACACTTATGTGTACTGATCTATAAGGAAAGCTACATGCTGTGGTGACCTGAAGGTTGGATAGTGTTAAACCTGCCACACAAACTCCTTACCTGATGTTGTGATGTTGCGTAGCAAGGAGTGCATCCTCAAAGCTCAGCGGGCCCTTTGTGGTCTGCCAGTTTCTACTGCTTGTCACAATCTAGCTATAATGATTTCCAGAGCATGGGCAGAAAAATTAAGTGACTGGACCTATTGCTACTAGTAAATAATTTCTGCTGCCTGGTTGGCAGCTGACAGATAATAGTTCTTACCAAGAAGAATGACCAATAATCTATTTATGAAATATGGACAATCCTTCAGAAAACATAGCCTCAGAGCAACTTTTGGGCATAAAATTACTAGATACTGTATAATCTTTTAAGTAATTGGTGCTCAGGAAACATAGCAACTGAAAGTCATCTGTAACCATTACTCACAGTTACAGAAGTTTCTGGAAACCACAACTGAACTGCAGAGTAGGTTATCACATTTTTATTACAACTTAGGCTCTAAACCAGAGGCTAAAGTCTATGCAACTCCTCCTTCTTCTCTGTTGAGACTTAGACCTCCCCACAGGACAAGTAGGAAGTTTCCTAATCCATGTTCAGGAAGAGGGAAATGTTTCACTCTCTTGGTTTCAGCCTACAGTACAGCAGAATTAAGGATGCTGCTGTCCAAATTCTCTGTTGATCACTATGAACATTTTGGTCCAGAGTGTGACTGGTCATGCCCTGGTGACTTGGCCTAGGAACATTACGTCTCCATTTACCTTTCCAAAGGCCCATATGGCATACAGATGTGAAAGAGAACCAGAAACAAAGGAATCTGGTGGTAATGGTGCATATGATACCGGTCACTAATTCCATGTATACCCTAGTGTTTCCATGATCTTTCTTCTTTTCCCACACAGAGCCTACAGGTATTTGCTTCTCTAGTTAGTAAAGAGGACAGAGGACAAGTCCCTCTCTAGTGTTTAATATAAGGTGAGGATTTTCTTTTCTATTTCGGGCTAAGCGCATGTTACAGTTGAGATTCTCCAAAGTGCCAAAGTGCTGATTGCAAAATCACAGAAGGGTTGATGTTGTAAGCCAGGTCATCTGGCCCAACTCCCCTGCTCAAGCACGGACACCTAGAGCCCATTGCCCAGGACCATTTCCACATGGTTGTTGAGTATCTCCAGGAATTGAGACTCCATAACCCCTGGGACAATCTGTTCTAATTCTTGGTCATCCTTGCAGTAAAAAAAAAAAAAAAAGTGTTTTCTGATGTTGAGAAGGAACTATTTGTGCCACTGCCTCTGGTCCTGTCACTGGGCACTGAAATCAGAGGCAATGATTTCAGTCTCACTGAGAAAGAAAAGAGTCTGAATCAGTCTTTGAACCTTCCCTTCAGATACTCAACCCATGATGGTCCATGATCCTGATGGTCCATGCTAGTAACATGGTGCTGGTTGCTCTTTATATCTGGGCACAATAATGCTTTGAAGGACAGATAAAATACATATTAAATGTTGTCCTGATATGCTTTTTCATGTAAGCTACTGCTTAGAACTGGCACAATAAAATAATTTGACACAATAAAATAATGCGTGACCATGAGCGGAGACAGAAGCAGTAATCATTGCAAACACTGTAATAAGAAAATAGAGTAAGATTCTTTCAGAAAGCAGAGATACCATAGCCTAGGGTGTTTCAGAAGGGGAAACATTTCAAGAAAATAAAATTAATGATCTGCTAACCACATAAATACGTAAAATAGCTCCTCTGGCTACGCTAAATGAGAACTCGCAATTCAGCTACTGGAATCCCTCAGTATGAATTCAACTTTGCTTGAATGGGGGGATGGACAACAAAGGGAAGAAAATGGTTCTAAATCAGACACAATCTTGGTATCTTCTGAAACATTTCTGGAAACAATGACAATGCTAACTGGGACAAAGCCTGCACCTCCTGGTTCCTGGCAAAATTAGGTTTTAATTTCCTTAATTAGTTGTAACAAACAGAGTGAAGACCTGGGTGGAAGAAAAAAAAGGGGAAAAAAAGGAAGCTGTTTAACAAAGGAAAACTAAAGGAGGAGAGGTCTTCAATGAGGTCTGCTGACAGAAATTTTTAAGGACCAAAACAGCTGAGGTCTGTCTCTCATATGAAAGAGCAGGGGTTTTGGTATCTAGAAACTTATGCTCATATGCTCTATATCTACTATTAAACCATGCACCTACCAGGCTTATGAAAGCTCTTATGCAGCACATGAACAAGCGTGAGTAGGGCACTCAGATTTCAAACCTGGAGTAACTAAAGCAGAGAGTCTTCCACTAAGACCACAAGGTACACATAGGTACAGCTATTTCCTGCTGCTCCCCTGCAGTGCTGCACTCAGCCAGCCCAGCATGAGCTTAGTGCCACCATGGAGGAGGGGACAAGAGCATGTACATGTGTCTGAGGAAGGGGGAATATTCAGTATGTCTGCAGCCTTTGAGTGGCTCCAACTGTCCCTGCAACCATACTCTTAATAACACTGAGATATCTTTGTTTGAAATACTGTTCATGACACATAAACTGCATCAACAGTCTACAGGATCAATCTCCTAACTGCAATTTTTTTCCAGAAAAAAGCTGCATCCAAATTTCCAAGTATTTGTCCCACATATTCATAGGCAAAGAACTTACACAACAAATAAACAGTAAGGTTTTCTGGCACATATTTGCAAAAATGTTTCAGAATGCCAAACTTGACCTGTGTGTGGCCAGACACCGAGATTTTGCTTCAACCCAAGAATTTATTAAGACTTACATGAAAATAGTCCATCTTAACATAGGTACACATCAGTAGCACTTGAATATGTATTTACAGATTTATTTGAACTTTTCTGAACTGCAATTCTACAACTGAGCAACATATCCGTAAGTGTTTCATAAACTTTCAAACACATTTTTATACATACTGTTTTTGCATATATATATATATATAAAAATATTTTTGAGACTCAAGGACTGAGAATAGTCAAAAGGACATTATTGCTACATTTCCATATTTACAGAAACAATGCATAAACTCATTCAAAACACCAAGCCATTGCAAAATAAGTTTCAAAAACCCCAAAACTATAAAAATATAAATTTCAAGAACAAAAAAAACCCAAACCTCTTTCAGCTAAGTGTCTGTAAAGTACCGAGACATCTATAACAACTAGTTTGTCTACAATTGCTCTAAAAGCCAACATGTTACAAAAGAGCTTTTATAGCATTAAACTGAAAATGCTCAACAAGTATGCACAGGAGTGCATCCAAACAAATGGCTAACTTTGGAAAGGTGCAACAGCCTAAGTTCAGTGCAAATGGCTAATTTTCAACTAAACTCTGAAAGAAATTTCTGTAACAATAAACCATATGCACAGTCATAGGAGGAGCGTGGTATTCAATGTAACCCAAAATATACCACCAGTATGTGTATTTACAATTACCTTGTATTTGGGCAGTTATACATTAGTTATACATTTGGGTTGCATGTAAACTCAACCAAAATCCTGGTAAAGTAAAAGTTACAGAGTGCTTTAGTGCATATAAACAGGTGTAAATAAACAGGTACTCAACTAGTACTCTGCCTCTGATGAATGCTTCTCTCAATGCCGTTACATATTTCTAGGGGTCAGAAACAAAGGAAGACAAGAACTAGCAGTGTTCCTGATGAGAAGAAAAGGGGTTAGAAAATACCTGAGCCCAATCCTGGGCTCAACAGATGCTGACCCCAAAGCCTCCTGTGTGTAAAGGAAAACTGAAGGGATTCTTTCTGTTATCCCATTTATAAATTCGGCACTACCCAGTTAGACTCTTCTTTATTACCCTGTCTGGACTACCACGGAAAGATCAAACAACTCAGGGTGGGAAAAACAGCCCTTTCCAGTTAGCACCATCCAAGACTGCCTGTGGGAAAAGATTCACCTGGTAGGACAACATAAAGAAAGGGCCCCCAGGAGAGAACTTTTTGCTCTGCTCTGGCTTAGATAAGATGATTCCTTAAACAGCCTCTCCTCCAGACACAAGTTTATTGGAAGGAGCTATCCTCCTCTAATTTGACCAATCTGGCAGGGCCCACTAATCTTTGGTGAACACTTTCAGATGTAACTATTAGCAAAACAAACATCAAAGACCTCAGCCTCTCAAGACAGGAGGGCACAGGAATGGTTCAGGCTCCATGGTGGAGTGAGACCCAACGATGGACAGCTTTATCCTGTCAGGGAATGTGCCAGTGGGAAGTAGTGCATATATCCATGGAAACCTTGCAACTGGTTTGCAAGGCTTACAGCGCAGGTGGGAAATAAAGATGAAGATCCATATTCTTTTTCTCTTCTCCTCTGGTTCAAACCCCAGAGCTTCCAGGAGAGTTTCCAGCTGTGCAGACCAACTTTGGAAGGGTCTTGGTCCATTCACCCCTCTTTCCCAGGCACATACAGCACCCTCACCAGCCTCCAACCTATGATATCTGCCAGGGAAAGCTTCTCAGGCTTGGCTGGATGTGGAAAGGGGTTTGCAAAGCCATTAACTTAATATTTGTTTATTTCTTAAATTCAGCAAAACAAGATTAACTAGAAAATGACTGTATGCATTCCAGGCATAGATCCAGAGAAGGATCACTGCAGATTTGGTTTGATCTACATTCATCTCATTCCATATCCTGGCTCAGGATTTCTTTTGTTGGTTGGTTTTTCCTTCACAACTGGCTCTCTACCGCAAATACACACAACATAGCAAAATATATACAGCTTCAGTTAACACTGTAATGATGCCTGTAACCGTGCTCAGCAGATTATGTGTAACAGTGCATGGTAAAGGACAGTATTACAACAATGTTTCAGCTACACAGTGGTAGTAGTGAGTAAGAGAAAATATTGAAGTCGTCCCTCTCTCACCCCCTGCAAAATACAGACAGCTAATACATCTGAGCTCCTCTTCTTCAGAGGAGCCACTCAAACATCTTCGCGTACCAGGAGAGGCTGAGTAGATGAAGCACTGCTACCCACTGAGTTAATCCTCACTGAGTGATCTGGAGCATTTCCTTGACCGGAAGGTGGGGTTGAGAAGTTGGCATAAACCTGCAGAAGCCAAAGACTGGTGTCAGTACTCTGCAGACTGCTCCCTTCATGCATTCTTGGAGAGTTCTCCTTTCCTAGCCTTTTCACACTATACACCTTCATGGAAGGGTTCCAGGTCAGGTGTTTCTTTTCAAATCAAAGCAGTTTCCAAAGGTCTTGGGCTTAACTGCTCTTTTAAAGAAACAAGAATCTCAATTTCAACAACACCTCAGCTTCAAACTGCATGCCAAATTTCAACTGAGCTTGAAAAAACACAGCTCAGGTTATTACTAAACTCCCCCAGAAACCTCACTAATACTTCCGTCACATTCTTGCTTTTGTTTTAGTAATGCCTGCACCTGCCAAAAATACACTACAGGATGCAATTGAACACCAGCAGCTTTCAGTTTCCTCTTTTCTCAAATTGTCAGGAAGCCATGTACTCTGTGCCCGAAGAAGGCATCCAGAAGGTAAAGGGAAGCTTTATTTTTAAACCAGGTTTTAAAACATACTTTTTCAAACCCCAGTAACACACAAAGTTATGGAGAGAGAAAATCCAAGTTAATCATGTGCCTCCAATTTTTGTTTAGACTGTTTAGTCCAGTTACCCACTCAGAATAAGCTTTTAGTCCAGTTACCCACTCAGAATAAGCTTTTACTCAGGAACGGTCAAAAGAGCAGCAAATACAGTTTGTCATGACATACCTCCAGGGTTATATAAACAGAACTAGGGGAACCAATTGAGAAGATGCAGAAGCGCACTGAAAGCTCTACCCCTTTGTCCAGAAAGCGTTTCTAATAAAAGCTAAATATACTCAATTTCTGTTTCCCAGATGAATAGAAGTTTTCATAGTTCAGGATAAGAAGAATTTATGTAGTACCATTACATGTTGTAACATCAAAATTGTTGTGACAGGTCTATTTTGAGTGAGAAACATCAATCACGCAAAGAACGTCCTCCAGCTGGAGTCTCCTCCACACATTTTTGGTGTGGGCTTAGACCTAAGGCCTAATGACACAGCTAAGCAGAAGTGAGTAGCTCAGACACCATTCCTACCACTCAAACTGACAGTGCAAAGCTACATAAATAATACTGGAAATAAGTGCCTGGGCTCTCTCTGCTCTAGTATAACATCTTGCTTGAAACTGCTTGATCCTTAACTTACCCGGGGGGCATTATCTGAAAGCTGCTGCTCTATCATCTGTACAATTTGTTTAAATGTGGGTCTCTGTAAAGGATCAGCATCCCAGCAACTCTTCATTATGTCATACCTGTAAAGATACTGAAATTAAGTACTGCTCATGAGGAAATCCTTAGAGCTTTTATCTTGCCTCCATTATTATTTTACAGAAAAGTGTGACCCAGTCTCACCTTCTTTAAACAACTTTTAAGAACAGGAACGGTGTTGCTAACACCTGTGCTTGTGACAAGAGAGGACTCAATACTTATAGGAGGCTCTGGACACAGTTTTCTTTGACAGCTTGCTAAATGCCAATTCATTTACAAAACAGTGAACTAGGGATGGCTAATAAAGAAGATCAGTAGCCAGTCCTCTTGCTGTCAGGAAGTACAGCACAAATGCAGATGCTATACAGTCTGGTGATACATCTCACTGACTTCTTTATCTGAAGTTAAAATGTTTAATTATGTACTGTGATCTGTCAGTAATTTATTGACACAGAGCAGATGCCATGAAAAAGTGATCAGATGGCAGAATGCATGAGCGTATTTCATTGCTTGTAACACAGACATGTATTCTGCTAGTTAAAGTACATGAATTACTTAAAATATGAAAAGAACTTAAAAAAAAGACAATGGGGCAGTGCAAGGATGCATCATTACTGATGTTTGGATGATTAGAGGTGCTGGTTGCTCGCTTACATTTCAGGCGGTGCACACGCAGGGCTAAACATCCTGTATCCCTCCTTGATCATTTTATAGAACTTGGAGTCCACGGGTATCCCTGGATAAGGGCTGCTTCCTGTTGAGAAAGCAGATGAGCAACATGATTTCTGCATCTCCAGTAAACCCCAAAATGAAACAGATCTGAAGTACAGATCTTCCAGGATCTTACCTAAAGAAAAGAGCTCCCAAAGCAATATCCCGTAAGACCACACGTCACTCTCAAAGGTGTAGACGCAATTGAAAATACTTTCGGGTGCCATCCACTTCACAGGAAGACGAGCCTTTCCAGGGAAAAGGAAATTAATTAAGAAAATGGACATAAGGCAGACAGAATTTACAATATAAAATTAACCTTTTCTATTTTTTATATGCTTTAAATGTTTTTAAAATCAAGAAGTAGAAATATCCAACAAAAATGAAAATCTTAACAATGTAGATTCTCCAAGTGCTGCATCACTACTAATTTATCGTTCTGTGGATCTACTGAACGAATGTAGTTCTTTGCACTCTGATTTCTTGGATACTGTCGGATTCCCTCTGTCTAATAAAGGGTTTCAGAAAGTCAGAGAAAAATAATATAAATGACCGTGACATGGTTCTTCAATCAAACATTCAAGTCTACTTTCATGGACTAGCTGCCACAGGCACATAGGTGAGATTCACATAGCCAAGACACTTCGAGGCTTTAATCAACAGTCAATAAATCTGCTTTAGCTCCTCAGTCTATGAGTACACAAATTAGAATTCACATATATATTAACATGCATATTTGGGCCACGAGTATTGATCAGCTGGAGGGCAGGAGGGCTCTGCAGAGGGATCTGGGGCAGGCTGAATTGATGGGCTGAGCCCAGATGTATGAGGTTCAACAAGATCAAGTTTTGGGTCCTGTACTTGGGTCACCACAAGCCCAAGCAGTGCTACAGGCTTGGGAAACCGTGGCTGGAAAGTTGCCCAGCAAAAAAGGACCTGGGGTGTTGGTCAACTGTTGTCTGAACATGAGCCAGCAGTGTGCCCAGGTGGCCAAGAATCATGGCATCATGGCGTGTATCAGAAATAGTGTGGCCAGCACAACCAGGGCAGTGATCATGCCCCTGTACTCAGCACTGGTGAGGCCACATTCAGGTGCTGGAGTGTTTCCAGAGAAGGGTAATAAAGTTGGTGAAGGATCTGGAACAGAAATCTTACAAAGAACAGCTGAGGGAGCTGGTGTTGCTTTACCCTGGAGAAAGGGAGGTTGGGGGGGACCTTAGTGCTCTCTGCAACTATCTGAAAGGAGGTCACAGCAAGCTGGGGAACAGTCTCTTCTCCCATGTAACAGGGAGTGACAGGGCCACAGAGGTGGCCTTAGCTTGAGCCAGGGGAGGTTTGGATTGCATATTAGGAAAAAAGTTCTTTACTAAAAGGACTGTCAAAGCATCGGAACAGGCTGCCTGAGGAAGTGGTGGAGTCACCATCCCTGGACATATTTCAAAGATGTCGATGTTGGGCTTAGAGACACGGTTTAGTGGTAGACTTGGCAGTGCTGGGTTAACAGTTGGACTCAATGACATTAAAGGTCTTTTACAATCTAAACAATTCTATGATTGTGTGATTTTCCTAAGTTTGTGTGGGGATAGACACATCCCTCATGAATGCTAACTGGAGCAGAAGAAAGGACACAGAAAGCATTTGTGTTTGCTTTCACCTTCCTCTCCTTGCTTTGCCCTTTCCTTGTCTGACTGTAGAAGCCAGTCCCAAACTGTCCTAAACATTTCATCAATTCACAGAATCACAGAATCTTCTGAGTTGGAAGGGACCCACAAGGATCACTGAGCCCAACGCTTAAGTGAATGGCCCATATGGGGCTCAAACCCCCAACCTTGGTGTTATAGCAACATGCTCTAACCAATTAAGCTAACCCCATTTGTCCCGCTTTAGAAGAAACTAGACATCATCATTTCTTGCAGCAATGTGTCCAAAGATATATTTCAACCCTACCACAGAGAATAGCGTTGAAGTCTTGTAAAGAAAGGAGACCAAACAGAAAAGGAGGAAAATGGAGAGGAAAAGAAACAAAGTGGAGGAAAGGCAGCATGTGCCAAGGGACAGCTCACCAGAGAGGCAACTAGAGCTGTTTATTTCCAGCTAAAACGTTTCTTGGCCAAGCACCCAGCTGCTGTCAGCAGCACTGCCTCTCAAGCAGTGCCCACAGCTAGTGGTGCCGCAGCCCCAACCTTGCTTTAAGATCATACCAGATGCAACTAGACGCCTCCTGCAGCCACTGCTTCCTCTCTCCCCAGGCAGTTGCAGCATGTCCTCCTTTCACCCTTTCTGGCTATATAAAAATCTCAGGCAACTCTTTCACAAGTTTTGCCAAAGCAAACTGAGCCTTCTAATAAATATTTCGCATGACTCATCAGTTCTGGGATTCCCAGTGCAAGAATGACTGTGGCCATGTTAGAGCAGGTCCAGAGGAGGGCCATGAAAATGAGGCCTTAAACACATTTCCTATAAGGAACGTTTGAAAGAGTTGGTGTTGTTCGGTCTGGAGAAGAGAAGGCTCCAGGAAGACCTAACTGCAGCCTTTAAATATACAAAGGGGGCTTATAACAAAGATGGAGAGGGATTTTTTACTAGGGCTTGTAATAACAGGACAAGTTCTAAACTGAAAGGGTGTAAATTTGGATTAGAAATAAAGAAAAAAAAAATTACAATGAGGGTGGTGAGACCTGGTCAACGTCAAGTTGGAAGCGGTTTTAAGCAATCTGGTGTAGCAAAAGATGTTTGCTACATCCCCGTGGCAGGGGATAGATGATATTTGAAAGTCCTTTCCAATCCAAACCATTCTATGATTCTGTAATTCTGTGAACTCAGGAAACTTAAGGGATAGCCTAGACAAGTAAAAATTAATTATCTATAGTACATTTCCCTCCTGAGCTGCTAGTCTGAACTTCCTATTCCCAGGAGCCTTTGCTAATCAAGAAGCTCCTGACCTGACCCTGAGCCTGAAGCAGCTTTTTTACACTAAATGCTACCCAGTATTTCGTCAAGGTAGCCATTCCTGAATTATTTCAGCTTCTATTGTTCCCTAATCCCAACTTCTAAGCAACTAGTGGCTGCTGCCAACATTGTTTTGTAGAAAACTAAGAGACTCGTCTCTTCCAAAGCCGAAAAAGAGGGCCTGAGACATCCAAGGCCTGCTGGGTGACAGCAGAAGAGCAGGGATATTTCAAACACCTGAGGTGTCATGGACTGACTCAAGCTGAATGTGGCACACCCCCTCTTTGGTGATAGATGCTCAGGTGTGGGATTTTCTCTCTTTATCAGCTTGCCCAAAGCCAGGCCACATAAGTTTCAGTTCCTTTACTGTCACATCCCTAACTAATGACCAGCCACTGATCATGGAGCCCTCAGCTGGCCTGGGGAGGAGGGCTGCCTTGCTGAACATGGATCTTCTCTCCTTTGAAGAACAGTGCAAGTGAAAGCATGTGCAGTCTGAAGGCAGAGGCTGGCTGCACCTATATGACACAGACTAAGAACAGTAATCCAAGCAAGCATGAATCAATTTGAGATGCGAAATACCTACACTTCATACGCACTTCTCCAGCTTAACCACAGAAAAGCTCAACTTTCTTTTGTAGTAGGACTCTTTTTACTGCACTAGCACTTTAAAGAGGACTTCAAGTGCTGCCAAGGTAATCTGCATCACTTCAAAGTGTCTTTGTACCTCTCCAGAGGTTTTGTCGGTACTCATGAGATTGGTACTCTTCTACATGGGAAGTTTTAAACATTTCTCATCAAAATATAGTGTCTTGTTCCAACCCTGTTACAGAGGTTGAACTATAGCTACAAGTTAAAGATGTATTTACACATATGAGGTTAAGATCTCTGTATGGAATCAGAGAAAACTAAGGTCTTTTTGCCTCCCTAATTTATGCCCTAATTAATAAATTCACACTTCAAAATTCAGTTTCTATTGTCTGAGTGATCTCTTACAGAAAAGAATGGGCTGCAAACCTCTTATTATTTAGACATTTTTAAAATAAACTATTTCAGTAATGGACAAATAGAGCAATGCTCAGAGAAAAAGTTTTCAAGTAATTATATTTAGGATTGGGCTACCAGAATATTCCTATGACAAAACTTGCAATTACTCACAGAGCTGCAACTTTTAGTACACTCAAATACAATAGAAAGACTGGACATTATATCAGTGCAGCAAAACCATCTCTTCCACTACAACATACATTCAGATACCAGCACATGTTTTCCAGTATAACAACACATATATATCCAGGATTTTGTCAGTGCATTATGTCAGAAATTGCCCCTCCTAACCTTCCTTACCAACACGTATACATATCCCACAACTGGGAAATCCAGATTTCCACTTAACTAAGAAACACTTTTCTTTGCCTGTCAAGACAACAGGAACTCCTTTAACTTAAAACAAGTGGATAAAGTATCATATACACTTACATTTCCTTTGACCACATAATTGGAGTCATTCCTTATATCTCTTGCCAGGCCAAAGTCACAGATTTTTGTAATTCGACCATGAGTTAGAAGAATATTTCTTGCGGCCAGATCCCTATGAATGCACTAAATAACAAACAGACAAACAAACAAAGCTATTTTATAATATCTTTAAATGGCTGTTGCTTGGTTACATGTTTACTTAGCTATATAAGTTACTGTATTATGCATTTTATGGCAAGCTGAAAGCCGTGTGCTAATAAGCTTACTCAGATGATTAAACATTCTGGTGTAGTATCTTTACAATCATGACATTGATCCACGTAGTTAGGGTTCTCCATGCATTTATTTTAGAAAAGACCACTTGCAGTCACTGCATTTTTCAGTGTTCCACAGTTTCAGCTAAAATATAATTTATTTTCCCCCTCTTTTTTATCAAAATCATCACTGGCTTGCTTCCAGTTATGGAAGGAGAAATAGGGGAAAAATGTTTCCAAAATAATTCCAAGAGTCTATTAAATAACTATTGTGGTTGAGGGAAAAATGCTGCAAAGCTGAAAATAGGGAAAATTATGGTTACAACTTCAAAGCACACAAACACTGAACTGAATTCCATTTTAGAAATACTTCTCTGGAAAACCTGAATTATTAAATATCTAGGAGAGCTTTATAAGGAGACCTAAGTATTTGAAAATACTGGAAATTTTCACATTCCAGTGTCTTTCACTGGACAGTCATGCATTCCGTGACCTAGCTAGCTCATATTCCAGTTTTCACTTGAGAAGTGGGCATATGTTGACAACTCCAACTCCAGAACAGTGACTGAGTTTCCCAAAAGTTGTATTTCTTTGTATGCAACTGTGGAGTCTATGTGTGTTCGTTAGAGAATGGACACGGTTCTCTAACAAAATGATTTCTTTCTCCATCTGGAAAGGAGAGTATTAAGCTTCTGCTTTACTAATGGTATATACTACACAAGTGACATCTGTCTAAAAAATAACTGAAGATAGTTCAGTTTTTCTTTTTTCCTTGAAATATAAAGCTTTCAGAGTTCCCTAGGAAAAATGACTTAAAGTATCAAGAGTTACACAAATCAAGCTCAGAAAACCACTGCAGATTGCATAAGCAACCTGCAGTCGCTTTAGCATGCTTACACAAGGAACTATTTTTAATGACAACCACTGTCTCAGTGGACTCTTGTTCAGCTCCTTACGCAACATATTCTGCACTTTGCATACATAAAGCTGAGAACATAGCTGCTCTGGAGCAGGATGGTGATGGAATGGCCAAGCATAAGTATGACTCTGCCTTGCTCCTTCAGAATCAGTACAGTTTGCATTGAATAAAGACTTTGTCCAACAGAGAAAGCCCTGTCTTGTGATTAAGGCACCATGTGCTTAAGGCAATTACACTCCCAGAAAAAGCTCCTACACCGACTCCTGCACAGCCTTGATAGGCAAACAAGTTGCGAAAGTGCAGCTGAGTACTCTGCACTGCTGGTCTTCCTCTCTTCCTCACCTCGAGGACTTGAGGTGATCTGAGGCACCTTATCCATCAGCTCACACACTACTCTGCATTACCTAGCTGGAGTTAGATGCGTGTACTGAACGCATACCAAACAATACAACAACTGAAGAGGACCAAGCAGACTAACGTTATCACACTGCAACTTAATTCTTGACATAGTTGTTAATTCTACACTGCCAAAGGGATACTGCACATTACTTCCCAACCTCAAGGTGAGGTGAGGTGATGTACATTCATTACTGCCTTTGCTACTCAATGCCATGGTGTGTGTGAAAATGGAAAGACTATGAAGAAAAAGTCTCCCAGGAATGACACATAGTGAATCCTGGGGCTACTTTATAGGAAAACAAAAGAAATACAGAATATGTGTGCTCAGCACTGCATGTCCTGAATAGTGAAGGAGGCAGGAGCATGGTGAACACCATTAAAATCTGTAACATAAGACATTTGCATGTCAGGCCTGTTTTGAACCTGTAGATAGATGAAAAATAAACTAAAGAGAAGTTCAGGGTTTCATTTGGAAGAAGGAAGAGTGGGGGAAAAAAAAACAAGTGAAAAACCAAGTTTTAATGTGCACTTTCCCAATAGTAACACACGACTCTAGGATTACCTTTCTTTCCTTAAATTGCCTAAATTTGGTTTTGCATTTCATCCAAGGTGCACCTGTAGTATCCTGCGTCTACATTAGTTACAATGTTTACATGTTAAATGACATTTTTCCAATAAAATGTGAAAATAACCATTGGAAAATCCTAATTATGCTGTGCTTAAGACTTCTATTCTTTATAAATCCCTTTCTTCTACGCAATACCTCTCCTAAGAAACCCAGAGAAACGTCTGTTATGCTCAGCATAGCCAAAAAAGATTCTTTGTGGGTCTCTCAGCTGATCTTATCTTTCCAGAAAATTAAACATCAAGACATCTTTGTGAATTAAGCCATGCTTACAAAAAAAAGCACACAATGTGATAGCTTCCCTGTTTATGGCAGTATTCTACATGAGAGAAGTAGCAGGTGCAGCATTGTTTAAAACTCATGCAAACAGATAGTTTTGCACTGATTCTACAAGACTGAACTGTGGAAATACAATAGCACTGTTTCACATTGACTACTGTGCACCCTATATTCTGTTTTATGGGATATAAAACATCACTTTTGGCCAATAAGCACAGTATGGAACTCCACCATTAGGCAAAGCTTCAGGTATGAGAGGAAGTGTACCAGTTTGCAATGCTTGTTGAAAAGAACAATATTCAGCATTTAAACTTATGGATCACATTAGAGCACTGAAAGTGATGCTAAAAAAAAAAAATCAAAAAATCTACTGGTTCTGTCCAGCTCTGAAAAATTCTTAACTTACATTTTTGGAGGCAAGGAAGCTCATGCCTTTTGCTACCTGGTAAGAAAAGCTTAGCAGATCTTCAACATCTAGAGCAAGTTCATCATCTTCTGGCATAGAAAGGGTAACATCCTGATCAGTGTAGGATCCTACCGAATACAAACAACAACAACTTTTGGGTTGAACAATCATGTAGAAACAAGAGTTGTGTTAATGTTAAACAAAACAATTATTTCAGTAAGTGCCAGTCTAGAGTCACATAAATAGCCTATCTCCAAAATGCAAAAACCAATCCTGATACTCCATTTAAGTTCTGAGAATACAACATGCTGTAAGTTAGCATACTGTTCTTTTTCAAACATTCTCACACCAATTACTGAGTTTTAATTGCCCCTGTTCATGAGACAGAAGTATGATAAAACTGAACAAATCCATGAAGACCCTCTTTCTGCACTCCCGCCAGCAAACAGAATTCCTTGTCACTGAACTCACCAGACTTCACAGGCCGTTTTTTATCAGCCTTTGGTGGGACAGCATATGACACTCCTGGTTTCATGTCCATGTACTCGTTGGCAGTATCACTGTAGAGGCAGTAAATCAAATGAAACACACTTTAGTGAAAAAGGCCTCAACAGCCATCCAAACAGAAAGCTAAGGTCACACCAGCCTTCTGAATATATTACTTAACAAATCATCAGTAGATTGGAAACTAATGGGTGTGTGAAAAAGATGAGGAAATGCCTGTACAGAAAGAGAGGTTTGACAATACAGTTAATAATACACCTCAAAGTTTAGAGTTTGGCTCAGGTGACCAAACAAAACCTTTCACAGGAATACTGTTTATACAGACTTCACTCTCTATAAAATAACATCCAGATGTTTCACAGGATCTGCTAATGCTTCCTTCTTCTGCTTAGGCTAACTTCTACCAGCATATTTCAGAAGCTCAATTGACAATTGAAATGCAGAATACAAACAGGAAAAAATGTTAAATTCAGAGATTCCCAAGTTCCATAGGGGATTCATATGTATTTCCAAAAATCAGCTGAGGCTTGGGACAGCTATCTACTGCATTAAGTGTAAATTTTCTTACTGCCCTATATAATTCAAATGTACAGATTTTTATACTATATGATTTATAAATAAGCAGTTAGGCACCTTTAGAAATGATGGATGTACTTTCGCATTTTTCACTTTGCCATTAGAACTCATATACTTCCTTAGCCTGACATATATGTTTAGTTTGTGACCAATAAATGCAGCCACAGAGCTAACATGGAAAGGAGCAATGAGATCACCAACAGTTTTAGTTACCATCAAAAACATATATATTATTCAGCAACTACAACTTTACAGCAAATACTAATATTGCTGAAACAGCGAGATTCCTTCACTGAAGAGGGCACACCTCCAAAGGCAAATCACAGTTTTGTGTTTATCACCCCAGTGGACCCAACCCCTATGGGGCATCCCCAGCTATCCATCTATTGCCATGGCACAAACAATACTATGTTACTAGGACAAAGTACTTTACCATGTCCTATGGGTCTGCCTGGTTCTATTGTGTCTGCCGACACAAAGTAATGGGCCCACTGTGGCAATAAATAGACTAAGAATGGGCAGGTATTGTAACAGCCCCTAGGTTTCAGTAAGTTATTTCTCCCTCACTCTGCGAAGGGAAGGAAGTCTGCTTGGAAACGCACTTGGAACAACCCTGGGATGGTATCTAAAACGGAGCGGTTAAAAATATACAGATGAAGTAACTGGAAAAAAAACAAAGCACAAGAGCAATCTCAGAATTGTGACAACAAGTTGTTTCATCACAAAATGTAGTGAGCTGTCAGTACTAGCCTGACTCAGACACTGTAAGGAACTGGTTTGATTTTGTAAAAGTAATTTCTGAAGGCAGGAACTTGGTAGAGCTTAGAGTGCTAACACCCAAACACTGGAGGAATTGTAACTCATGCTGCTAAATGAGCACTGCCAGTGTTAAATGGGAACAGTAAACACAAATACATATGAAGATTGGAACCAAGGAGGTGCATGAAATAACTACAGGAAATTTGATAAAGAAGTAAAACAGAGAGTGTATACAATCCATTGCACTCTGTTAGAATAAACCACCTACTGTACAAATTACCTCTTAATTAAATCGTTTCCTTGTGCAGCAAAGAATATTCAAACCCTGTTTCATGAAAGGTTTCTCCACACTTCTTATCTCTAACAAACTTTGATATCTCCTCCTTCCCAATCTTCTAAAAACACAAGTACATTTCAGCAGGTCCTACTTACGCTGCAGGCTCTGCCTGATGCAAAATGTTCTCATAAACGGCTGCATCTGCGTGTTCTTCATGTTTTGGGCAAATAAATGAATCTCGTTTCCGTCTCAGAAAATTTAAAAGATCACCATAGCAGCAATATTCTGTAATAACCAGTGTGGGACCTGTAGATGCATGTAAGGTTTATAAAGCTGGTGAGTATTGTTTTTAAAGCAGTAAACTTTGTATAAAGATAGCATTCAGTGAAGCACACAAGCTGGACTACTAAAAAAAAAAAAATCACACTGCCTAGCACTGTCTAGACTTGAAAAGTTATAGAAATGTAACCCAGCATCTTCCTTTCCACAAATGAACAACTATGGTCCAGCTAAAGCTGTGTCCCAATTAATTTTCTGCCCCTCAACAGCATTACACTGTACAAAAATTAAACAAATAAGTCTTTTTCTCTTTCTTCGTGTGATACTGTTTCTGGTCAGACACATCTGTTTGATTTTGTTCACTTCCTGAAGGAAGTTATTTGTTCCAAACGTTAAGAGTAATTCAAGCTTCAAACATTAATCCTTTTGATTCACTTGTGTTTACAGTAGAGCTTCACACTCCTTCAGTAATGTTTTGGAAATGATGTAGAGTGTTATATTCTGCAGTATAATAGGAAAAATCATTCAAACAGAACAGCCTGCTCCGACAGAGAACTACATTGCACAAGGTCTTAGAATATTAAAATGAAATCAGAAAAGAGAATCAAGTCATCTTCAGCACGGATGTTTATAGATCAAATATGTATCTTCTGAGTGAATGACTCCAGCTATGGATCTTGAATATGTAATTGCACCGTGTGTTATTTCATCTCTAAGTTTATTCTGTACCATTGTTTCCTAACCTCACTAGTTTATTCCCATTTTTTTCAGTTAAAAACTATAGCTTTCACAATAGCAAAAACAGTGTTTCTGGCAGGATTTTCTTACAGACACCACATTTTTTCAGCTGAGACACATGCACTTAGGCCAGTGAGTCTACTTTGTTGACTGCTTGAACAAAATTGTTTCATTCTATTTTAAAATCATTAAATGTGAAAAATGTTTTGCCTTTGTCTAAAACTATGAATTTTTACAAGCTCTTTTTCTTTGAAAAATTAAGCAGAAACTTAAGCATGTATTTGAGTAAGAAGCAACACCACCTTTCCTATTAAAATGCACAGCTATCAAAAGCACAGGTCTCTATTATTCTGTATTGATACTTTGTATGTTTTGTAGCTTTCATTATGTATGAAAACAAACATTAAGTTAATATTAAATGTGAAACATCAGGGTTGTGCAATATTTGATTTGGAAAATTATTTTTCTCAATTTTCTGCTGCTTAGAATTTGTAACTTTAGTGGTGCCTTAGCAGACACATTTGCAGATTAAACAGAAGGCTGGAAGACTATACAAGAGAGGCCTGTTGACTTCACCTTGGATACCAACAAGACACCAGTTCTCACTAATGAAAAGAAGTGTGCGAGAGAAAAAATTTATATTGTACATTTTGTCATCTCTCAAGAAGAAAGCACACAATGGTTCATATGAAGGAGAATGAAAGCAACCTTCCTGTTTAGCTGCAACTACAGTGGTCTTACTACTGGTTTTAGGATGAGCCTAAAATCTAGATTCAGTAAATCATAGGTGATAGTCATGATGCAACCTGTGTACTTAAGATTTCTATACCTATAGCAGCACCTTGGATTCTTTTTCACACGGTTCATCCTCCTGGCAATTCAAAAGGAACTGAAATAATCAATAATGTGTTGAAAACCCCACCTCCAATAGTGCAAGCTCCAAGCAGATTCACAATATTAATGTGGTTTCCAAGGTAACTCAGCACTTTAAGCTCTGACATCAAGGCTTCTCTTTCTGTTAAATGGGCACTTGCTGCAAGGCAAAGCACAATGTTCAGTACATAACACACCAACCAGATATAAGAGAGAAAAAATTGGTGAGTATACTACAGCAACTTACTTTTCAACATCTTTACTGCTACTGTCATAGCAGCATCAGATTTAAATAAACCATAAGCAGTGGCTTCAACAACTTTTCCAAAAGCGCCAGCACCAAGGGTTTTACCTAATAAAGCAAACAAAATACTCTGTAATGATTTGGAGTACTTCCTCCTGAACGGCTCAACATTTTATGCTTTGCTATCAAGGAAGCTATTGCAGACGTGCCTGCTTGCTTTTTGTCCCAAGGTAAGAATGAGTAATTATCACTATCTGCATTATTGCACAACATCTTTCTGACAAAACCCTGCTGTGTTTGACCAAAGTCTCCTACGAGACCTGAAGGTTTCACCTTGCAGATGAAGTTAAATAAATCTAAACTAACCAAAACTCAAACGGTTTCTTGGAAATTCCCACTTGTGATCATAAGGAAGTTGTGTTGGGTCTATGTAAACATAGTTGTTTCCATTTATTTCTTCAACAACTTTCCACTGAACTTCGTACTTGGGTTTCTGGAAAAGAAAGAGATTGGTTGTCACTACAGAAGCCTCCACAGGCAGCTCATACACTTTTCTAACTCAGGCAGAAGGGCTTCTGAATTTACCTGCAAGTATATGTACACCAGGATCATGACTATGATGCACATCAGTCCTGCAGCAACTCCAAATGCAGTTAGTAATGGGGTGAAAAGGGTATGGGTGCGGATGTGCTCTGGAAAGAAACACAAAATTCTGCTTAAATACTGAACAAGAAAAACAATATTAAAAAGATGCAGGTGAAAACTTTCCTTGTTTCTTTTTTTTGAGAAACACAGTTTAGGGTTTTGACTTTCACAGATGTGCTCCAGGTATCAGAATGTCTTTCCTGAATGAGCTGTAGGAGACGGAGCTGGCACAGAAACCATTCAGTTTGATGCCTTGGGAGTCTCAGCTGCATCCATTCAGGAGGTGTGACACCAAGATCAGTTAATGCTAGGGGTCTTCATGATCTCAGTCAAATTAGGTTAAAGAAAGAAGCTTTTTTTCTGAAGTCCTAATTTCTTCTCTTCCCCCTCATCCTCCCCCGCAAGTATAATTTCTACAGCACAGTCTTTACAAGTAGAGGTTGTGCTGAGTAGCAAAGGAATACCATTCTAGTACAACCCATCTGCCCCAAATCTGGCGTATTTGTTTGTATGTTGTATCTGGGTGTAACAGAGAAAAAAAGAAACAGAACATTTGGTTTCGTGAAGAAGAGCACAGCTTTACACACATTTCGAATCATCTACGTTCTAGTGCTTTATCCCCCCCCCGACAAACCCACAGATACTGCCAAAAAAACTCCTAAGCCTTTTTGCAGTATGTTGTTGTTACTTCTTTTACAACACCAGGACTCTTGAGCTCCAGGCAGGTTGGGGACTGCATTTTCCCTGAGACATTGTAAAAACCTAAAATAAAGTGCAATCTTTCCTTGAAAAAAAAAAAAAAGTGATGGCCTAAATAGTCAAAATACATAATCACAAGAGAAGGGAGAGAGAGAAGTGTGCTGCACAGACAGAATAAAACCAGCTACCTACTGCACTGCAGATCTGGAGCCGTAAAATGATGGTACCACAACATTCATTGAAAAATTAATACAGGCAGAGCATTCAACGTAGTGTGCTATCATACACTCAGCCACAGTACTGTCAACTTTCTTATGGCAAAGGTAAACCACTTCAAAACCTTTTACAGAAAGAGCTGCATGTCTTATGGTCTCATTCACCTCAGCCATTACCTTTAATAGCAAAGTTGAAGAAAGCAGAGCTCCTGTCCCCATTGCTGGAGGCCTCGCAGCACACGGTGCCGGTGCTCCTGAACATGCTGGTGTTAATTGTGCTTTCAACCCGGATTCGTTCAAATGACAGCACTGATGAATTTGTGTAACCACTTTTGATAAGCATGGGAGATATTGTCGGTGAATCAAAACACCTGGAAGAAACAACATGGACAGTTACCTGCCAGGGATTGCTACCTGGAATGCCACACCAACAGGTAACTGAACAACGCTGCTCTACAAAGGGATTCAGCTGAAGGTCTTATCCTCCAAACAGGCTACTCATGACGTCTCATTGTCTTTAATGTAGTGAGAGAAACTGCTACATACACACAGCCTGACCCATGGAGAACATGATGTCTTTGCATTTGCTTTTGGTTAGAAACACCTATAGGTCTGTAACTTCACTATGGGTTTCATATCATTCAACTTGCACCTTCCACTTCAGCTTCAAGCAGTCATGGTCTATTGCCTACTCCTGAAAACTTTCCCCAAGCACCATTTTATTACAGAAAAAAAAGTCCATGATGTAAATAAAATACTATCAAGCTTATATGGAGTCAAAAACTAGCAAGCTCTTTTCTCTTAAGATGTTGCTTCTCCTTCATATATCATGTATCGATATATGAAGCACACATTGATACATGATCACACATTTAAGATTTTTAAAAAGGTACTATTGAAAACAATTAAGGAAATAACAATTATTTTAGACATAAATTACCCAGGTGAGAGGGAGACCCCATGACTTGCTAGTACAAGACCTACAACTATGGTGGAAGTAAACCAGAACCTTAAAACTTGCTTCACAAATGCTCACTTCACAGTGATACTCTACAATTTTTTAAAAAACGTGATAACTAAACATCAGGTTTTATTCATAACAACACTGGACTTGTATACTTGTCATATATTTCATGTGAAGGAAAAGCTAATCACATTATGTCTTGAAAAATTGCTTCATTACACAATAAAACAAATTATAACAGCCCTATTCACAAGTGATTCCATGACTGGCATTCTGTGAAATTGCATAGAGAACATGTGTCATTTAGGGCCAAACTGATACAAACCACAGCTAGCTTGCAGCAGAAAGTTTGCCTTTAACACAGCAGAAAGTGTTGGTTATTCCGCTTTCAAGGACAGAATGCAAAGGAGGAAAATGAAATGTATCCCTGCCTTCTCACAAACCATTGCAAATAATGCGACACCAAAAATGATGAAAACAGCGATGCAACTTTTGAACATAACTATTACCAAGTCATTTCATGTTCATAATTTTTAATTAGAAATTGGGTGTGTTGCACCTTTGGAGACTCTTGTTTACTTAACTCACCTCTGCTCGGTTCCTGGGCTAAAATACCAGTATATGGTAGGGGCTGGGAATCCAGCTGCTACACACTGGAGAACACCATTGCTAAGTATATCCAGAGTGAGAATTTCTGGTTTTGCTGCAATAAAAAAAAACAAGAGTCATCCATTAGGAGAACATGGAATTTGCACTACCATTTGCTCTTCACCCCAGCAACCTGTGTGCATCATCATCCATGGAGTCGCTCAGGTAAGCAAGAGCTTCTCATGCTCAAGGATGCCCAGGTCTGAACTGGTATCTTACAAAAACTGAACATCTGTGAAAATATTAGTTCTTACACTGAATGTTTGGGATGGATGTCAGAAGAATACTTTATCTCCCCTGAGTATTTGGTTTGATGAAAGATCCTAAACCAAAGCTCACAGATTAAACAACCCAAAGAATTGTGTGCTTGGAACAAGCGTGCAGTTCCCATTTCTGCACGACATGACTTTACCCGCCTGTAAAAAGGACAGTTTCTCCACCGTTATAATTGTACTAAATCTGTCAAACCACATCCCTCTTACATCTGCCCTGTGTATTAAATATTACCACCACAGCCAGAAAAGGAACTACAGCGCAAGGCAACTAGTGGAGACCCCATCCCACAGAGGACAGACATCCTTCTAAGATATTGCTAATGAAATGCCCAACTGCCTGATTCTCTGACACACTGCATGTGGAGGAAACTAATACTTGGCTGAATGTATCAGCTTTCCAAACAAGAATTTGTGATTGTTCTGGTAGTTTATAAAGCAATCCTTCCAGCTGATGCCTTCTGCCACATCCTGCAGTTGATTCAGGAGTTGCTGTTTCATGTATGGGAGGAAACTGGAGCAGTCAGGTGGACTTCAGAGTCATTAGTCCAATGTCACAGGCTTCAGCCAAGGGCACCACTAATACAGCAAGACGTTTTTCCTGGTGAAACTTGAATTAGAGGTTTTATTTCCCATAACTACCTTAGCTTCCTTGAAAAATCACCCAAACAGAAGCTAATGAAAAAACTACACGCAATGATGCTGCTCACCGGATAGGTACAAGTAAAGAGCCCATTACGAGTTAATACAACTTTACAGAAACATAAGATGAACTTCTAAGTCTAGAAAGTAGTGAAGCTCTACAGACTGTAGTGGGAGAACACAGATTTATTTCAGGTAAAATCCATGTACAAAGACTACATGATGTTCCTTTTAAATGAATATTCTACTCGCTGATTAAATTAAAAGCAACAAAGCACACATATATTCTCAATCACATACCATCTCCTCATGACTTGTTACAGAACCAAATGTTCTATCATTTCTAAATCCACATGTGTTTTATGCAAACCACCAAGAACCATTGTTGTAAAATGTTGGGATTGATTTTCAGCATTACTCATTTGGTGAGGAACTTTCTGAGAGCACACAGCATCTCACCCAGACTCAGTGCTCACAGAATACCTGTAATTCACATTTCTGAAACTCCAATCAAAATGCCTGGATTGTGAAATTGTAATTAGCTAAACTATTACCCATGTGCTATTTGTTTAGGCATATGCTATGTTTTAGGCAATGTTACAGCACAATGTAGCTCAAGAAAGGAGAAACATGACAAGTCAAATGTAAGGGCATTAAGCCCTGCTAAAAATATTGTGTGAGAGTTGGTCTGCATCTAACATCTTCTGACTTTGAGTGAGGGAAACAAAAATGCCCATATTAGTCAGCTCTTTCCACTGTAAAAACCTAGTGCAATAAAAGCCTGTCCACATGGCCACGATCTCATATGAACTCATCCTGCAACAGTGGAGGGAAACAAGAGGCTGTGCAGGGTTAATGCCTCCAGCAGTCCAGGCAGAGTGGCCCAGCCTTGGTGGTATGGGAAGCTGAGCTGCAGCAGCCTCTGAGAAGAGCTGACCTAAGAGCAGTTCTATCTGTCGTGTGCCTGGTGAAGCACTTTGATGTGACAATTAGCATGATCAGCTTCTCCCCACCAGTAATGAGGGCTCCCAAAGCCTCCCTGGCTCAACGATATTAAGGATGCATTTCACTTGAGGTAGCAAAGAGCTCTCTAAGCCTGTACCCAAGAGGACCGAGACAGCTGCTAGTGCTGTCCTCCAGGCTGTACCTTTGCTGGCTCAGAGCATACATCTCAGCACCTGCACCCCTTTCTGGCAGCCAGAGCATCTTCCTCAACCACCAATGTAGGTGCTCCAGGGGATGCTGGAACAAAGATTGACTAGCTTTTGCAAACAAATGTCAAGCTGTCACCTAGCATCTTCTTTTTAAAAGGGATTTTACTGTGCTATATTTTATGACTTTCACTGCCTTTTTACCCCTGCTATCAGCCAGACTCTTAATGACTAGACTTTGCTTACTGCTTTGGCTTTAATCCTTTAAATATTTAACACTTCATTACATCGTTCAGCATATATGCATATTGCCTTCTGTAATTGGTCATTAAATATCTTAAACTTCTAATTTCACTAAGCTTATTAATTGCTTTTCAGCTTTTATTGATTCTATTGATTAATTGATTCTAAATGTAACAAAGATGACTTGTAAGAGGTCACTTGTACTTTAATTCAATGTACTGTATCATAAATTCTGCATTTAATTGTTTTTTATTGCCAATTTCCCTTTCTTCATTCTTAACAAAGTGAATGTCTAAAAAGTAACACTTAATAGGTATTGTCAGTCATCCCAGACAAAGAGAGAGTGCTGTCCTCCTGGATCTACAGTTTCTGGATTGGAACAAATCTTTTTATAATATCATGGTGACTCTTCATTTTTTCACTGCATGGTTCAAAAAGAAGAAAACAGCTGAGCTTGGCTTCATGTGATCTATAATCCCATGACCAGTTTTCTCTTTGCAGCATGAGCCCCAACTGCACAGATAATATTTTGTTGACTATAATTAAGCTCAGATATTATTTTGCACTAAACTCAGTTACTACTTGGAAAATTCCTCTGCTAATTGCTAGACGCACCATACCTTGCCACTCTGGAGATTTCTACAATTTTTTAATTGTAACTGAGTACAGTACACTGCATGTCAAGCTGTAATTTTCTTCTAGACTCCTAATTTCAGAGCTCCTTACTTAGTTACTTTATGTCACATTTACTATGAATTACTATACTATTTCTTAAAGCAATTTAATATTATTTCAGACTGGCATATGCAATTGCCAAATATATTTAAACCCAAGCAAAGTATTTTTGCACTGGGTTTTTCATGTCTTTCAGCAAATGCTTTGGCATCGACTTTTGTTTACACGAAGACATTCTCTACTGATTACGTATCCTGTTTTACCTGTTTGATTACTTTCTGCTGATTACTTGCCCAAGCCAGACATGTAAACATCACGATCTACATCCAAGCAATTTATGTAAAATCCCTGACAATGATGCCAGGTCAGGACGCATCATAAGATCAGGATGCAACCAACCCACACATAACTTACCTTTGGCAATTACTCTGCTATGTCAAATAATATGGTTATGTTGTCATGCAGTTTGAGTCAAGTGCCTCAAATCCATCTGCTTCAGCAATGGCTGCAGTCTGCCCAGGGCCACAGTGCATGGTAACATGGGCTCCATGGGACTGCTTAGATGTCCTCATGGCATCCCAAGACCGATCTTCCTACTTACAAGACCAGTAGTTAAAGCAAGAAAGAAACAGACTTGCTGGTTATATGGACAAGCCATTCCCAAGAACTAAACTGTCTATGCTCCCTCTTGCCTTGTCCATCCTGCTTCAGCATCTTCTTCCTAGTCTGGTTTCCTAACCATGGTCTACACGGATTTTCAGCTTTTATCAAGTAGCACGTACCTCAAAAGCAGCAACATGGAGATCTGCATTGAGAACTGACACCTGATGACAAAACTGTTTTTTCTAGGTTATTTTTGGCTAGGTTTTTTTGAGTTCTTGTGCCCAGACTATGCCCAAGAAGCCTGCAGAGCCTGGGAGAGCTGGGAGAACCATAAGCAGCCCCTTGCTCTAAGCACATGTAGGATGTTGCGAGTTGGAGAACACCATCCAACTTCATGTGAACTCACAGTTTCACAGGTAACCTGGAACTTCTCCCATTGCTTCACAGAAATTAAACTTCTGGTTCAACAATTTGCTCCATTAATCTGTTAAATACCAGAATTATCCCTCATGACCGTAACCCACACTCATTCACTGAGATAAAGGACATCTGAAGTCACCAGTGCCCTCATCTCAGAAATCACAGCTAGGACACAGAAAAAGTACAATACAAATGACAACATTCAGAAATGAAAGAAGAAATACCACATTCTGAAAGGAGCTCAAGTGACATTTTTGACCCGAACTGTGTCACTGCACAGAGATGTTGATCTTCAGTGATAAATGTGAAAAATTCAGAAATTAATATCTAGGACTTGATGCATTTGTGGAAGTCTTCACAGTCATAAAGCTATGGCTGGAAAAAGACACGCTGCTCCTAAAGCATAGCAGCAACACAAAACTGCATTTACAGTTTCTGCATTTACTTTCTACGCAGTTCCTCCTGCTGGGCTCAAAGGCATCATTGCCTACCTTGCCCTAATTTCTCCTGTTTGCCTGAAGTCCCCTCTTGGTTTAATTTTCCTTAAGCCTGGTCTTTAGCAGCTGCCAATATCTGTCTGCTGAGAGCATGAAATGCTCTAAGTGGATGGCTCTGCTAAAGACAGGGTTTTCTGAAGGTTTCATTGATTTAATTTTGAAGTTCAGCTTTCATCTTTAAGAATGCTATTTGGAACTGAAGCCAATGCTCTTTCTTAATAAGCACATCCCAAAGATGACAGCACACATATTTGAAAAGCTATGCAGATTTCTCTAAAACAATAGTGATTTATATTAGTATACAGAAGTACTTGGATGCCAAAAGGCATTTAAATGTGAGTAATTCTCCTGACAAGCATTCAAACTCAAGTCAAACAAATTAAGAATAATTAATATCTTTACTTGGTTGACAAAAATGCAAATTATAATCCCTGTATATCCTACTCCACCTCAAATTATAAAAGGTTTATGTTACACACTTATTTTTGAGAATATGTTTCCAGGTGCTACAGGGGTTTTTTTCTGTATAAACTACCTAGCTGCTCTCTGGTAATCTCTGGAATATGTTTGCTAGAATGTAAGGTCATGCTGGATAGTACGTGGATTTGTGTAAATACTCTGCACTTTTATATCCTGACATTTAGTTTTCCAGCATGTGCTTCACTTCAGAAAGCCTCTCATATGCTGAACCACACTGTGACATCTTGTGCATACATTATGTTGTATAAAATACAATGACTGTGATAATGAAATATTTCAGACTGTTCACTTTACTTACTTTTCACATAGACATTAAATGTTACAGAGGAGCTGGCATCAGAATTGGACACGAAAAATGTGTAAATGCCTCCTTCTGTTCCTTTTAATCGTGTAAGGTGAAGTTCACTTGTATAACTGTAAAGAAAAAAATTAAGCATTACTAAGGCACACAGCTTGCTGCATGGAAGCTGAGGAGGGAATTAATAGCATCATCATTTTCTGCAGACACAGTCCATGCAAACACTCTTATCGTGCACTACAACAGCCCTTGCACTTCTAACACCCACAAGTTTTGTGACTTCCAACACCCAGATGTGTGTCTGGTGACAGCTCAGCACCAAGCTCAGACCTCACGCAGGCACCACCACCTGTTCCTCTTCTCACTGAGGAGGGAACCCAGATTTACAGCCTGGACCACATGTGCTAGGTGCTTCACTGGATTTTTGGAGGACCAGGAATCAGGAAAGAATAGTGCACAGCAGAAATAAAGGCATAAGCTCTTATCTAGAGCACTTGGGTCTGCTGAAGCAGAGGAGGGAGTTTCTGCACACAAACAACTTTAAAGTCTCATTGTTGCTCATTGGAAGGAATGTAGGCGAGTCGGGAGTATACAGCATGGTGGTCCTCAGATGGTGTGGTTAGCTCAGTGCTATTCCACATCTAGGTTAGCAGACTTTGCACCAGCTACTGTGGCAAGCCACATGTACTGAATGATCTTTTATAGTAACAATTTTCTCACCATCTCCACTTTCCTCTTTCCAGAACAGACTCTAGTTTGCTGTTCCAAAGTCAAATCAATAGCACTTACACTCATGCATATTACCTGTTATTACCCACGCTCCTGAACTTGACATTATGGTCTGAGGAATTCTGCAATGTTTCATTCATGAACATCCAGACTTCTTCCTTTGGTTTCGGATATGCGTCATATTCAACCGTTAAGTTTCCATTTTGTCCTGCATTTATATCTATTGTGGTATTCATTGTTGCAAATAAACGGACAAATCCTTTAGCTGATGGTCATGAGAGAAGAAAAACAGTTTCAGGGCCATGTAGAAGATTGACAGTACTCTAACCACACTTAGAGTACTTCTACTTCAAGATCAGTGATCAAACATCCAATTGTGAAACGGAAAACCTTATCTGCAAAGCAGAACTTGAACCCTCACCTGCCAAAACCAAGGCCAATAGCTATATATAGCAGTGAGGCACAGGACTTAAATCAGCCTTAATGCCTTAACATCCATAATTCCATCTTCTGGTGCCAAATATCCTCTATTTGCTTTTGGAAAAAATGCAAGGATACATTTGATTCTACTCAAGTATTTATATTTTTCCAAAAATTGGAGTTGCTAACTATCTGCTAAAAAAGAAGCACTAAGAAAAAAGCAAGATAAAATCATTTATGACAATATACTAGAGTATTTAATGTTTCTTTGTCAAGTGTAATTAAGAACAACATTAAAAATGAAGCTATTAAAAAAGCTGTAATTAGAGGAAAATGTGCTAAGTCCATAGGCCTGGATACCAATCGTCTTAAACTAAGGCATTTCTGTACATCTGCTGCTGGGTCTTAATCTTTTATTTGGCAGATACCATGTACCATTGTGCAGTTCCGTTCCAAAATATCATGTCTAACAACATCCTTGATGTAGCAGTTTTAATTTCATTAATAAAGTCATCAGCTTCAGGATTTACTTTGAAAAGACAAATTTTTCCATCCTATTACACAAATTCATAGGGGAATTATCAGTTTGATGGGCAGATTGCAAGTAGAAGGAAACACATTTACTGAGAGCTTGAATTTAGACCTAAAATCAATCTCAGATCCCTGCTTCTTCCCACTCTTTAGTAATCAAACTGCTGTGGCCAGCTGGGCACTCGAGCTCAGGAAAACCAGAGCCAGTGGGGCTTGGTGAAAGCATATGGAGCTGCCAGAGCACTTGACAGGTGCTTTAGAGAAGAAAGGATGAAGTAAATTCACAGCAGGCATGTATGCTCTAAAACGGCCTCCTTCATTAGAAAAGAGAAAAAGGTTTCAAATCTGGAAACTGAAGATTTGTAGTTCCTTTGCAGAGCTTTTTTCTGTTATCTGTATAAACACAGGCTCCTCTATGCACCTATATTCAAAATCAGACGCAAGACCTTTAAAATAAAATTTTATTATGATGCTATTAGTGCCTGGAATGCAGTTCTAGTAACTGTCTACAGTTAGATAAATTAACTGCTAGAAAAAGTAATTAGGAATTTTACCAAAAACTACAAATTATTTCTTATAAATCTTTTAGCTAATGTTAAAGCCACAGTGACTTAGGATTTGATGCAATCCCAGGATCTCTCCAGTACACACCATATACCACTTCCCAGGACCCTGGGAACTGCACAGCTCAGGTAAATATAGTCAGTCTGAATGAATGATAAAAGGTATCCAGAAGTTGGAGCTTAAAAATTTTACGTCAACTTTGAGAGGGTAGGGAGAGAAAAGTATCTCAAAAAGGAAAGATTCCACCTTTTCTCTGGCATTTCATTATTACATATAAACTTACTAAATAAAAACTCACTATTTTCTACGTTTTATAATGCCATGCTTTATTTTAAACTCCAGATTTTCCAAAGTCAATCCTTTTTAAAGCCACATTTACATACATAGTAGTACTAAGAATTTCTGCAGTTGAGAACTTCCCTCTTCTTATAATAGAAGCTTTCACATTGATTCCCTTCGGGAAAAGATTTTCTTTCATACTTCACACTATTTCACTCTTTTACATATGAATGTAGTTTCTTCTGTAAAAACATGAGGAAAACATCCCTGTAGTTCTGAGCCCTACCCGCTCCAACAGCACTGCAAGGTTAAGGGTACTTAAACCTCTGTTGCTTTGCTGAAGATCTGACACGCATAGGTCAAACACTTCTGTTTTCTTTACCTTACCAGGGAAAGCAAAACAAGCATTGTTGCAGGAGTGTGTGTCTGTGCAACAGAAAAAAGGATTTGAAAAGGAAAAAGGATCCAAGGCTACACTTCCTTCAGTTACTACACCTTTGAATGGTACGGAACTGAAACAGTTGTAGCTAATTATGCAGACCAGAATGACATTATTAACTATACCAAGATGTCCTTAATTGTACTTAATTTATCAAATGAGCAGGTTTCAGCAGCTTTATTCAAAAGGCACTGCGTATCATCCAAGTTAATATATAGCAGACTCTAAATGCACCTGTTACTAAACAAGGGGAAGAAGGGAGTTTGCTCACTGTTTAGGGGCATGATCCAAAACATGTAGATGTGATAGACAGCGGGTTTAATAGGGGGGTGACCTCTGGAACAATTTCATGCCATCTATGCACATCACGACGTTCCTCAAAGCATCATTTTAAACTGAGGTACAAATATAGCTTTTACGTAAAAACACGCACACACTGTCAGTGAAATTTCCCATGCTTGGAAGGCAGGTATTAAAGATACGTTTTGTGCTTGTGCTGCCAAATTACTTAAGCACGGGGACAGTACCAGGCAAAAGTAAATCACTTGCTTTGTTAAAAGTGGATTAAATTTTAAATTAAACCAGGAAGGATAAGACAAAGGATGAGATGGAAACACTGTTGGGTGCTTGTTCTAATATCACTTTACAATAACACGCAAAGGGTTATAGAAATCAAAGTAGTCATACACCCCACAACACTTCCTGAGCCATCCCATATGGTACCAGTCAGCAATAACCTTTTAAGAAAAGCAACTTTACTCACTGAGGTTTGGGGAAAAGGAGAAAGAAGGGAGGGAAGACTCCCCACTGTTCCCACTCTTCATCTCCTGCTCTTAGAAATGTTAAAATTTCTACAAGAAGCATTTACCTAGTGCTTTCAAGGTTACTGTGGCATTGGTTTTTCCGAAAGGGTTTTCTGCTTGGCATATGAATTCTCCAGAATCATTAACTCCCACTGAACGGATGTTCAATGTTAATTTCCTTTCGTATCCATAATCACCCAAATTTCTGCTTTTGCTTGTAACAATCTGTCGGTAAAAAACAATTAACAACTAAAACACTGTGTATGCATCATCTTTCCTAGATAAATTAAAAATAGAAGTAATTATAACTTTGCTATATTAATATTCATAACTTTAAACTGGAATAATAAGCCAGCATGACAAACCTGTCACTAGAATCTCTCCATGCAAAACAAGTGTGTGATCAGCTGCCTTTGGAAGATAATGTTCTCTCTCCTGTCCTATCCCCTCCCCTTATTGTTCTCTTTTTTTTCTCCTCAAGCTCCCCTGTGAGGCAAGAACGTGGGGTGGGGTGAGTGTGGGGCTGTGCTCACCTGCCTCAAGAGAGCCAAAGCAGGGAGACCAGCCCAAGCCAAGAACCTAAAACTCTAGCTTCTTCAAATGTTTCCTTTATATGATGACAAGGGTGTTGTGCCCAAGGTCAGGCCCAGCTTTTTCTGGCTACATTTCCAATACTGATGAAGATGAGGAACCAACAGAAGGTTTTATTTGCACTAACAGTGCTTCTAGCTGTAGGGCTTAATGCAACTTGACCACTGGGTCCTGACTTTCCTAATGCTCAGAAGGTGCAGTTCTTGTATGAAGTTACTGCAACTTTGAAGTGTGGTTCATCACTTCAATGGTGCCTGAAGTTCACTGACTGCTCAAATGGTTGCAATGATTCCATGTGAATTACATGAGAATTTAAGGTCCTGGGGCTTCATTTTAAGCTGTGTTGCTCTACATCCCAAGGCCACAACATCTTCTGATTGCAGGCATGCTGCAGAGAGCCCTGCTAGCGACAGGCTTTATACAGCATCCTTCCTCTGGCCACTTAGTCCTTAGCAATGTAGACTTACTACTCTTAAACGTAACTGGAAACTTCATTCTCTTAAGTATAACATGACCCCATAAATACACACAGAAAAAATACTTTGATGTGTTGACTTTAGTTTCTGTGAGAACATTTGATATGGTTGGAAAGACTGATAAAATTTACATTGATTAATCCAAATGCAAACCTGGACTTGTTATGATTTTCTAACTGTATTATTTCAATTGTTGGAGGCTCCAAGAGCTTCTAGACAAATTAAAGCTTCTCAATGCAATTTTTATTCTTCCAGAGCTATAATAATCACAGGAGAAGTTTATTTAGTATGGATGTGCTTGCTTATAAAAATTCTACTAATTTTCAAAAGTGACGATAACTTCAGTCATACACAGAAAAGGCATTTTGGGTTTTTTTCAGGACAAAATGTAATTCTGAATCTACTTAAATATGAAATTTATGTGTTCCCTCTCAATACAAAATTTAATTTGAGAGTCATTATTTAAAGGCAGCATCTCCTGCTATTTACTAGAAAAGGCAGAGAGGTCAAAAACTTATTTGGTAAAAAATACTTTCCTTGTAGTTTTTACTTATAAAGCGAAAAATTATAAAGCACAAAAACTGAGGGGAAGGCCTCAATTTCATCACATGTAACAAAGCAAAGGGAAGGGAATGAGAGAAGAAATTAAGCTCTTAGATTAAAGGCTTGCAGTTGACCTTGGCACAGGACCAAAAATGGATCTGCGGCATTTCCCATGCCGCCTTCACGTCACTTAGATCTTCTCAACTTTCAGAGCTGTGAGGTGGGATTTCTGGAGTAGAGAGCACTTAGCAAGAACAGCTTTGCCAAAGCTGGTGGATTAGCTAAGCATGGCATGCCCAGCCCTTGGGAATAGGACTCCTGTTCATTATGTGCCCAAGAGGATGGGATTTATCCAAATATCTCTGTCTTTTCTTCCATACATATGGACGGAGAATTACGTATTCTGCTCACTACCATTAGCAGTAAAAGACCAGCCAATTAGCATGGCGGGAGTTACTACAAGGTCTTCACAAGGGCTTTTAATTTATTTAAATTTCAGGGTATACTCAGGAGACCTAGGAGCATTCTCAAAAAAACACCAGTGTCTGCTGCTCATTTCAAAGACAGAGCTGGCAGCATGATGGTTTACCACAGAAAGGGATCTCTCTGCCTCTCTTCTGCAGAAGAGTTGTGCTGCTGGTAACTAACTCTCCTGGAGCACTTAGACTATCAATAGTTTAATTTGGTGATGCCAATCAGTAATCTCATCTATCACTGGCAGACAGAAGCCAGTTCACTGGTTCATTTTTCAGAACTTTTCCAGTTAGTGAGGCACACCATGTAATTCAAATGAATTAATCATTCCTATGAATGCTTACTACTATTCCTGTCACACACAACCCCATGCTAATTAGCAGGTATTTTACCGTTAATGATAACTAGAATATGTAATTTGCAGTCCATGTGCTGATATTTGCAGCTCCCATTGATTGCAATGTGATGTGTAGGCACTCCATGCTTCCGTATTTAGGAAGCCCAACAGAGGTCACCTAAAATTCACATTGAAGAGCCTAATTTTAATTTCTGTTTGGGAAGAGAAGGCCATGCAGATGCTTTTCCTCCCAGCTATCCTAATGGGCATAGGACAATTGTTGTTGCTCCCTCATCAGTCTGTGGGATCCTGTATCTTTGTAAATGCAACAACTCCAAACTGACATAGCATCAGGTAGCCAAGACAAACATGTGAATGTCTACAGATAGTCTGTGAACTGTGCTGAAGTATACTTGATACAATTAAAGGAACTTACCCCACTTTTGTGAGAAATCCAACTAGCTTGTACACTGCTATCCACATCTGTGATTATGCATGTAACTTCAAATTCTTCTCCTTCTTTGAGAAGCTCATAGCTTTTTGATAAGGTGATGACAGGAAGAGTTTTGTGAACTGGAAAACAATTTAGAAGTATATTATTTTTCATTAGTCTCAGTGCTTCCAAGGGGGGATAAAACTCAGCAGTCATTAACTTTCCCATAAAATCAAGGCTCTGAGATATATTCAAATTTTCTAACATATTATACAATTGTTCCTTTACAACAAGCACATTTCTGCTTCAACCTCCCTTCCAACTACACTTAAAAGTTAGATAATATTTGTTAGAGCATAGCAACTTGGATGAAGAAACTTGAACGATACTGAACCATCAAAGAGACAATTCATTCCATGACAGTGATTAAAAAGTAGGACTATGGAACCAAAAATATGATGAGGATCAGTCACTGAAAAACAGCAGCCTAGTACTAACTGCAAATTTTAATTACAAAACATTACAGCTGACAGAAAGTACTTTCTGACAGGTCCTTGTAAAGCTCCTGATGGATAGCCTAGGAAGGACAGGTAAAGCTCAAGGATTTCTGCACACCTGCCTCTGAAAGCACCACAACCTCTGCTTATGGTGATGGTTCACAGAGTTTGTCACCCAAGGAGAAGGTGGTAATGAGTAGCTGTGGACTAGCTGTACCCCTGTTCTCCTTCCAGGTGACTTTTGTCAACAGTGAAATATATCTGAGGACTATGTCTCTTGTCTCCACTCTTCAGCTCTTCCTCTGTTCCCTTCATGGTTTGTTTTTCTGTTTTCTTCATCCTTTCTTCAAATTTTTTATTTTATTAGACTCCAGTGGACTTCACACTAGGGCTTTTACACAGGAAGACTCACTTTCAAACTGTGAATGCAACATAGATAAGCTCATCCAGACTCTTTTCCTCCCTCTGACACAGGTTTTGTAGTTGTCTTAGGTAAACTGTACAAAACTTAGGAAAACACCAGGCTTTTCAGGCATTAGTACTTTAATAATAATGTTTTCCTCATGTTGCTGTAAGTAGTTACAGAAGAGAACAAAGAAACATGTTGCTCTCTTCAGATATAAAGGCTCACACAAAAATGCACACCAGCATTAACAGCACCCAAGAGACAGGAGGAAGCCGGTACAGAAGGCACATAAATACGCCCTGTGCCTGCACAGCTCCCTATTTCATGGATGCCTCTTCTGTCTTTTTGCACCAGAAACTCAGATCTGGGGGTCTGAGCGCCACGGTTATACCTACAAAAACACTACTCCCCAAAGGGTCTCCAACACATTTAAATGTTGAGTGAAGGACAAAGTGGGAGTTTTACCTTTTTTATCTTTTAACTCAATGAGGACTGAACACTACAGCATAGTAATTACAAGACTAAGAGTGACAATGCTGTTGATGGATTTCGGCAGATGTTTCCACTTACTGCACGCTTCCTCCCTGACAGAGAATGTGGGCAGAGTGCCGAGGTGCCCCCAGACACCTATGGCTGCCCACCATCATGAAAATGCTGGCAACGGTGCCAGCTCAGCACTCTTCCATCTGAAGTCACCACCGTACTGTGTAAGTACAAGGTTTTATCCATTAAAAAAAATGAAAAAGTCCAATACTACAACTTGCACCTTCCTTTGTCAGAGAAACATCATTTATGTCAACCAGCTGGTTTCTTTCTCTTGACACCACTGAAGAAACAGACAAAAAATACACTTGTTACAGAACAAACAATAGAGACAGCAAGAATGGACTTGATTTTTGTTTGTCGAAGCCAAATGCCAGAGATGCTTGCACTGACTCAACTTTCGCTATCTTCTCATTAATTGAAATTTAGTACTCCTTAAAATTCACAACATCAGAATTTCCAAATCACCAAGAAAAAAGACATCTTAAATTTGCCATAGCAAACTCCACACTTGAGATGGTCTCCACTGCTCAAGTCCTTGCCCCACCACCAAGGACCATGTCACTGGGTAGGTCACACAGCCTCAGGCAGATCACAGAGCCGCCACCACAAAGCAAACAACAACACACGCCCTCATCACACCACAGGGCAGCCCTCCTTCACCAGAACTAGGGGCCATGCTGCTGGTGGCCTGGCCTCAGCTTTCAACACCTAGCACAGTGCAGGCAACAGGGGAGACCCACACCAGCTCGCTGGCCCAGGCCTCCTTCGGCAGCAGCCTTGGCAGCACTGCTGGGATAGCATTGCTGATGGATGCTATGGGAAGCACAAAGCCAACCAGCACAGCCCCCACATGCTTCTCTCCTTTCAACAACAAAAACCCAACCAGACACCTGAGCAGAAATGCCCTTGCAGCCAAGGCAAACTCCTAGAGTGCATAGCCTACGTGTTTGCATGGACAGAGGATGCCCCCTCCCCAGACCGCACTGCAGCCCCCACATCACACACACACCTTAGCAGACACACACTCTCAGGTGCAGTGAGGAGTGGCTTCATTCCAAGGGTCCAGAGCTACACAGACAACAAACTCATCTACTTGCCCCTTAGGAAACATCGAGCCAGCCTGGCTTGATGAACTACTCCCTCCAGTCTTCTCCTGGAGGTATTTATTCAGCCAAATAATGACACACAGGGTAAGTGTAGGCTCCAAACTACCCAGACAAAACCAGCCTGTAAAGTACTGCAGACGGGCATTGGGCTTCTCCTACTTCTCAAACCCACCTAAGCAACCCAACCCTAGGGCACAAGCATATGAGAAGGTCAAGTGTAAGCTATCACCAACAGGTTTGCCAAGCTCACTGGTGCATGTAGCAGCTCAGCCACAACACATTACTCATCATGATCTGGGCACACAGCTGCTGTTCTGATCATCTTTACTCCTAAATATGGAGACAAACAAGAACCTTCTCGTTCTGCAAGTTCTGCCTCTCCACCAAATCCCCCTTCTTCAATGTCATCAATTGGTTCCTCCTGCTGTCACTTGTGGGTAACAGACATGTGAGTCAGGTACTGAAATCTCCATCTTGCTTGCACAAACCTGTCCAAACCTCAAGGCACAGTTTTGTCCTCAGAGTTTAACAGCACAACCCACATTTCTCATAATGAAAAAACCTCCTGTAAATCACCAGGAACAGGAAAAAAAACTGATCACAGCCAAACCTTCTCAGCATAGCTACAAGCTAAGTGTCACAAGATCAATCTGTGCCCCAACACAGCTCGCCCAGAACAAGCTTTCTAAGCTCACCACTTCCCTTTGGACAGTGGTGAGGCTTCACAGACCCTCCCATTAGCTAGCCCCTAGAAGGTGAAGAGTGAAACAAGGTGCTGTACACAAAGGCAAAAATCCTGTGTTACCTGGTCTCACATTCAGGAAAATGTTCTCTGATATCTTCTCAACTCCATTGTGCTTGGCCAAGCACTGGTAGCAGCCCTTAAATGACCTCTGGACGTTCTTTATAATGATGCCTTTCTGGGGATTGGGAATGAATGTCATATTTTTCGGGAGACGTTTGCCATCACATTTTCTCAGTGTGAAATTCGTAATATTTGGATCTGTTAGTGGGCACACTAGCAGGATGTCACTGTCTTCTTTTCCATAGATCAGAGAATCAACAAGGAAGAGCACATTTGGATCTGTGAAGAAACACAAAGACCTGTCAAAGAAGCTGGCATTGCACAGAGAACTTCTGATGACCCTAGAACTCTGCAACTGGGCACTTCCATCAAAGAAAGTTTTACTTTCAGAGAGTAAAACTGAGTATTGCCCAACTCATATTTACCAAGAAACATTAAATTTAGTCTTAAAAGAGCAGCATGAGAGGAGATATGCAGTAGCATTCAATACCAGACACACTAAAGAATCATGTACACTAAAAATAATCTTACTGCTTTTATATTTGGAGATGGAGGGATTTTTTGCCTTGTTTAGCTCCAAAATATCCCCACAACAGTAAACAGATTTTCACAGACCATTAAAAGTAATTTGCTTTTAACGTGGTAGGGCTGTAAGGTTTCATGCCCACGGGAGGATTTGGAAGAAATTTATGAGCAAATGGAAGTTGAAAAGCACCTAGATTATGGTTTTCACTTCTGTAAAATATATAATCTAAATGAACACACACTGCTACCAGAGGAAGCGCCAAACAACTTCTCTCTTTCTCTCCCCTCCTTGAAAGCAGGGATTATTTTTAGCCTCCTTAGAAGAAAAACTCGGCATACAAACAGCATATCTGATTGAAAAATCATCATGCAATCTTTCACAAGGTAACTCTTCTAAAGCATTTCATCTTAGCCAATCACAGCACACAAACATAGAGTACTTTAAAAACTTTTACAACCAAAGTTGAAGCCTGTGATAGGTCATGACCTTGAAATGAAAATGAACCTGGCAAACACAAAAATAAAAGAATGTGTGATGACAAACCCTCTGTAAAAGCTTTTTTCAGATTCCATCTGCCCTCCCTACAGAGTAGAATGAATTAGAAACACAAAAACAGAGGGAAAAGTATTCTTTCTTTTTTGCAAACATGCTTACAATTGAATGATTAGAGATCAACAAACCATGACTTAACAAGGAAGACTAAGAGAATTTGGTTTTAAGATTTTGGACAATGTGCATTTGGTTTAAGACAACAAGTAGCAGGCTGAAAATGAAGCACGGGATGTTCATGTAAGCAATTCACCAAGTCGAAGGCTGCTCATCACTGAACAGAGAAGTTACTGGCTTGTTTCTAGCTTAGAGTGAGCGTGTAGCTTCAATCTCATTTTATACTACCACCAAAGATGCTCCCACAAACTACAAGTTTTGAAGCATCAGTCCAGAATTAGAGGATGGAGACTACTAACAAATAAAAAAAAGTAAAGCATGTCTGAACAGAAACAAAATGTGACATTTTGCACACAGAGAACTTAGACAAATGCTATGACTAGATGTCACTCCTGAGCTGGAAGAGGATGGATTAGAAAAGCTCATCTGAATGTCCCTGCTAACAGAGACTTAACTGATTGGTTTCCACTCAGTCCACATTTTCTCCAATATGGACAGAGCGAATAAAGAAAAAAGACATTTTTTGAAAAGAGAAGAAAGAAACAAAGGCCTGTTTCGCTAACAGCTGAAATTGTGGGGAAGGCCTTGACAGGGGCAAGCAGAATTGTTGAGGTTCTCCCCTTGCATCTTTAATCCCCTTCTGGAAGGGACATATTATAGTGAAAAGACATGAAAAGATTTCCTGTAGGGAATCCACGCATAAACAAAACCGTCCAGAAGAACGTGAGGTATAAACAGATGCCATCATTTTATGTGTCACTTGGGACTGTGCAGGATCAAGGTTCTTGGTAATCACGTTTAGCGGGAGGACTGCCTGCTGTCCTGAGATGAAGGAGTTACTCTTGTAATGGCAAAGCAAAAACTTCTATATGATCACAGCTGTGTGAGATAATTACCATGACCTTCAGGAAAACAATCATGGTAGATAAAGTCAACATTGTTTGCCAGATATAGATAAAATACATGTCAGATTTCTTTTAATCATAGTTTCAGAGAAACATGCATGGCGATTTGGACAACTCAAGAGTGGTTAAAAAAGCATTTGTGATTAAGAGCATTTGCATGGCCACTATGCCAGATATTTTCCCTTAGGAAAATATGCTTTGCTGTGTTGGTATGTCCCTGTCTTGGAGAACAACCTTGCAGTAATTCACAAAGGATTGGTAGGATTCAGAAGAGGTTCTTTGAGACACCCCCATTGCACACAGAATGCTGTCTCCAAGAAAGCGGATGCTGTAGGACTTTTTTCCATCAACAGGGAAGGAAGACCACTAGAGCTATGCGAAGAAGCAGTAAAATAACCACGTTCCTTGGAAAGTAAAAGGGAATGCCAGGCATAATAAACTGTCAGCTCAAGGGCAGTTGATGAAGCTACAGATCAAGAGCCAAAAAAAAAGAAGAAATCTGAAGAAAACATTGCAAAAAGAAGAGTAATAAAGGACTGAAAAAATGTGTCAGAGCAGAAGCACTTGTTTTCCTGTCTGAGACATTTCTGATCAGTCACAAGGTTTATCAGAAGTTGGAGGCAGAGGAACCATTGCTGTTTGCTGGTTTGGCCTCAAAAAAACCAAATCCTTTAGGCTAACTGCCTCAGTAAATCAAAAGCTGGGGACCAAGCCTTATATGACTCCATACTGATGGATGGCATGTAATTAAAAAGACATTTCTACATATTGGTTGCTTCCTCACACTACAACTGACTTAAAGAACAAACTAAGGTCACCTGGCTAGAGCCTAGAAAGAAAGCTTTGGTATACTTCACAACAAAATGATGGGGATGTAAAGAGGCACTCATCCAGAACTTTACTCTGGTGACAAAGGCCATTGCAAGCAAAGCCAAGAACGAGGTTTCTTCCCACTGGACAGGGAAGAAGATTTCTTCTATCACACTGTGTTCTCCCCCTGTACTTCAAATTCATTCCCTCCTCCAACATTCACTGTCCTATTATTTTGGGAATGGGAGCAGGGAGGAAGCAAAAATAATGCCTTTATTGATATTTACCTTTAACAAAAACATAAAAGGAGGTGACAATACTCCCTTTGCTTCTGCATATGTATCTGCCTATGTCTCTGACTGTTGCATTTTTGGTGTACCACTCTTTCTCATTAGAGCTCCTTGCTTTTGCCGATGGGTCTGAGTTCTGGAAATTCCAAGTCACGGGTCCCTCCTCATTGCAACTCAGCCTTAATTCCTCCCCTTTATTCACAACCACTGAAGACTCTTCATGGGGCAGTGAACCACCTGGGAAAAAAAAAAGCACAAAACAGAATGTCTGTCAATACAACACTCTGTAACACTCCATTTTTTCTGCAGCAAAGTTATCATATATAGTTGCATATGTCCAGTTAATATTTTAGGAGTTATTTCTTTAAAAATACTAATCTGCAGTGGCACTGTACAATTTGCTACAAACACCTTTTGGCTTGTAAGACCTCTGGCACACAGACAAAATAACCACTGCACGTGGAAACCAGTCTATAAAAAACCTTCTGAAACTAAAGTTTCAGATGCACCACTTTCTGCAACATTTTGGCTTTTGAATGAGAACAGACACAAGCTATTTAAAAATTATATTCAAGAACATATGAGTCTGATTCTACATGGCAGCACTTTTAATCATTCTTTGTCATTTACTCAGTATGTTGCCAAGAACTAAAGTCTCCTTGCTTAACAGTGATCTTTTTATAACCGCTCTCTCATGTATTCAGAAGCTCCACTTGCACTCTTAGATTAGCAGTGTCCAGTTTAATGAAGGCATCAGTACATGCTTTCCATACTTGCTTATTTCTTTACCTGAAGTGCCAATTCATCATTTCTTACATTAAAAAAAAAATTCATGTAAAATATTCAAGTTTCCATCCCAATGCTACCAAATTAGTTTCACTGCAGCATCAATCTCCCAGTCACCAAAGCTGCTCTATATGATCGTTTAGCTTCTTTTTCACTGAACATGCCATAACATGAAGTTTTAAAAGTGCTCACAAAATAAAGCTCTATAAAATTAGTAGCTCCAATTCACGATTCCCAACCACTTCCCAACTGTCCACATAGAGAAAGGAGGACGTTCAGGGTTCTCTCACTCCATTGTTAAGATAAACCAAGCAGGGGGTTGCTGAGTTAGCATACCCATGACATGAAAAGTATCTGTGAACCTTCAAAATGGAGTTCATACCCAAAAGTCCAGATAAATTCTTATTTTTATGGACATACTTGTACATCAGAAGAACACATGTAAATATAGAGGTGATCTTGCAGGAACAAACCCTTCCCCTTCAGAGTAGCTCTTTAGTCCTAGAAGTAATCCTTAGCCTGTGGTAACTATGCTGTTAACTCATGTCACACAGTTGTACAAGACTGTACAACATCCGTGTGTAGTATCAGAGTCATGCCAGTGAATATAATACTACTTGCATGCAAAAACACACTCTGCAGCTCCATTCAGAGGCTGAATTTCCCTACCCACACAGATAACAACAGACGTTCAAGAAAAACAATTGGATAATTAGTTGGGATGAGGTTAGCCACTCCAGACTTAATTCACTCATCTCGCAGCTTTAGTCGTTCTTAAGGTATATACTGGATTAAGACCAGGTCAGGTAACCGCTCCTCTTCCTGTCAAATCCACCAGAGTTGGAAGCAAATGATGGTAGACGACCTGTGGAGTCTAATTGCTTTGTTTGCGGTCTAGAAGAAGCCTTCATTTTCTACCCATCTCCTTCAAATTAGAATTTATTTATCAGTGCTAAACTCAACTGGCAGTCATTTTTCCAGTGTCACCAGAAATTTTCCACATGAATTTCACTAACCCTGCATATGTTCTTCCACGACTGAACACATAAAAAAACAGAAATAAAAATTGCCAGAAAAAACCCAAGTTTTAATTTCAAATCTTGTCCCTCAAAGTGGAGGTGTGAGCTTGAGCTGTGATACAGCATCTCAAATGAGAAGAGTTTTGAAAGTCCAAGCTCTCAGAAGCACAGGTCCCAGTCAACAGTGGCTGGGCAGGAACAAAAGCTGGAAAAATCCTTTGCTCTGGACGAAGAGGTGCCTGACAACATGGTAGAGGCAAGAAGACCTCTGATTTGCAAACCCCTCAGATCAGAGCCAGGAACTTTGGCACCTGAGAAGGCAGAGGGCAAACACCTCTAAGAAGGTCTCATGAACGACCATGCAGGTTCTTCATAGGGATGTCTCTGGAAAACTTCTCTGCCACTTCCCACAGACCATAGGGCACTTCCAAGTGAAAAATCACATGAGCTGCATAAAACAGCGAAAGTGCAATATGATGTATATCTAATCTGGCAGTAGTTTCACAGATGAGTCAGGGAAGGCTGAGAAAAGAGAAGATCTGGATAACCTTCAGTGGACCACTCCATGCCTGCAGCCAGCAAGGTCTCAGCCTGTGGCCTGCCAGGGACGTGCGCATGTAGCTGGACTGGGTCGGCCCCACTGCCCACCCCCTCGAGAAGCACAGTGCTGAGAAGGTCATACAGCTCCCACCATGCAGCAAACACCAAAGTGGTCCCTCATCACACCATGGGGCAGCCCCCCTTCCCCAGAACTAGGAGCCATGCTGCTGATGGCCTGGCCTCAGCTCCCAACACCTGGCATGATGCAGGCAGACACCCTCGCAGCTGCAGCGAGGAGTGGCTTCATTCCAAGGGTCCAGAGCTACACAGACAACAAACTCATCTACTTGCCCCTTAGGAAACATCGAGCCAGCCTGGCTTGATGAACTACTCCCTCCAGTCTTCTCCTGGAGGTATTTATTCAGCCAAATAATGACACACAGGGTAAGTGTAGGCTCCAAACTACCCAGACAAAACCAGCCTGTAAAGTACTGCAGACGGGCATTGGGCTTCTCCTCCTTCCCAACCATACACATCACTGTGTTGTGTGTAAATGCAGACAGGTTCTGCAGCCACAACCCCTTCTCCTCACGAATGTTGGCTCGATAGTCCTATAAATAGAGATTGCTTCATGTCCCTCTGATGCACGGCACAGTATCGCACAGCTGGACTGGACATGTAATAGCCATGCTTGAGCCAAGGGGAACATTTCTCAAAAAACAACACCACTTGCATGCAAAAACACACTCTGCAGCTCCATTCAGAGGCTGAATTTCCCTACCCACACAGATAACAACAGACGTTCAAGAAAAACAATTGGATAATTAGTTGGGATGAGGTTAGCCACTCCAGACTTAATTCACTCATCTCACAGCTTTAGTTGTTCTTAAGGTATATACTGGATTAAGACCAGGTCAGGTAACCGCTCCTCTTCCTGTCAAATCCACCATAGGGTAGGAAGCAAAAGATGATCAAACCACCTGCAGATCCTAATTACTTTGTTTGTGGCCCGGGTTTTGAAGGTAGCCCTTGATTCTCTCCCTGTCTCCCTCAGATGAAGATTTATCAGTGCTAAAACCAACAGATAGTCCACCAGCATCTGTTTTTCTAGCATGATCAGAAATTTTCCACAAAGTCCACTAACCTCCTGTACAAACTCACATGACTGAACATATAAACAAGCATCCCACAAAAAATAACTGCCAGAAGGATTAGAAAAACAATTTCACATTTTGATGGAATGTTTATGACTTACCTACTCTTTCCCCTAGCTCTCATCCTATCCATTCAGGTTAGGAGCTGAAAATTTTGCAACACTTATTATAAGGACTATCTAGCAAGTCATTGGAAAGTTTCTAAAGGTGGTAAACAACGCAGCAGAGCATGACTCTCTCCAGAGGCACAAGAAATACGTTATGTACTGGAGCTGGGGAAAAAACTGAGAAGACGGAACAAGCACACTGTGGTGAACTAACAAGACTTTGCTATCACTCCTTGTATGCCGCCTACGAATTCTCATCAAAAATAATTTACAAATGGAATTAATGCCTTGTGCAAAGAATCGCCACAATATAAAGGTCTTTTTTGCCTCTTGCCTTCTAAACTGCCAAGAAAACTATGGCAGTGTAAGGACAACAGGTTGTAAATACAATGGCTATTATATTTGCTTTGTATTATGCACCTAAATATCGGTCTGTCTTTAAAAAGATAATTAAAATGGTGTTTAGAAAGATGAGAATGACTTTGTACCTTCTTTTTGGAGGAATAATTAAGCGACAGAAATCTGAGAGTTTAAGCAACAACTCGTAATCCAGTATACTAATCCCCACAGCATGTGTCCATCTGCTGCTCTCTCTTCATCTTTTCCATTTGTAGTGCTCCATTTGTACAGCACCCAAGTGATAGGGCTCTTCCAGGTCTGCTGTTGCTCTTGGACACTCCAGTAATATCAACCATGTAATCATAACCATGACACTAACACTATTAACGCAGGAATCGGTTGTGTTGGCAGGATACATGCCAGGGATAGTAAGAGATCACAAAGTGCCAAACCTCATGAGACACAGCGTCTGCTGTCTCTTCCCAGGGCTCCATGTTCAGCCCAGGCAGGACCATGACTTTACCAGTCACTAGCGGGACTGTGAACTTTCTAAGCAATGGGATGGACGAACACACACTATGTCTCCCCTGAAGTTTTCCAGGTGTGGATGTGAATCCTTACTCTGCTATGTGACCCACACGTGGGCATGCCTCCACCATCTATCTCCTTACAACTTTGAAAAGGAGGTGGACCACTACTTGAATATTCAGCTGAGTGGCCCCATCTCAGTGAGGGGGACACCTGACCACAGGAACAACTCAGGACGAGGAGCAGAGAGGAAACCCATATTCTGCCCACACGGTTCCTATGGGGTCAAGTGATCCCACTGTCAATCACAGACTGTGGATTCCACTGCAAAACATCCAAAGTTCCCCATACACTGCATAGCCAGAGTACCACACTATGGTTCTGGAGTACCCACTAGAGTTGTCCTCAAGGGCAACTTGCAGGTGTAGTTATTATATGCTAACAAAAATAAGCTGAAAATGGAAAATATTTCATAATTAACCATTTTTAAAAGAACATAAAGTGGCAAGCTCAGTTGGACAGCCCAAGATCCAATTTCGATGTATTAATTTTGTGTCCTACTGCTGAAAAGATTCACTTCTACCACCCTAGCTTCTCTTTGTAATATAACAAATTTGAATTAAAAACTACAATGCCGGGATCACTTGTGAACAAGTGTGTGTAACAGAATAAAAAAGAATATATGAATATATTACAAGCAGCTCCCTGAGCCCTAAAAATGAAGGGAGAGGGAGGAAAGGGGGGGAGTACAGCAGTTGTGACTTCTGCATGCAGAAGGAACATCTGGAAAACCAGACTGAAGGAATTAGAAAATCAAACAGCTCTATATAACACTGATAGGAAATGCAGGTCAAATTGCAGGGATATGATTAAGGACAGCAGAATGTTCCTGTAACAATTAAGGGATGTGCAAACAAAAAAAGCTCTGACTAAGGAGTGCACCATCCTGGGGAAAAAATATGGTTTATGCTGGAGCTTTTCGGCCTCAGCACAACACTGCTGTAGCATGGAAAAGCACATCAAGTGCAAGTCCACATCACACTCATAAGCAATTGGAAACCATCTTCAGCTGCCAAGCAAACAAAGGATGTGGGACTGCCATGGAATAAGATGAAGAGTCAAGCACTGTGAATTTTATTCCCAGCTCTGCCACAGATTTCCTGCAAACCTTAAGCCAACAGGTTAGTCTCTGTGGCAGCTTCCTCTTTCAACTCTTATCTAAACATTAAAAGGAACAAGAAGTTTGTGGCAGCTCTGTAACACAAGCTTCCAGAGAAAAATCAAACAAAACAAAACCCCCTGTGCCTTATCCCACCCCTGTCCACATTAAACTCATCTCAAACATCTCCCAAGACAGAGGCACAGCACAGCTTCACAGTACAGCCACAACCTGCTCACATCCTGTACCAACCAGCCTCTCTGCCAAGCGCCCTGACAACAGGCTCATTGCTGCTCAGCCCTGCCTCCTCCAGGGCTGGGACACATTGTAAGGGCATGGCAGTCTCTTCTAAGCATCTGCCTTTTCCCCTTGCTGTTGTCCATAACCCTCATAGTCATCATCACATAAGCTGTACAAACACTGCACAACGAAAACAATGACCTGGCTGTGACCTGATCCTGACCATGATTTCTAAAGCAGTTAACGTTTTTCTATGATAAACGCACAGAGGAGCTAAACTTCAAGCGACAAAATGTCCACGACTTTTGTGTAAGATTGTGGGGATTAGATACAATTGGAGAGTGCCTGTGCATTCTGAGCACTGGGTTCATTTCAGACACTATCACACAGACCTCACTCACTGTGGTTTCTCATCTACAACAACATAAGAGAGCAGAAACAAGAGATATGCATTATCAGTTAAAGTAGCGGCACTGTTGTAGATGCAAAGGTCCGGGGATATCAGCAAGACATGGCTTGCAGGGAGGTAATATTCCCTTGCAGTATGCCCAACACTGCTGGAAAAAAAATGAACATATTTTCAGACACACAGGTCCCCTGAAGGTCTGAAAGCAGAGTAGAAGCAAAACCATCTCTTTTATGTGAGCACAGAGGTCCTAGCCAGAAGCCTGCTCATTCTTCTCTATAGTATACAAGTCTAATTGAAGACTATCACCTTTCCAACTCTGCCTCTTATTTGTTAAAGCCACTAAGACACTTGACATATGCTATGATGGACATGAACGTAAAACCCTTTTGATTATATTTTCTTTGTCCTGCCATTTTGTGCTCCAAGGAAAAAAATAAAGTGTCAAACTTGCATGTTAATTGCACTGAAACAACTTGAATTTAGTCTGATGTATAAAATCTCCCAGATTTTTCAAAGCAGAGATCCTATCATATGCTTACTTGTTTTGTTCCACTTCACTAAACAGACACTCTCCCTTATGCTAGATGAAAAGTTTAGCAATGGCAAATGTCAATTTTAAATGATTTGATCTGAAAGCTACATCAGATCCCATTTCAGCCAGGCTGTGGGGGAAAATGTGATAGCAGTACAGGCTCTTCCTTCGCAAAAGAAACCATCCACGCCAACACCCATGCTAGTGTCTTCCTCAAAGACATAGTCCAAAAAAGACCAAAGACGTGACTGTCCCTACAAGCGTCACAGACTCTCAACATACATGAATGACACAAATCCTTGCTGACAAAATGCTGACCGTCTCCTCTGCCCCAGCTTCATTTCAGAGACCGGAAAATAACTGTCACCAGACACATATTTAAGAGTCTAAGCTGATTAGGCTTCCCTGCAGAACCGAGCAGTTTGTTTTTAACTCATCTAAGAGGGCTGGTGCTATGTGCTGACCAACAGACTCTTCAATGTTGTCTTTCCCAAGCAGAAACACAAAGCTCATGAGCTTGTGCTTGCTCTGAGGTTTTGGATACTCGATGCCTAATGTTACTAAGCAAAAAACCAGGGGAGAAGATTAATGGGGGCTTTGATTTTTAAGCAGCTGCATGACCAGCTTCTCACCCAGCCTTGCCTGCCCCCTCACCCTGAAAGAAAAGGGGGCAGAGGAAGGGCACTATGGAAGGCAGAAGGCAGGAGCTTGCCAGCCCAGCACCCGAAGGCACAGCCAAGCTCACTCCATCTGCAAGCAGCATCAAGGCAAAACAGGGATCTCCCAACACAAAGAGCAAGTGTGGAACCAGCCAGCTGATTCCAACTCATGGCAAACCTGAGAGAGGAAGTGGCAGGAGGCTAGAACAATGGCTGTCTTTAGCATCTGTGGAGGCATGAGCGTGGAGAACCAGAGGCAGCCAGACCATGGCTGTGGCTGTGAGACATCCCCCTTTCCACTGATGCCCCACAGTAAGCTTTCGGCTCCCCAGTTTGGGATTGCTCCTACATGGACCTCGCTCAAGAAACAATTCATGCCCCGGGAGAGCACTCCACAGAACAAGTAAAAGGCACTTGGTGCTTATTCCTTGCAGAGAAAACAGCTCAAGCGACTGAGCTGACACCCAGCTACACCTGAAGAGAGGTTAAGCAGCCCTCTGAATGAGATATGGTGAATCAGAAAGAGCCAGCATCAGAGATAGGTGGCAAGAAGACAAATCCAGCCAGCCCTCCAGACCCTGCACATCCCACTCTCCAAGAGAGACACTCACAGGATCTTCAGGCAGGATAAGCACGGGCACCTGGGCTGATCCTTTGCTTGTGGGTAGAAGCCAGCAGATCCTCCTGAAGAAGGTCTTGCCACAGCAATTAGTGACATAGCCAGGAATACTTTGCTCCTGTACTTTGGAAGCAGGCTTAGCAGAGCAGATTTCGCACATGACCTCCAAAACCACATGAGAGCTGCCCTATCCATGCAAGTGCAACACTTGTCAAGGCTGGGGGCTGGGGGAACATAACTGCACCTTCCAGAGACAGATGGATCTTCCTCTTCCCCTCTTGTTTTGTTTTCCCTTGCTGGGACGAGGAAACTCCAGCCACGGAAACAGGCTACCGTTCCTGCCTGCCGAGCAGCTTGCCCTTTCTGACAGGCATTCCTCGCTCTGCTAATAGAGGAATTTGTCAAAGGCAGACAAATAACAGAACATAATTCTAGTTTAGCACAATACTGAGTGGCCACAGCAGGATCAAACACCATCCTTTTTTCCAAGGCTGAGTATGATACCTTCCTGAATCTTATTCTGAGAAGTCATGGCTTTGGGGCTTTTTCTGTTGTTTTGAGGCTTGTTTTTTGAAGGAGCACCCTATGCACCACAGCAGTTCAGTCTCTTATCTTGAAGTCATGAGCTACAACCTATTCTGTACGATTAATTAATTTTATTACACCACATTGATGCACTATGGTCTCTCATACCTAAACTTCCCACCACAGAAGGAATCTACAGGAAATGTACTAATGAACAAAACCAAACCCAAGGCGTGACTGACCCATGGTTTTCTTAAACTTGAATGGCCTATGCTTAAAACAACTACCTAATAATTCTTATTCAAAGAGAAATACAGGACAGCTAAATATGTACATATGTACACACAGAAGTAGGATAAAAAAAAAAAAAGAGCTTAAAGTTTCAGTAACACTTGTCAATATTGAGATTTACACATTTAGACCGATCTCTACTCCTACTGAATTATTGCCTTCCCTTAATTTCCAAAATTACTTATTAACCAGCTGTTCCCACAGTTAGTTTTGTCAGCTGCTAGACACATAAATAAACAAATTATAACTAAGTGTGGAGAACGATTAGAAGGAATGAAAAAGCACACTAATGCATAGTGTATTCATATTCAGCTGTCATGTGCCCCATCTATTCCTTGAAAGGCTCTTTCTTCTCACTTCTCTTTGCTGACATTTCCATTAAAAGGTGCAGTATCTTTCAACTTCCATTTTGAACGAATGTTCCTTGTAATGAGCAACACGGGCTCAAAAGCATGTCTTCTGAAAAGCAGTGAAAGGTAGTCTTAATGAAGAGAAATGAGAAAACTGGAGAACAGTGAATCGTTTTGCAATCTGAATTAATGCCTATTTGGAAAAGGCTCAAGTGAGGAAGGAGATGTAAGACTTCTGGCAAGGCAAATTCTAATTCTTTCAAGTCTTGGCAGCATTTTTATCAAATAGTAGCAATTTCATTAAAAGGTACATTGGTAATCATCTACATAAGGCCTCCAGAGGGGAAAATATACCAATAATTGCATAATTGCGTTATCATTGCTTGTATGATGGACCACATTAAATACCACAAATAGGAGCACTGTTTTTTACTTTCTCTAGATATTTAGTTCAGTACCTTTTCCTAGAAGATTACAGACAAAACGTGACTTCCAGATTAACAAACATGTTCACCAAATTTTGTAGAAAAGACACAGCTATCTTGTATGTTCATATTCTCCCTTCACTGAAAAAAACTGACAGATTAATGAAAAAAATGTTGGCTTTAGTAATAAGATGCAGTATTTATATAGTTCCATTACTGAAATACAAGTCATTGCATCACATGTCATAAAGCCATACAGGTCCATTTAGGAAGCAGGTTGCAGAATATTTCCATATTTCCCCATGTAAATTAAGTGTATCTATCCAGAGATTTTCAATAAGTCTGCAATAAGTTAGATTTCCTTTGCTAACTAAAGGAGCACAAACTTTCCTACTAAAATGTTGCTAAAAAATTCTTGTAAAAGCATTGTTTTACAGACAATACCAAATCAAATAAACAGTTTTTTAATGAGGTACCCAGTATTAGAGAAGCATCTTTGCATAAGCCTTCTGAAACTGTGACTAGGACATCTTCTTGATTAATCTTTGGCACATTCTTCAAAACCTCCTTGGGTGAAAAATCTCACCTCAGACGTCACACTAACACCCAGAAACATCTGTCACTGATTTTTTCTTAAAAATGTCTTAAATACTGAGACTTGGATATATTTCTGACAATCTATTTAATTTCCTCGGTCTTCTGGCAAGGAGATATAGAACTCAGCTACTGAACTTCATCTCCAATGTCAGCAGAATTCCCACTTGTAGTGTTTGCTTTTAAACAGTATTTTAGTTCATATTATTTCTTTTTTATAAGCCCTATCACAAACTGCATATAAATGGCATATATATAGCTAGCTGCTTACTGAAAAGTGGTCAACCCTCCTATTCCAAGAGAGATACGCAGAGGACACTGTACTGGGTGCAGCCTGAGTACCTGCCTAAGCAGGGAATCCCATTTCAGCATCTCTTCTGAATATATCTAGATTACAGAAGGAGACCAGAAATATAGGGTTTACCTCTGCTCTTTCCATTTGACCTCTTTTATTATGCTGCATACCTCAAATCCTAGGGATGATAATATTAGCAGTACTGCAAAGTCAGCAATTTTATGTATAATACCTGGAAGTTAGACATGCTTGGAATAGGAAACTTCAACAGTTTGTGTTACAATGAACACTATTGGGACAAGGCTTTTATTTTGTAGAAGATAGCATAATTTCTTTTCACAGTTAAAAAGTTATGCTCATCTAGGCACAGAAATCACTTCCATGTCATACAAAATAGCAAACAAAGAGGCAGCAAAAGTACAGAATCCGTCAGTCACTGAGCAGCAGAAAATGAATGCCTCAGTATCATGTCCTAGCGCAGAACTGCATACAAATCCTACAAACAGAACGACCTGAGGTAAAAACACACTATTAAACCACATATTTAATATTATATTAAAAGTAAAAATATAGCATTTTTATAATGCACATTTTTCTTTTAAAAGGGAAAAATATTCAACAGTGATTTTAAAAATAGAATTACATAAATTTAAACTTACAGGTCCTCTAATCATTAAAAAAAATTAAAGAAAAAAATTTTTCAAGTTATACACTTGCTGCCAACATTTTAAAGATAATCAAACTACTGGATGCATGGAAATCAGTCACTGAGCACCTATAGGGAGATTGTGCTGCAGTGATAAACCAGTCTTTGGCATCTGGAGTTTCCTAGCAGGTGCAGAGAAAATATTTTCTTTATTTCAGTTCATTCAGTACCACTCAATTAAGCAACTAGACCACTCAAAGAGGAGCTACTGATCAGGAGTTAAAAAAAAAAACCTTAATGTTTCCTTCCATTACCATTCTGAGAATAAAAAGAGAATGAGATGGACTAGTTCTAAAATTTTTGTGGCATAATGATTCAAAACCATCAGTTTTGACTACAGATAGGCCTTTCAGACATTAATACTTTATTTCAAAACATTTCTCAATGAGTTTTTTCTTCTGAACTGGCTGGGCTTCTATTTGGTGCTATCCATCTAACAGAAGAACATTTCAGAATTCTTTTTTCCTTCATTGTAATCAATGTGTATCATCAGTAAAAATCAATTATCTAATACAAGAAACATCAATACTTTCTATTTTCATACTAAAACATACACATGAAGAATCAGAGTAAGTGCATTATAACAAGCTACGTAATTGCTTAAATACAGGCACAATGATTAATCAAAGTGTAACATTAACTGCAAAGGCTATATTTAATTAAAACTATCTCAATGGTAATAAAGGAGGCTAAACCTTTCTTTACAAAATGATTAAGTACAAATGCAAAACAGTTAAAACGAGGCTTACTGTTGGCTGATTTAAATCATGATTAAAATCAGATTTACAATGCTTTGAATTAAACTGGGGCATGTAGTACGGGGGAGGTAACTTTTATTGAAGTGGTAATACTATATGTCTCATCTGCAGTTGGATTTTAACTTTACACATTGCATGTGGAGGAAATGAAAACAAGTTGGAGAGGGCTAAGAAGAGGAGTTACAAAAGATACACTAAAAGAAAAGGCTAGAAAAACTTTATCACAGAAGAGACTTGAACACTTCCAGATATTGTCAATGGGTAAAATATTATTATAAATAGCACGGTGATCAGAAGTTCATTCTATCCAGTAGACGGGGAGGAGGGGGAAAGCACGCACTTCAGCAACCAGCAAGGCAGATAAGGTTAGGTATTGGAAGAAGCTTTGGACCTTTAACAACTATGTGCTGGAAAAAACCTGTGGTAGACTCTGCACTACAGGTCTGCCTTACAGCAGGTTAGACAAGGTCTACATGCTCTGTTTGACTACAGGGAAGAGCACGGGACAGACCAGATCTCTGCAGGTCTCCTCCTGCCTTACTCCTACAGTTCTGTGGGAGTTTCCCAAGATTCGCTGGGTCTCTTAGAAACCTGGCTGCAGGAGGCAGGTGAATGCACAATAAAGTCAGATTTCATTCAGCAAAGAGTGAAGTTTCCAGTCCTGAGGGCTGTGGACAAAACCTTCAACGTGTGGCATCACTGCCACCACTAAGTCCTGAACAAAAAACAGATTAAGAGAGCCAAGAGAAAGTTTTAAATCTCGTGATACCCTTCAGCAGGAATCTAGTCAGTTCTGAACAGTCTAAGGTATGTGAGCACCCAAAACATTTCTATTACACAGCTCACCGGGATGTTTCCTCCCCCTTCAAAGCATGCAGGCTCTGAATGACCGGTTATAACCAACAAGCTTGATTTCTTTTTCCTGTGTGACTTTTGCACAAAGCCTTTTTGTAAAAGAAGCCCACTCCTTGTCATAGAATCATAGACTACATTACCCAAAGCCCCATCCAATCTGGCCTTGAACACTTCCAGTGACAGGGCATCCACAACTTCTGTGTATCCTGGTCCTGTGTCTCACCACCCTCACAGTAAAGAATTTCTTCGTAACATCTGATCTAAACCTCCTTCCTTTCAGTTTAAAGCCATTCCCCCTGTCATATGTGCCCTTGTAAAAAGTCCCTCTCCAGCTTTCTTGTAAGGGCCCCTTTTGGTAGTGGAAGCCTTCTCCTCTCCAGGCTGAAAAACCCCAAATCCCTCAGCCTGTCTTCATAGGAGAGGTGATCCAGCTCTCAGATCCCTCATGAGGAATATGTTCACCTAGCATAAGCAGAGGAACACTGCTTTGCTTAAAACAATTACTGATGGGAAAAGAAAGGAGATGTAGAGCTAACCTGGCATTTGCAAGGCTTCAAAGAAGATGTAAGAGATGCATCTCTCTGATTTTTACATTTCCCTGACAGTTTTCATCTCTTATTAACTTAAATCAGGCAATGCACCCTCTTTATCACTTAGATCTACAGCCATCAGTGCCTAGTTGACCAGAGAATTCTTTTCCGTATCAAATATTTAATGACTGTTATGTGATTACAGATGCAGCTGTCAAGATGGCATTTAAAATTACTGATATTTAATGCAGTCAGCACACCCCCCACGCTCCTCACCTCCAGCAACAAAAAACCCTGTAACTCATGTTACTCAGTGATGCTTCATTTTAGTTTAATTTCCAGGATCCACATGGAGCACCCCGGGAGTTGCATAGCATAGCAGCAACATTAGAAACTTTTCTGTTATTTACATGCCTGTTTGCAGTTAAAGCCAAGACTGTGCATTTTAAAAAAAAAAATCCTTTGCAACATGCAAAATATCATTAAAAATCCATTAAATCTGAAAACTTACATTTTCAGAATATGATCCCCAAGAGTAAATCCACTGAGAGAATAACATTTACTGTGCTTTTTAATTGGTATACTCTAGAAAATAAGAGTCACATTTTCCCTTCAAACACAGATGTTTACACTCTCCTTACGCTTTTATCACTAACGGCAGCAACCTTGGCCAGTGGACAAACAATACTCTTCAGTTGTCATTAGGTTTGGCAATCAGCCAAGGAGACTGCTAACACATGTAAAATTACGTTCATTTATGACTGTTTGTAGGATTCATTGTCAAAGAGGGTCCTGTTGAAAAAAACCCTTCTGGTTTCCTAAAAGTCACTGAAAAAGCCAAGCACAATACTTCTACAGTAAAATAATATAGAAGAATATTAGTAATTTTAAAATTCCTTTTATTACAAGGTCTAGTCATTTCTATGTGCATTCTCTTCAGATTTTTTTTATAAATGTTCAAAAGATGTAACACACCGAAATCCAATCTGTAATTCACCACTTTTACTAGATGCCTTTACCATCAGCTCTTCTCTCCTGCCTAAGGTTACAATGAACACCTCAAGCTCTGTTACGGCTGAAAAGTCTCAACTAGGGAAGATGAGTTTCTAAAGGACAGAAACATCAGCAAGTTGTCTCTTGTGCAGGAGAGTAGTCATAAAGATGTTGAGAAACTTTAAAAAACCAAAGTTTTATACTTAAAGTGAGAGGGTGCTTACAGTAAATGTAATGCACTAGGATATCAGACCTCATTTCCTCTAGCCATTCTCTGAACAGCTGAAAGAGACTTAAGGAAATGAGTCAAAATCCTGGAAGATGTTTGTACTAGATGAAAAAGAAAACAACATCTGTAAAATCATGTGTCACAACCATAGAGCAAGACAATGTTCAACACTTGATCTCTGCAAAGGCATTCATCTTTGCGGACAGAGAAAAAAAGTTGCGAAGTGGCTTAACCTTGAGCAATTACTGTCTCTCTTCTACAAAACAGATGAGATTATATCAGTCGTTGTGTATGGCAGATAAACATGTATGTTGCTGAAACTCTTCGATGCTCTGTCATTCTCTTTAGACAGTATTTGTTATTCCTTACCTTCAAAATACACAAGGGTGTTTACTGTTCAGTCTAGAAAGCATCTTTCCCTTAAACTACAAATGCCTAGTATTTGGTATTTAGTTTGACATCTCCAGATATGCCTTAAAAATCTTTCTGATAGCTCACACAATCCAAATTATAGTTCACACAGAAATCAAAAAACTATAGACATATCATTAGAATCTCTCAGAACAGACCAGAGAGTGAAAAGGACATTTTACACTACAAGAACCTCCTACTGACTTGAATATGATTCAGATGTTCCTTCCAAGACCTCTCCTAGCTTGTGTTTACATGTGCTAAAGACATATCCCTTCCAATTCCACCTGTGCCCTGGTGCAGCATACCCCTTCTGGAGGTGACACAGGATCCTGTGATTAATTCAGGCACCTGCAAAGAAGCATTACTGTTTGGACAATCAGTGATAGATTTCTGGGAGAGCTGAAGCAGGATGGAAAACCCACGGAGAGCCAGTAAAACTTAACAGTACTACAGCTGCAGTCATCTGTTGACAAGAGGCTCTCTCTGGCAAAATAAGCACATGGAAATGCCTCCAGTCTCTATCAATGGTATTTAAACAGGATGCAAATGGGAGTCTCACTTCTTGCCAAATTTGTCACATTCTTTATTATAAAGCCTGAACAAAAATCACTTACGCACTTGCTGGCAGAGGGTTCCCAGTTGTAATGCAGGAAAAAGAGTTGAATATTGAGCAATCTTTGACATTTCCATTCTGCTCCTGGAAGTGGCCTTGGGCCACATTTCTGTACAGGAGAATCTGCACTGCCATGAGGGAGGGTGGAAAAGGAGAAGGAGAGAGTAGTAATGGAAATAAGGGAGTAGGGAGGGCAGGATACTCAGATGGCTTGAGGGGGGTAAAGGCAATGACTGAGTGACAGCAATCAGAATCCTCATCAGATTCAATCTTCCTCCTTCAAGCCTCCTCTCTCATGGCTGACAGGTAGCAGGAAGCATCATGAAAACAGACATTCTTCCCTCTGGGCACAGGGAGAGTCTCCTATTATTCTGTAGCTGACTGAAAAAAAAAAAAGGTTGCACTGATGGATGCTGAAACAAACCATGTCCAGTCTTCCATGACCACAGGATGGAAATGCCAGAGACTCTGTAAGAGCACTGGGCAGTGGGAGACAGGGCAAACCCTGAGGGAGGACAGAAGAGGCAGAGAAAAGATCATTCCAGAATATTGCATCAAAATGAGGATTAGGCAATCCCCAAATGGAAGGAAGTGTGGAAGCATATCTTAGGACGCAAGAAAAACAAAAAGTAGAAAGGGGCTATGGAGAGAAGAGATGTATGGTTTACCCTTGGAGAAGCTATGTTAAGCTCTGTTTTCTGCATCCTCCTTCCCTGTTTGCAACCAAAGGAAGAAGCTCTTGACAAATAGCCAAATACTTAATATAAATTTGTATACTGATAAACAGGATAGGTCTCAATAGGGACTGTGGGAGATTATCCTCGCCAAGTGTCTGCACTGAGGCAAACCCAAAAGTAACTCAGGATCGTGCCAGCTCCAGAACAATCCAGAACGGCAGATTAGCTCTGTCCTGCCTGTCACTTCTGATGTTCCCTAGGCAGTTGCAAGGACAGGAGCCATCACTCCTCCAGCACCACAAAACTAGCCCGGAATACTCCTACATCTGTGTGATACACAGATGAGATGCATACACACCCAAAGACAGTTGTGTTTTGCAGCAGCAAGTAATTTCTGCCTACAACACGGTGTGCTTTTGTTTACACAAGTTTGTCTGATGTACCCTTGAGGTGAAGTCTCCCACAGGTTAACAGGAACAACAGGAAGGATCATGACAAAGGTTCTCTCCTTACCTCTCCAGTACTCTGGAACTTGCATCTCTGTCTTCCAGGAGATGCTGCCAGTGCGACCTGTTCCCCAAGCTTTCTTTAAGGACAGTCTAACCACACCATGAAGGATAACCTTCAAGTGTAGGCAAGAAATAAATGAAGTAAAGAAAGGTGGCAGGTATTGATCATCTCAACATTTTTTGACTCTCTTTCTAGGAACAGCTCATTGGTAGGTGACTTTCCCATCCCTGTGGCCACAGCACTAGCATTTTGCAGTCCTATGTGGATATTTCTAAACAGGAAAGTCCAAAATTTCAGATATCACACTCTAGTTCAGATTATCAATAAACAAAGGGGAGCAAACACAAAAAGTTACCTTAACAAAACTACAAACAAAAATATTCATGAATTAGTGAGTAACCCCGCCACATCGCCAAGTAAACTGCTTACAAAAAGAAATGTAAATTGTAACTACAGTTAGATCCTGATGTTTTAGTTGTATTTGCTCCCAGCAGCATGGGCAGAAGCTGGTGGAGCCCTCCCTGGCTGTCTCACACACGGTGCTCTGCAAGGCTCCTCTCTGCTGGTGGCAGCAGACGTTAAAAACCTAACGCTGCGCATCGCTTCCCTGGATCCTGTTTGCTCTTAGGTAAATAGCAAAATAACCTTTCACATTATCCGGTTTCAGACTTCTGTGCCCAGGGCCAAATTACTCCACGGGTCTAGCACCGACCTCCTTACAGGACCTTGCCCTGGACACTGCCAAACACCTCGTAAGCCTACAAACCAGGCAAGGAGCTGCACGGCGACTCCGAAAGCCATGTGCAAAGTTGCCAAGCGCTACAGCCAGATGCAGTATTTAAAAACCACTAGCCCTGCGCGCCAGTGCTGTGAGGTCAGGCAGGTAAACCCCCTTTTTGGCAAGGAGTAGAAGGGAACCTCCGACACACCAAAGTTTTACCACTGGCTGACCTCCCGAAGGCCTGAGCGGCACCGCTCATCCTCCCCTTCACCGCGATAGTCCGTCAGCGCCACAGCAGACCGGCTCCGATGCCCTATCCCGCGGCGACCGCCGCAGCTCGGGGCACAGAGCCCATCAGCCCGCCGGGAAAGCTTCACCCCGCCGGGGCGCGCTGGACACCTGACGGCGGAGGCTCGTTCCTACCCATTGTTCAACGAGCACTGAACCGCGGGGACATTTTGTACCGATCACCAGATAGTTTATTGTCAAAACAGCCCGGCGGAGGAGATAGGGCAGGAGAAGGGGGTTGAGAGGTCCCTTCCTGCCCCCCTCCCAGCCCCAGATACCCGCGCACGGCAAACAAAGGACTTTATTTTCCCCCGGCGGGGCGTCCCGCAAGGGCAGCGCGGGGCGATGCCGGACACACCGTGGGCTGCTGCTCGATCCCCGGTGGAAGGGGCCGCCAGCGCCGAAGTTTTCCCCGCCGCCACCCGCGCC
>VYXB01002633.1:273422-312055 GCA_013397135.1 Pachyramphus minor
GGGTAAGGGGAGCGCCTCGGATTGCCTCATTTGGGCACAACATAGAGATCTCTAAACAAAATGATTTAAGAAAGGAAGACCCCAGTGGCCACCACACAGTGTTGTGATGAGGGAGAGCTCGCCCTCCTCACGGGGCAGCATTCTGCAGCGCCGAGCCACCCGGAGGGGTCGGGGCTGTGGGGTTGGGTAAACCCAGATGGCAGTGTGGTCCGGAGGAAGCGGGGGGAAGCGGCCAGGCTGGGCACGAGACCTGGAAACAGAGGGAGCATCCCTTAAAGGGCAGGTACAAAGCCTAGCTCTAAAATCCTCACTGAGAGTGCCTGGAGATGTTAACAGCAGATTCCGTGGGCACCGAAGCTGTCGCTTCCAACCTGGCTCGCACCGCTGAGGTCAGCTGAGCCCTCTCTAGGCTGCCACTTATTAAGGGTCAGAGCACCTAGAGTGAGACTTAAAAGTATATGATGTGACACAAAGGGAAGCCTTGAAAGAACTGACTGATTTGGTATGGAAAAGAGAGAGCTGACAGGCAACTTAAACATGGAAAAAGTTCTTACAAAAAGGATTGTGAGCAATTGTTTTTCATGTCCCTCAAGGGCAAGATAAAAAGTAATCCATTTAGTTCTCAGAAAAATAATTACTTAAGTGTAAGGAAGGCACTTGCAAAGAGAAAGGAGAATTTAGTCTACAAATGCATTGCGGAGAAGAGGTGGCGGAATCCCACAGAGGGAGTTTTTTAAGCACCAATGAGTCGACTGACAAGGAGGATCTGGGAGCACTTGCTTCTGTAGCTGCAGATTTGGAGTGGAGCTGCTATTCAGGCAGAAATAACACAAACTACAGAAATGTCTGGCTTTAACACTGCTTTGTCAGTCAGTGTCACACACTGCTGAGGTGAAAGAAAGGTATATGGGTGACCCAGGCAAAGGAGTAGTCCATGCATTCACCAGCTATGCTCTGCCCAGATATCCACAGACAGCACCAGAGCAGGCAAGTGGGCAAAAGACATACAGACTGTCAAATAACCCATATCAACACTTCTGGATGTACAGAAATATATAGGTAACACATGGCAAAACCTTCACCCATGGAAAAGCATAAATGTAGACTTCTTGAAATGTGTTGGTACAGATCAGAAAAGTTATTGAAGGTAAATTATTCCTTTTTTTTTCTTCATCTTCTTTCCTTTTTCACTCCTGTCAGATTTTTTCCCAAGGTTAATAGCACTGTCCCACATGGTCCAGCATGAGATGAAAGTCTTGTCTTATATGTTTAAAATGGCTCTCTCCATTTCTTTACTCTCTTTCATCTCTGACAGCCAGTCTCTTTTGATGGTGAATCTTTCCTCTGCTGCAAAATGGAATACTTTTTTGTTAGCACACCAACAGTTGAAAAATCAAACAGTGTTTTAAAATCATATTTCTTACTAGGTGCTAGCCTTATCCAATTAATTCTAGGGAGGAGAAAAATAATACTGAAATATTTAATTTTTTTAGTGCACTCAAGATTTTCCAGTTGTCTTTGCATTCTTTTTCTGTAGGAAAAAAAAAAAAAAAAAAAAGTTAGAAATTTTTTATATATATACTTGGAGGATTTACAGTGTAATTTCTTAAAAATGTAAAAGCAACACAGAGTATGCTATGAGAGGTTTCCACCAAAGCATTATCAAGGAACATGTGATGTTGTTATTGTGACAGCTTTCTCCCTGTTCTCCTTGATTATTGCTCTTTCAGTTGGTGGCCTGCCTTTAGGTCCCGCACATCCCTGATCACATGAAGCCAAACTCCGCGTGGCCCTGCATCATGTGCCTCATTTTCACAAACATTAGCTGAATGTTAGATCTCAAAATCAAAGTGGCAACAATATTCAATGTGCTTTGCCTGGCTATAAACAGCTGCAGTAAGTGGGAAACAAAGGTGAATTGGTTTAAACCTTGCCACTTCATTTATTTTTAATAATCATAGTGATAAATGCAGTTGCCCTTTCCAATGCATTACAATGAATGCTTTAAGTTCTTTTGTCTATATTCTGTTTGGATTATAGAAGAAAAAGAAAATTTCTTAAGCAGTGGAGTTTTCTCTTAGGTCTTTTTTCTATCTTTGTCCAAAAAGTGTAAGCTGAAACTAGAAAAGTTCTTCTCTGGCTTTGCAGCCAACCCACTTGTTCCTCTCTTCGGTTCTCGCTGTGGTACTGTTGGCAATGTGTTAGGACAGGTAATGCCATCTCTCCTCATCGTCTGCTGGAGCCAACTTACGGTAGGCTGATATTTGGCAAAGTGTTTTAAAAAAGAAGAGAGAGATCTACAGACTTTGAAGACAATGGATACAGATTTGGAGATAAGAATGATAAGCTTGGAGAAATATATGATAATATATTTGAAAAGTTCACTTCAGCTTCAAAACCTGAAAGTGATTTAACATTTATGGACCAGCTCCCTTGAACATTCCATTCAAAAGATTGCTTTTACGCATCCATGGGACTGTTTACTGAAGTAAGCATTGAATAGATCAATAATATTGGTAAGATTCAGCTAATGTCATTGAACAACTGGTGCCCTAATGAAGGACTTGTTATTTGTGTATCTGAATGGAAATGCTTGTGGAAATTGGCTAGTTTCAAACAATTTATTTCTCAGAGCTATGAAAACCTTTTTTATTCTAAATCTTTACAGCATAATCCATAGAATCTATTCTATCTAAGACACAACATATCTAACGAGAAGAGAGAAAAATACACTTCTGATACAGCCAATCAATGCCAGCTAGAATCCCTCTTGATAACCCTGTGATAACAACTTCTTCTATGAGGTTGTACCTTCCTTTTTTCTAAATTGCAGATTGATAGATACTAGGCTAGAGCATAGCTCCTTCATATAAACTGGCAGCCCCAGCAAGCCGGACAGTTCCAGAATTAACTCCTCTGTGATTCCTGAAGGCTTTGAGAAATTATGAGTTTGAAACATGTATCGATTTACCAATGTTGCTGTAAAACCTATCTAATCATTGGCATAAAAGTTCTTTAAGCTTTTTAAATGTGAAAAGTAGTTAAATTTCTACCTTGTGCAATCATCTAAAACAGCAATTCTCAAGAGTGGCTGTTAGGAGTGTCATATGATCCCTGTGCAAAAACACATACTCAGCACTCTGCTGTATCTTGATTTTAATCAAAAGTAACTGTGAATTTTTTTACCATCTTGTTTTATTAATTAAAAAAAAAAGGTGTGAAATCTACTGGTGTAAACTATTGGCACAGCTGGACCTGTTTCTAGAAACCTTGACATTTTGGGACATCCCATTGCATTTATTTTATTAATCTATAGTTTTCTGCATCCTCACACTGACATGCTAGGGTTGGTAAGTGGAGAAAACTTGATAGGCATATGTCTTAAGACTTCATCTGTAGATGGCAGAATTATAATGTCTTCCATGCAATTTAACAGAAGAAACTTCTTCTATTTTTAGCAGGGATGACACTAAAATAAATGCAAATAAAGTGGACACCTTTATCTCAATCCCCCTCGAATATGAAATCTTCAAACTGAATCCATTCAGTCTTACTAAAGTGGCAGGTATCTCTTATTCCCTTTTAATCCAATTGTGCAGAATACTCACTAAATCCCATTGTGCCTGTGATCTTAAATCAGCATTGCCATCCTAGTTAATTAAAGATTTCCAGCATTGAATCTCAAGAGCCTAGATAGAGTCGTCATTGAAGCTTGAAATATATGCCATTTTTAAAGACATCTTGTATTATCATGTGCATAGCACACTATTGTAAAAACTGTTTTATCAGTATAAGCTTAAGTGGAAAATAAAGGCTCTAATCTTCTTGATAGCATTTTTTTTGTTAGTTTATAGCCTGCAATCCTACTAAGAAAAGAGATTTGTCTTTATGAACTGCCAAGTTCTCGCCTTTATCACTTGCAGCTTTGTTTGCACAGGCCACTGTTGAAAATTTACTCCATGCACTAACTTAGGTATTTTCAAGTGTTGTTTTGTCTTCATTTTGTTGCTGTTTTTTTGTTGGGTGTTTGTTTGTTTTAAAGGAGTTCAACATATGAAAATAATTATGGAGAAACAGCTGATGTGGCTTCCTCAAATGCATTCTCCCTTCCCAGCTTGCTGCCCTACACATCCTTCCCTGGCTTTTTCACACATGACAGCTTTGGGCTGCAGACCCAGAGAGCCTTGTCCTTGCCCTCTTTGCCTGCTTCCAACAGGATGTTAATGCCTCAGTTGCTGAAAGCATATCCAGGCTCTGCATCTTGTGACAAGAACTAACTTTGCTTTGCAGTTCATAAAGAGTCCTTCTGTGTTTTCCCACAGTGCTTCTCCATATCTGAAATCTAAATAAATGGCTAGAGAGGAGCTTGTCAGGCATTTTTCTTCTGAAGTGATGAAAGCCACATGAGTTCCAGTTGACTCCTCTGGCATTTTTTGTTAACTGCACTATTTTGGGTATAAACTTGGGAATCAAATAAGAAGAAAACTAAAACAAAAGCAAAGGAACTCCCTGGATTGAGATAATTTATGTCAAAAGTGTGATTTGGAGAACAGGGTGTTACTCTTGCCTGTGGTCTCTGAGTAGATAAACTGAAAAGCTCTGGGGTTTTGGCAGGTCTTGTTTGTCACAATGCCCCTCAAATTATTTTTCTTTAGCTTATTTTAATTTAGCATTCTTTAGGTGTATCATAAATTGTGTGGCTCCCTTTTTGCTTTGCAAGGTATCTTCAAAGTTCTTTAGATACCATTTTGTTTCTATCTTTGTGCAATTTGCAGAAATCTCTTGGTTTCCCCTTTTCAGCTCTATGAGTTGTAACTAACCTGGGTTGTATTTTATAGGCAAGTGGTCTTTTTTGATTCCCTCTGCCACTGCTTCTCTCACATGTCTGTCCTGGAGCCCTCAGCCTTTTTCAGGGGAGCATCATATGAGCCTCCTGCTCTCTCGTGCAGTCCCATCTGCAGTGCCTGCTCTGCATGTCTCCTTGTACAAAGCAAGGTGGATTTGTCACAACCCTGCCACCTTGTCTGGAACAAGGATACCAGTGTTTGGCCTTAAAAGCGGATGTTATTTATTTCAGAGAAGATAGATCTTAAAATAGTAACCAGGCTGCACATGTGACCCATTTACTATTTTTCATAGAAAAACCCAGAAGCCTGGTGTTTCTAGTTGCTTCTCCACAAAGCTTGTCTCAGTTTCTGCTCAGTTTTGTTTAATTCGCAGGATAGCCATGGGCAGCTGAACTAACTAGAGAGCCACACACCTTTTAGTTAGCATCTGTCTGTGAATGGGTAACTTCCATAATTGGCAAAGTCAGGCTTGCAGATTGCTGCAGATGGCTGAAATATCCACAGAGATAACAGCTTCTCCATTGCCTCTCACTTCTGCCCCTGCAACCTTTTCAAGTAACCCCTACTAAATTAAAATGTAGATGCTGTTGCCCCTCTATATAGGGTAGGTAACCCTTACCAAGGCAATGCTGTAGTGTCTTAGGGGACTGTACAGGAGGTATGTATGTATTTAGGTTTTCATTACTATCTGACTTCACAGTTCTTGGTAACCAAAAGTCTCTAAGAGATTATTTTCCTGTCAGTCTTATTCCATTTTCATGCAGCTATCTCGTGCTGCCAGAGGCTTTGGGAGCTTTTTTTCTCCAGCTCTGTATATTTGCAAATGCAGTGTATGTTATAATCCCCAAGCCCACAGTGCTGGTAGACATACACAACACTGGAGGAGTTAAGGGTCATCATAGGTGCCTCCCCTTTCAGAAGGTCATGCCCGTCACATTTATTATTCAAACCTCATTTTTTTTCATCTGTAGGAGTGGTTTTTTCAGTCTTTTTGATAAGAGTTTTCAAACTGAGATGGGAATTTTGGTATGTAGCCTGTTACGTAGGGTAAGTGAGCTTTTCCTCCATGATAAATGCTCACTGTCTGGCACCCTGGGAAGGCCTGGGATTGCACCTTGATAAATTTGCATTTTAATGATTTTGTTTGTCCAGGCTGGATAACCAGAAAGAAAAAAACAGTTAGTGAAGATGCCCAAGAATAAAAATTATAATATTCCCTATGAGACAATATTGTAAAGCGTGCTGATATTAAAGAAATCATCTAGATTTAAAAGGTTTGTTAATTTGGATCTCAAGAGGTGATATTATATTACATAGGATGGATACTCCTCTATTTTTCTACTCCTCTTCTAAGTTTAAGCATATTTAGTAGGGCCATATCAGTTCAGTATGCTCAAATTCAGATAAATTATTTTCAGGATAGGTTTTCTGGGATCCTTTTCCTATTTTAACCCAGTTCTTTTAGGGAGTTGGTATTGAAATTATGATTACTCAGGTATGCAATTTATCTAGGTATTTCTGAACTATCTTCTCTACGTATCTGTCTGATATGCAATATAAACAACTGCTTTGGTGTAAAAAAAAATAAATTTAAAGACCATATCTGGCTTTTGTCCTCTTGTGTTAAGGTTCTCTTGTGTATTGTTTCTGCTCCTAAATTCATGAGCACTGCTGGAAAACCCCTAGTTCCAGCTGTGGATCGTGCCAGGCTCTAGCTTGTGTACAAGTTCCCAAGCTCAGATGACCCCGCTATTAGGAGGTGGCCTCCAGCGGCTACACCAAGTTGCATTTCAGAGCTCACCAGCTTATTGTACCTTCAGTGGAAAAGCCCTAATATAAATCTTACAGACATTTATATCTCAAAGTCAGGGTCCTTAATTAACTGCATATAGAACCATCCCCTGCTGTGAAAGGCAGCTGCCTTCAAGGAGAGAGTTGTTGTCACTGGCAGCACACAGTACTCATTTAGGACCCAAAAGTGACCAACTAAAATAGAGATTTTGGATTCTTTGGGGTTCAGATAGAAATTACAGAGCATCTCTTTGCCATCTGCTCCGTGTTGGAAATAATGCAAATGTAAATGTCAGCTTTGCGTCCTATGAGCTCATTACCCCTCTAGGCCTACAGCCTGTCGTGCTGAGGGAGGTGCATCCACTCGGACACGGCTTTCACAGCTGATAGCATGGTTTCTGTGTCTGCCTCCATCCTGAACTACTCCTGTATTATTCAGGCCTGCATTTGTCATATGAGACCCTGGCTGTAAAATAGGCTTAGGAAGTTTCTGACCCTTCTCGTCCTGACTCTGTCCCCTTCTGAGGCACTTTAACTTGCTAGCTCTTTGTTTTGCTGCCACAGATATTTTAAGGAAACACAGAAAAGGCTGTTTTTCACCCCCAATCTAGTTTGTGATCTGGTTTATTGTGTGACTTTGCAAACAGGTCTACTGCCAAACTGAGGGAGGAAAAGCAATGAGAACAAGCAGTGAGAAGGAACTGGCTTACTGCTAAAGACAGAATCTCTCACAAGTAGACACTTATATTTTACAGAAGCCAAAATATAAAGTAAATTCTGTGATGCCTCTATCTGAAGCCAGGTGCGAAGGTACTTACAGGTGATTTCCCCATTGTAGATGGACCCCATAAATAGCCAGGGTGGTTAAAACAGTGGAAGGTAGGAGCCAGCTCCTCCTAGAAGTGGATATCTTATGTTATCTTGGAGCTGTTTCCCCTGCTGCAGGTCATCTGGCTGATTGTTCTGTGCCCAGTCTGGGCTGCTCTTGTTGCTGCCTTTATTTATCCTTATATTACATCTTATACAAGATGTTGGTTATAGGTACAATCTGTTAAATGCATGATCTGGGATGTGTTACCAGCTCTCTCTGTACAGGCCACATATGGCCCATTGTTAACACCGATATCAGCCCAGGAACAGCTTCCTTATCTCGCTACACCTCAGAGAGTGGTCAGCTCTTTCCTCACAGATTTTGCTTGAGTTTCTGCATCAAAAGTCAATCATTTGTTTTGGGGCTTTGGGGATGAAATTAGTATAGCAATTAGGATGTGGCTGTGGCAAATGTCCACTCAATAGTCTATGACAATGTGCACTGGATTTATGACAGTGATAAGAAATCAAAATAACACAGCAGAGTAGCTTCTTTCAATAGCAAATTTAAGAGGTGCTGTTTATTGAATCTGACTCAGAGTCTCAACCTGGGGTTAAATCTTAGAGCATTTTTATCTGTAGAACTTTGATGCTATGTTAATAATCCTCACTGTACAGCCACTGTACAGCTGATAAACAGAAACATGCACAAAATTTTATAAATAATACTTAGAATGTTTCTTTCATCTACTTTCACAGATGACTTTTCAGTTTCTCTAACACAGTCATATGATCAAGCATGTGTTATTTTGACCCTTGAAAGCCTGGAAGAATATGAACATGTCAAGTTTCTTTCCAAACACTTCAGAAATCCTGCAAACAAACACTGGAGATGTCCAGACCTAGCAATTCATCACAGTCCTTGGGTTAGTTTGGCTGATACTATCAGCCACTGATCAAAAGAAAACTTCAGCCTGTGTTCAAAGCAGTAACAGGGTCCTGGATCAGCACATCAGTTGTCCATTCATTCTGTATTCATGTCATATTGCTGTGTGATCAGCTGCAGTGGATAAAATGTTATTGACTGACAGCCCATTGAGTTTGGCATCTCCTAGTTCTTTAATGAAGACAGGATCTCTATTGAAATGAGCCATCTGAGATTAAAATTCTCTTGGGTCTAAACTAGACAACTAGCTGCTGTCTATATCCAGTACAGAAATGCAGGCACCTCTAGAGTGACAGTCATCCAGTTACAGGTAGGATGAACTGTCCTCTGGAGATGTTTTTCTCCTCCTCAGAGGGAATCTAGACAACTGGCTTAGACAGATATCTCACTTTTAAGTGGCTGAATTTATGTGAAAGTTGCATATGCTGTTTAGTCTCAAAGATTAACAGCCATTTCCTGTTAACAACAATAAGATGGACAAGTAAAATCAATGTTTCCTCTGTAAAGAAATCCAAAGTAAAACTAACAAAATATTTGAACGTGGAGACTCAATACAAACGTGCATCTGCCTAGATCTTTATCACTACCAGCTATGTTTCATATCCCTTTACTGTTTTCAACTGTGACTGGCACTGTGTTAAACAGATCTGCAAGTCTCCTTGCTCAGTGGGGAAAAAAGGAACCTGCAACTGCTGTATGACACTGGGATTCAGGAGCCCCCCTCTTTGCACCACCCCACTGAAGAAATTTGGTGAAGTTTCTCTGTGCCACAGTGTCTCCAGGTATAAAGTGCACTGGCCTTCTTTGTGTTCTGCGGATAGTGAGGGCAACGTAAGAGCTAGGTATTAGCCTTCCCAAACAGTCACAGCATTTCCAGACTGTGCCACATTCATTTCCAGTATGTCTTTGGCATTTCAAGTGGGCCTTGTCAGCTGAATGATATAGACTCCTCCCTGAAGCTCCCCTCTTTTTTTTGCATCAAAACCAACATAGCACAAAGGCTGAGGGTTGCAGATCCCTTCTCACTGTTTCCCACTGAAACCTCCCACTGTACTTCCCATAGTACCTTGCCTGAACGGTCATCCTTCCATTAATGATGATGTGGAGTGAAGACTATGTCCTGATAGAGGCAGCAAGCCCAGAAACTGTATTTGTAAGTGAATTCCTCCCCTAGTGTACACTGCCACACTTAATTCTCTAGGAGTGATTGTAGCCCAGTGAGACAGAGTGTAGTTGGGTGTTGGTAAGCTGGACCAGCAGCAGCAGTAGGCACCAGCTGGATGCCTTCCACATCCCTCCATTTCTGTGATGCCCCACCACTACATGTTCTCAAAGCGGTTGTGCTACCCTGTCTTTTACTAACTCATGCTTGGCTCTCTCCTCTCCATTTATACCCGCAGAAGTGCGTGTGGCCACATTGTGGATCCAGACCGGGAACTAACCAAGCTGAAATATTCCTGTAATGCAAGAAGAGAAAGTGGAGAACAGGGTTGCTTAAATTTATACCACTGTCAATGAGGAGCATTGTGGACTGCAGCCTCTGCAGTTGTTTTCTAGGTCTTTGTTGTCTCTTAGGGCTGACAACTTCTGGCTGCTGCCTCTGTTTTCAGTTCCTTCAGCTAGACTGTGGTTTCACATAATTTTTTTAATTTCCTTCTACCAAAGATGTTTGAGATAACTTGCATCTCCTTTTTCACAGACATGCTAAAGGAGACCCAGGGAATATTCTTGTCAGTTCATCTGCACTGTCCTGTGCAGAATATTGTCAAGCAGTCTGCACTTTGGGTCAGGAGAAGGTAATGGGGTGAAGATGGCTGCCCAAGCAGCCAAAGATAGTTTGGGATTACTGTTCCTACAGCTGCAGCAAGGGTTTGACCTCAGGAAGCTCTGCACTATTAGGCATTTCAAAAAGGGATTTCCTCCTGGCACTAGCTCTTGAGTGCTCTCCAACTTACACCCAAAGCTCTCACATCTGTCTCAGCTCACTGGTAGGCTGGGAGCAGAGGTTTAGAGCTACTTATGCATTGTCGGTACCCTTTGCAGACAGTACTAACCAAAAAGCTGTTATTATACCCCCCTTTGTAACATCTATGTTACATCACTGATATCACTACATTAAACGGTATTGTCATAACTATACTTGTCTTGAAAGTACCATGGAAATAAACTATTTGTGCACAAATTGGTGGTAGACTTGAGTACATTCTCATGTATAGTGTTTCTGAAAATGCTCAACTTACATGTTAAGTTTCCCACAGAAAACTTTAATTCATATTCATTCATAGCCTTCTTGCACTATTTGATTGACTGCAGATGGTTGAAAAGGAAAATGTTTGCTAACTCCTTTTTAGACAAGTATGCAACAGTATCTCAGTTTTAACAGCAACATATCTTTAGAGGGCATCTTTTAGTTAAGCAAATTATTATAGATTTTGCCCAATCTGTAAAAGAGTACTTTCAGTGTTCTTCTGATTCTCTTTTACATTTATGATAATCTGAACATTTATAAGACAAGGCATTGTTTAGATGTTCAAAATAAAATAGTGGTTTTGGACCATGACATCAGTTTTTATGCCATTTCACTCTATTTTGAGCTACAATTAAAGTTCTTTTTTTAAACAAACTGTATCTAATGTCTGTGCTAAATCAAGCCAAGCAGTGGTGAATTTTTTACTTTTAAGTAGAATGTCATTAGAGTCAAAACATGCAAATACAACAACACTGAATTGTAAGACATTGCTAAAAAAAAAATTCAACTGCAAAGTCTTTGTCTACATTAGAAGAGGGTTTTTTACAGTAAAGAAATTCTGGCAAACCCTCATGAAGAACCATGTCTTGCATGATTTCCCACTAGAGCTTGTTCCAGTTTTCTGAACAGAAGCAGCAATACCAAAAACAATTTTGCCAGCCCGGCAGCAATTGCAAGCACAACTGTTTCTGAGAGCTGTGTGTTATCGACTCCTCTTGCACGTCATTATTTCACCAAAAATTTTGGACCCAGCTAATGCTGTAATTAGGTGCATAAACCAACAGAGCAAGCGCAGAAGTGACATTCAGTTTTACACATGGAAAAAGCATGCAGAAAATGTGCAACAAATATTTTTTCCTTGTAGAATATTAATTTTTTAAATAGACCAATGCTCCAATTACATGCTGGGACTAAATTCCTTTGCAGTATGCCTTTAAAGAGCCACACATTGCATATATAGAGAGAGACCTTTGCCATTTCTTCAAATATATTGTTCTCTGAGAATAAAGCCCATGGCAAAATATGAAGTGTTGCAAAGCAAGTTGCAAAAAAAATTAGTATATGACCAGTGCCTCTTGCTATAACCAGTGCTTCAGTTTTCACACCCAGCTAGCACAGAAAGGTTAAACTGCATTTAGCTAAAATGCTCAATAAATTGTGGAGATTACTCAACCACTGATGGCTCATGACAGAAGTTCAGCCCCTGTGGAAGTATTGTCTTCAACAGGATGCTTAGTCCTCAGGATCCAAAAAACATAAGTGATAGGCTCCTCTCCCAGATAGTATTAAAGACCTGGAGCACCACCTGTGACCCAGGGGAAAACTGTGTGTCTGGGACTTTGATGTCAGTGTTGATTAAAGACTGTCTTTGAGCTAAATGAGAGGCACATAACTGTGCTTGGTTAGCTGTAGAATGCGTCAAATATTCAAAGCCTAAAATTACAGTCTTAGATCTCTACCTTTAATACTACCCATGACTCATGGGGAGACTCACAAGGTCATTCAGCTCTCTCTTGCATTACACTTGGCCTCCACAGCTCCTGCTGCAGGAAGATATCTCTTCCCATGTCTGTCTTGGAGAGAGCCATGCTCTGCTCTGTGGTGGGGCATGACCTGAGCTCAGACTTCTGAGTCACTGATGGCTAGGACCTACCCATTCCTTTCCTCCACTCAGTGCCTCACTTCATTGTGATTTGTTTGTTTGTTTGTTTGTTTGTTTCCAGCCTCTCCTTTCTCATTCTGAGCCTCCCAACCACCTCTCCAGCCCCTTCTCCTGTCACACTGGCTCACTGACAATATGATTTTCGAAAGCTACAAGTGGTGAGGACTTTTCACAGATTATGTCAGCTCTTGATAATTATGAACATCTCTGCAGACATTCAAGATGGGATCCTACACTGAGCTGAACGTTAGAGACTGCTCCCATACTGATTTGGAGTGTCCATCCAAGTAGGAGAAAGTATATCCCACTATTCCTAATATGCCTAGGAAATCTGCATCTGTGCTAGTCCTAGGAAATGTCTCCCAGACGTGCATGAATTGCCTTCTTTGTTTGACCTGTTTCCTATCTATTAAGCAGAGGGGACATCCCCCAGTTTCTTTTTCGTCTCTTTCATCTTTTCTCTTCTGTTTTTTTTTTCTTTGGCTTCTATACTCCATTATAAGTAAAAATTTTGTAATTATTTGTGATCTAACCCTTTAAAAGTTTCATGTGATGATGACACAGTAAGGAAATGAAAGAAGAATGATATATTTGTGAATTGATCTGGTCACCCTCAGGCTTTGAAGTGGGTCTAGGCAATCCATTTCTGGTGTAAATGTTTCAGTCATATATCTGGAGCCTCCATTAGCAAAGGGGCAATCTGTCATAGGCTCTCCCTGTATGCGGTGCTTTGTGTCCTTGTTCTGTGAAGAAAGAAAGAGTTGTAAACTCGGGAGGTAACTATTAAATTGGAGAACTGAGAACACCATTAATAATGTTCATTAACAGGAAGAGAATTTCTTTCTTCTTTTTTTTTCTTAACCTAGAAGAGAAACAGAGAGATTTGGTTCTATTGATATCTGCAAAATAAAAAAAACAAATACCGAGAGAAATGCAAAAACACAGCTATTAAGTCTCCAGATAAACATATTTCCCCACAACATTATATGTGTAATTCCATGGAAACAAATACACAGACATCAACTGAAAATGCCTAGGGGCATCTTTAACTTATCAGCATAGGAAAAAGGGAAAGTATAAATGTCACAGAAGCTATAATCAAACTTAAGAGAGCATGTATTATGTTTAAATCTTACGGATAATGTGCTAAAGATCAAGTTGCATACTAATAACACGCAGTACACATGTTAAAGTGATAACACACAAACTGGATGGAAAGAACAAAAAATAATTTAGTAACATGATATTAATTACAATCATATTAATATAAATCTGTATCTGCTGCAATTTTTGTTCACATTTTTAGGAGGCTGTTAATTAAGAAACTGTTACATTAGTCCCACTTTCTAAATTGCAAGCAAAACCCAAGGCCTCAATCTGGTGTGAGAAAGGTTTAACCTCTGTAAAATCCCACTGGGCACATTAGACAGACAAAGTTTACTAAAACTAATGTCAGATTATAGAAGCAATATAGAAGCTGCAATTCTTGCTGATGCACTTCAGCAGCTTTTTTTCATTGTTATTTTCATAGGACAGAGTTGTGGGAGCTTCCCCATGAAAATCCTCCTGCAACCCTGAATACTACCATAAACAGCTGCGTTTTTCCAGGCTTGGTGACCCTGCAAAAAACCACTGCAAGCTCACTCAAGCTTGGAAAGCAGTGCTGTCCTGTAAATGACTTACTAATCATCTGTCCTGGCCTTTGATGCCCCTGGTGCAAGGCTGGAGAAAAGGAAGCTAACAATTGCATCTCTTCCTTCAGATGTGATGGTGGAGACTGTGGGCAGGTGTATTGCTTGGATCTCACTTGCTCAAATTGATTGAAATTTTATGGGGTCTTTTTAATGAGACAGACTGGTGCCTGCAGCCAGTAACAGAGATGCATACATGGAAAGGTGGCAGTAATTACTTTGTATATGTGAACCATGAAGGGTCTTTCTTCACTTTTCTAATAACTCCTGCACCAAAAAGACCATATTTTGAAAGATTTTTAGTAATTCCTAGATAGAAACTAGTGAGGAGAGACTCTTTCCAAAAGCTGCTCTCTGAGCTTCAGCATTGGTGGATACATGTGATGCTATTTAAGGTTGGCCTCTGGCCGTCTGGGTCTTGTCCGTAAGGCAACAAGCCCCAACTCCAGCATTTGTTTCAACACAAGACCTGAAAAAAGCTTGGTTAACTTCCAAATTCCTACATTTTGCTGCCAATTAAGCTGTCATACATCTGTGGCAGCTTGATTCTGCAGCATGTAATTCCTGCCGAAATTTTCCTTAAGAAACTTGACGTTGCCTTTCTCCTCCACGTGTTTGGAAAAGGCACTGAACTTCTGAGTCAAATGTGTCCAGCATCGTAATGTGCTGAGGAATATCCTCCTGGCATTCATTGCTTCTTCAGGCACTATCTGTTTTATTTGGATTCAGATATGCTGTAATTTATTTACTTGCCTCTGCATATGTTTTGTGTTTCCAGCAGGCCTAATTTTGGAGAGAAACTTTATAACATGGTTTTGCAGAATGCTTTTTGTAGGCATCTCTAAAATATTAAGAGTTTCAATCAAAGAGAAGGGATTATTAAGGAAAAGGTGGGGTGAAAGTGAAATTGCTGAAAAGTTCAAGATGTTTCATTCAATTACTAGCGGTGTGAATTATGTCTTCACGCAGTTCTCGAACCTTCACAGTACAGATATTCAGATATTTTTCTTTGTGACTGAGGCTTACTGCATAATGCAAATAATGTAGCAATACAACAAGCATGAAGCATGACATAAAAAATACGGTTAATGTCAAGCTCACAGATCTAGTCTCTGTGTGATATGTCCTCAAAATGCCCTTCGCCTCTGAGTTAAACATTTGAAAGCAGGAAGACATAGCCTAATTTTCATTATCTTTGGATGCTCAGAAGTATTTAATAAGAATGAGATTTATGCATGCATTTTCTCATAAGATCAAATCTTGCTTGAGAAACTTGATAGCTTTTCTTTTGTTGACTCAATGCTTTTGGTAAATTATCTACTGAAAAAAACCGTGGTAGTGGTAATCTGAATTAAAAACAGCAAAAACATTTGATACAGTGCCTTACAAAGTCTTGCTCTCAAGATTAATTTATAATACCTTGGGCATAAAAATTGTTATGCTCACTGAAAATTGAAAGCCTTAAGCATAACCAAATTGGACATCTTTAATGTTTTCACAAACAAAAAGCCTTTCCTCCTCCATGGGAAAAACTTTCCAAAACATAGTAGTTCTTTGTTTTGTGAAGCTGTGGTCCAGACATGAGAACTCACGTCTTCTTAGAAAATTTAATAGACTCTGTAACTTTTCAAGACATGGAATTGCAGTATGGTTTCTTATAGAATGAAATTCAGCCGGATCAATATGCCTGAGCCCTTGGGAGTTCTAGCTTTGCCAGGATTCTGTTATTTGGAGCGCCTTCAGGTCTCTGACAGACACATAGCTTTTTCTCATTCATTTTCCTTGCTTCTTCAAAATCCCCTACACTTGATTCCTTTACTTGATCCTATGTTAACTGAATAGAATTATTTTTTGATACCATTTATGATTAGTATAAATAAAGAAATATTTTATGCACAGGTTTCCGAGTGTTTAGACAAGTTCCTCTCTATTGCAGTCTGCATGCCAGAAGAGGATCCCTAATTTTCAAAGAGCCTTCACAGCAACCCCCTTGGAGTATATTAAAGATACTTCACAAATTCTGGTGTTATTAATCATTATTATGTCACTGGACTGCTGAGCATTTTCTGCATCTCCAGAGCCTGGGGCAGATGTTCTTCCAGTAGCAAGTATACCTTCAGACATATATATCTTTGTAGTTAAATACACTTTGCTATGAACATATATCAAATTAGATATGTATTTTCAGGTGTCATTGTTTTGGACAGTGATATATTGCAGCACAGTAGTCATGACTTAAGCAAATAAAAGAGATATTCCTTGTCTTTGAAATGTTTTCTGAATTGTTTGCTCCCTTCTGTAATGTAAAAATAAGTAGGGCAAGAGGTTATATGGATAGTCAACACTCCAACCTGGCACAGGGTGCAACAGGACAAACCTTCCCAATGCCAAGTAAAGGGAAGATGACTTCTAGCAGCATTACAGTGATTGATGTTAACTGCTTCCAATTAAAGAGGCTTTACTAGAGAAAAGGGCTAACTGCTTCGTCTTCATAGGTGAGAAAACAAACCCTTTGTTCTTAAACAAGTATCCTTCCAGAAGAGAAAGAAAAGCTGTCAGGTGGATAATACTTTTGTCCTTGCATTATAAGGCCCAGAGACCAAAGGGGTCAAGCTCTTTCTGAAACTGAGGACTGACTTTTTGAACTCAAGAAGCAGCTAAGTTTTTTAAGCTCATTCGATAGCCTGTCATTAAGGACAAGTTTGGTGGGGCTGGACATGAAGCTGCATCCACCCCCTCTGCCCACCTGGAGACCTCACTGTGAGCTGATTCAGGCTGCTTGGATTAGGAATGGTGCTGATGAACATTTCGGGAAATAGACATGTCTCAGGAAATGAGAGTTTGCTGTGACCAATGCATTTTTGAATATGAACAGATATTTATTAGTATCCCTGTCTGAAGTTTGTTCAGCAGTGAGATCTCATGTGAATAAGACAACTGTGAGAAAAGTTACCAATATGGTTATGTCTGTTTCTATGAAGTCTGACACTAATCAAGATCCCACAAACATGTAGCCTTGGGTGCTTCCTATTCTGAATATCTTTGATACACAGCTTGAAGGAGCTTTGCAGATGGACTTTTCCATGGCACTGGCATTTATCAGAAGGGACTCATTACACAGATACCTGTGGGCTTGCCAGTTTGGTGGCAGTCACGTATTAGCTGTGTCTGTACCCAGGGCCGGCAGCAAAGAACCAAACTCAGCTACAGGGGTCATTCAGACATCTTCTAGACTCTCAAACAGTCTAATTTGCTCTGGTGCAGCCCTGGCTGTGCCTCTGGGGATGCAGCCACCTCCATGGCTACAAGTGAGCAGGTCATGGACTGAACAAGCATGCATGACAGGAGCCTGGCTGGAGGAGAAGCTTCCTTCAATGAGACTTGGCAAGGCAGAATCCTAAGACACTTCTTCTCACCTCCCTTCCCACAGTATCTTGGGTGATGTCAATTTGTAGGTCTTTCCATGAACACCTTCAATCACACTCCACTGATTCTTGTTGATGGTCTTCACCTACATAATATACAGACTCTTTTATATGATATATGATTGAATGACTTGCAAATATGGACAAGGAATGCATTACTGCTTTGTTGCAGGTGGGAAGCATTACTTGATATGGCAAGTTTCTCTAGACAGTATAGAACAACAACTTATTCATGGCAAATGCTCAATACACTCTCACCAGAATTCAATCGTCAGACTCACAAATTTACCCCCTGCTGATCAGCAACATCTAAAGCCAGTTCTGTGCTGAAAAGCTTTCCATCTCATACTTTAACTGCTATTTTCAAGCAATGAATAAGCACTTGACTGCGCTGGCTCTGCCTGAGCATATTTCACTGCCTGAGATACCTCTGAGGATATCACCTGAAAGACACTCATCCCACCCCATCCCAGCCAACACTCCAACCTTGTGAGAGTCTCCCTCTGCCCCACCCTAAACTATCGTCTTGCCTCAAGTGTTTCCATGAAAATTTTCTGTGTTTATGAACCCACATTTTCTCATGAGAAACTATTTCATCAAAGCATTCCCTTTAGCTGCAGTTTTCTTTCACTTCAAAGGCAAACACTATGTCAAAGACCTGCATGCTGGAAAATTTCTGTGTCAGATGTCCTGTCTTGAATGTTAAAAGTAGTCATTTTTGGGTGTTTGTACACAACACATCATGCCTGGTGTTAAGTATTTGAGGAAAACCACATTAATCTAGAAAAGCATTAACAGTATGTAACATTTAGCACTGTCTGAACTGTGCCCCAGAGCCATCTTTTTTTTTTCCCCATCATAAACAGTGGTGTCATGAAAGTGTTTACTGTCTAGAGTACTGTTTAAACCCATATACTTACTAAACTCCCCTTATATGCTTGCTAATAAAACAGTGTATCTGTGTTGTGGAGGGTGGGTGTTAGCTGTTGACATGCTGGATTGTTAGTGTGTTTGAGCAGGGGCAGTACAGAAGATGTTGGTTCTGTCTAGAAACCTGCACATGGTTCTTGTTCTGGACATGTTATGTTACAAAGAGAGGTGTGGCTACTGGAGAGGCAAAGACAGCCACGTGCAAGGTTCTACCATGTCTTGGAGGAAAATATGCCCTATGTCATGGTTTAGGAATGGTACTCCCCAGTTTAGTGTTCCCACTGAGACATTCCAGACCATGTGCCACTCACTAACTTCCTAATCCCCCTCCCCCAGCAGCACGATGGAAGGGCAAATTAGAGGCACAAAAGGTAAAGATCATGGGTTGCCATGAGAACAAATCACTGGAAATAACGAGATAAGCAAAACAGTAAAACCAACAATTCTTAAAAAAGAATGTACAAGAAACAAATGATTTGCATGTGAGTTCTCACCCCCAAGAGCAACTGACCGCTCCCTCTGCCAGGCTACCCGACCTAGAAGGGACCTCTTCCCCCATCCCCAGCAAATGATGTGAGGTGGTATAGAATAACCTCTGGGTCCTAACCGTGCCCTCTCCTGTCTACTGCAAAAGTCAGCCCTGCCCTGGCCAGAACCAGGACAACTTGCCAAGGTGAGCAGGAAGAGAAGATAGAAGCACACCACCATCAGAAAGGGTTTAAGACAGTGAGGTACCCTCTCCAAATGAAAATATTTTAAATTGTTCAGCAATATCTGCTTAAAGTCACTGCTTTGCTGGTAGGTGGCTGGAGACTATGCCAGAGTAGACAGAGCTTTGCGTCAGGTAGGTTGGGGACATAACTCTTATATGGCTTATCTTCATGGAAAGTATTGCCAGGATAGTTATTAATAATACTGTGGAAAAAAGTCAAGTGGGCTTTCCTCTTCCAGAGCAAGTTCATTATACATACTGAGATAAGGATTAGTGTCCCTCTCCGTCATAGTTAACATCCTGGGACAGCATAAAATACTCTGTCTTCTCTAAGTAGTTGTCCAAGGCTCCCTTCAGCTTCAGGCACGGAACCATTTCATGTTCACAGGATTTTCTTTCAGTTCTCACAGTAAAAGGCTTACTTATTTATAAAAATGATAGACCAGCTACATTTGGAGACGTATGTATATGCTGTAGATCAGTGTACTAGCCCAGTCTAAGCTTTCAGAAATGGAACTAAGCCTTTCTTCTGGAAACTGGACTGCCTGTGGTAAAGCCTTTTGGCCCAGTGTGTGTGCAAATTTGAGCTACTTTAAATCTGATTATGTCACAGCTCACTCTGTGGGACTGTCATTCCAGGCGTGGATCTAGATGATGTTAAACAGCAGCTACAAAGATTAAACATTTAAAATCAGCAGGTCTGGATAACCTGCATCTGTGATTTTTAAGACAGCTAACTGAAGAGAACCAAAGAGCAAAAAGGTGATTTTCAGCATAGTGGAAAATTCCCAATAGTTCCCAGAAGACTGGAAGAAAACCAATGATATGTCAGTATTTTAAAAACCTGTAGCAGGAGGGTCGGATGTTACAAGCGTATTAAAACTATTTGGAAGCAAAACACCATGTTGAACTGTGAGTATAGGACTTTATTTTAGGGATAGAAATAAAACTGTTTCAAATCAAAATTGGTTTATGGAAAACAAATCTTGTCAAGCTATAATATCTTTTTGTAATGAGACTAGCCATTGTTGGAGAAAAGTTATTAAAGGGAGAAGACGTGGTACTACTATTTTTGCAAAAACTCTACAGCATAAGAATTTTCATGTTTAGATTGAGACTGTAAAATTTAAAGAAATAGTTAAATTGCTTAGAAACTTACAGAAATGGCTCTTAGGTTCCCAAAAGACCAAACACTTCTGACAAATCCTTCTCACCTTTGCTATCAATTTTGAAACATAGGAAAAGGTAAGATCCATATTGCTCACCAGTGTAAATGGCCATTTGCATAAATGAGGCAAAACCCAATGATAGCAGGATAGTGATGCCTTCAATTGCAGCTGAGCAGCTCAAGTTATGCAAATATACAAATACTGTTTCAACAAATGAGTAAAGGACAGTGACAGGTAAGTTCACCAATAAGCCCTTTTTTGGGATGTTCTTTCTCATATATTCCCTCTTAAATAGTCAGTCTGTGGCATTACGCTCCAAAATTAATACAAGTTGGTCATCTGCTCCACATTAGCAGTATGCACCAGATGTTTGAAAGCTGTGAATACATTTAAAATGCCATTTTTCTTTGTCTGATTATTAAACAGGATGAAAATTTGGGGGTCCATGCAGGAAGCTGCAATGACTGTCTTATCTGTGAAGGATTCATTTAATTTGTGGCAGAACAGCTGCATTTCTGCACTGCCAGAGACAGTGGAGAAAATTAGTATGGACACACTCTTACTGAAGAGGATGGGAGCAAGCCTGTGTGCATACATTTGTAGAGATGTTGGGTTTACATTGATCCGAACTGATCAGACCTGTAAATTGAGAAAAGTGAATGAATCCTAGTTAGAACTCTGTGTAGACATTCCCATGTGGAATGAGATTGGTCTTACTGCATTTTTATTTAATTCACTGGTGGGTGTAGCAATCATCCCTCAGCCTCAGCTGACATTTTTTACTAGCTGATATCTTTGTTTCCTGTTGGGAATGACCCCATGAAATACAACCACAGTCAAATGGACACAAAAGATCAAGTAATCATAGTCTAAAAAGGCGCTGCTCCTTGACTGAGAATTGCTACCGTGAAGATGGTAGACATGGAGTTTATTTTACTTTTCCCTGGTCTGAAAAGCCGAGGTTTAGGGTCACACCTCCAGTTCTCTAGCCACTGCCTGCCACCCCCTAATGCCCGCCAAAGGGCGCATGTCTGACATCTACAAAGTCACTTGGGCCCCTACCTCGTATCAGCTTCCTGTGGGGTCCCTGGAGCTTGGAGATGGAGCCAAACCACTGTTTGCTGAGGATCTTTCCATTATAAGAAGGTGGTCACTAACTGAGCTGTACAGCCCGGACAAGTGTATTAATGAACTCTAATAATAGAGTCACAGCTTAATTGAAGGAATTAAAGGAAGAAAGAAAACTTTTTTCCAGGATCACTTAAATTAATAAAATGACCCAGCCACCAGACTCCTTTGGTGGTCCGAGTAGTTTTGAGGTGTACCTCAAGGCAGCTCAGGGTGCACCTGCACTAGTGTTTCTGTTTGGATCAGGAGGGTGCTGTTCGACCACACCTCCCAGTTTATCATGCTATGTGAAGGACTGTTGAAAACCACAGGCTGGGTTCTTCTGGGATCAACCTAAACCAGACACTGCAGATCAGGAGCACTGTTCCATCCACAAAAGGGGAATGGACCAAATTAGAGCTAGTCTGAAGTAAAACCTCCAAAAACTTGTATGTCACAACCATCAGGTCCTCTGCACCAGAAATAGTTTGCTGTACAACTGCAGATACCATCCATGGCCAACCACCAGCCTGAGGTGTTCGTCATGTATAAATGTCTCTGTGTTAAACTAAATGGCATTTTCTGTCTTCCAGCTGTAACTGGGAAAGAGCTGCATACCCACACAAAATACTCTGTACCAAAAAAAAAAAAAAAGAGAGAGAGAAAAGAAATCCTTTTGGGACTAAAAAATCCTCTTAAAATAAATCTTGAAGTAAAATGAGGGAGATATAGAGGAGAGAGAGAGAGAGAGAGAGAGAGAGAGAGCCCCAGCCCATGGATTGTGTTCTGCAATGGGCTTGCTAATTTCTCTCCCAAACCCTCAGTATTTCTCTCTAAAGGCAATAATTTTCTAATGTGCCTGAGGAGCTGAGTAAGCAGGTGAAAGCATAACTTCCAAGTCTTTTTCAACAGGAAAATGGAGTTTTACATAGATTTTTTTTTTCCCCCAAAGTGGCTGCTTCAAAAAATGCCAACGTTTTTTGGAAGGCTGTATGTTGAATAAAACTCATGAGATTTTTCATTTTTCATAAGTTTTCAGGGTATGAATAATTTCGTGCTTAAAATCTGGGGGAAATTTCAACCAAAAAACCTAGCATGATTTTTCTTTTTAGCCTGTGCATAAATATTACTGGGAACATGTTAAAGGAAAACACAGAAGGTCTTTTCCAAAGTGCTATAGTTTACTTCAACTGCCGCAAAATAAATATATGGATTTATTTTTTTTAAGAGCAAAAGAGGAACTTGTGAATTAAGATCCAGAGGTGAAGCATAGGTGGAGGAATAGGCTAGCAATTTTTATTTCAGTTGTAAAGTAAAAAAAAAGAGTGTTTTTAAATGTACCTAGTTTTTTCTAAGTTTGATGAAAACTAGAGAGAAATGATGATCTACTTCTGGTGTGATAGTGGTAATTAGAGCCTAGATGCATAAATGCACAAATAGAAGTAATAATACTATACTATTTAGGAAAAGTGAATTGGTGGAAACCTATGAAAATGTTATTGTGACAATTGCATTCAACTACATGTTATTAGTTAATAGATATGCAATAAAAATTCAGATAAGAAGATGGCACTGAAAATCCAAAGATGTTGTTTACTGGCACTGCTGTCTACCTTTTTAGCAGCCAGGATTTAACACATGGACTGGTCCCTTGGCAGAGAAAGAAATACTTTTTGTTGTATTTTCTCTCTCGCCTGCTTGCTGCTTCCTGTCTGCATGTGATGATGAGATGTCACTTAAATGCACAGCATTGAGATGTCTGACAACAGCCACTACACCACCCCAGTCTAAGCTACTTTCACTGCCAGAACCAGGACATCTTCAAGATAAAAACTTCTAACCTGCAGCCTAACATGGGAAAATGCTAGCACAGATGCTGTAGGGTTAGGAAAGCACTGGGCTTGGTCAGAAAGAAGTGGGTGCCTGACTGCCAGCTGACATTGTCCATGAAGCTGTGCCAATGCTATCAACCAAGTAGGCACTGAGGTCTCCCCAGCTGTAGAGTGAAAAATTCAGAGAGGGTTTGGTGCCACACACACTGCCTCAGAAGACTGTGATGATCCAGTGCAGAAAGCAAGGTTTCTCTTATCTTTCAGACCATAAAGATAATGCCTTCCACTAGATTCCTTGTCCAGTGTCTGTGAAAGAATCTAGAGGGCAGTGGGCATGAACCTGGGTTTGGGTGTGTGGGAGGCGGACATAGAGTATAGGTGCTGCAGAAGGAGTGGGCTGTCCCCAAGAAGGGAAAAGGTGTGTGTGGGAGTCATAAAAATTCTTGCAGCCACCTCCTTGCCTGCACACCATGCTGCCTGACTACAGCAATGCTGCTGCTTGCTGTAGCCATCAGTGGTACCACCTCAGAAAAATATATTTGGTCGCAGGTGATGTCATGTCAATTTTGACACTAACTTTTAGTGGAACCTCAGGAGCGTTCAAGGATGGAGCTTGTCTCCCACTGGACACCAGGGCTTGGAAAAAAACTTGAAGGGTCATTTACACTACTCTGCTGTACTAGGACACTTTTAGCTTTCCCTAAAAAATGTACCAGAGAAGCATGTCCGGGTGCATTTATAGAGAACACTGAACTCCTTCAGCAATGTCTTCCAATGCTCCATCACTGAAAACAGTTTTCCTATTGCCTAACACAGATCACTCTTATTTCCATTTAAGCCCCTAAACCTCTGGCCCTGTCCACCTGGGAGGAGAGGAAAGAGTTTGATCTGTCCCCTCTCCAGCTACTTCTCAAATATCTGAAGACTGTTGTTACATCTCCCTTCCATCTTCACTTATTGAGGCAACCATGACAGTAGTAATGTTCTTTAAGGATTGTAATCAGTAAACATGGAAAGGAAAATCAATCAGATTGACGTCTTGAGGGAAGGGAGTTCTTTGGCCTACTTTGTAGCAATGAGATTTCCTGGCTGTCCAGAGTATTGCTCTGTGTGCAAGGGACGGGGAGGAGGGAATAGCTCTGTCTGTGCAAATTGGGAGGGCAAGTAAGAACTGGCATGAAAATACCTCTTTACCCTTGGGGCATTTTTTATGGTACTTTTCTATGACAACTGAAGAAACAATTTTCAGCAGTACTTAGCCAGTAAATGTAAAAAGAAAGACAAACCCAACCTCAGAAAGGATTTAAAAGTGCTCCGTCATCTTCAAAAGTCTTTCTCTGCAAGCTTTTATCAGAGACTCTAGCATGAAGCTACAAGTCGTGCTCATGAAGGATACTGCATGAAGAAAAGATACAGAAAAGGTCTGTTTCAAAACATCAAATTCCCCTGAATGAAGCCATGAAAGCAAACTTTGTGTCATCCAGGCCAAGCTTCTGGTGGAAGGAGGTTCTGTGCATTTCATACATCACAGCACAGGCTCTGACACTATTACCCCAAACTCTCAAATGCAATTTTTCAATGTGAAAAAATGATAAGCAGCACAAAGTGATTATTACATAGTTTTAGTTCATATGCTCATCATTTGATGCTTTAAATAAAAGCGTAAGTGGAAGAAGGTCAGACTTCAACAAAAGCCAGACTGACAGGTGCCATGAAGGACTACAGTATAATTAGTGTTATGTTGCATTTGATTCAATAGTTTTATTGTAAGATCATTGATCAATAAAATGCTCAGACGTTATTTATGAATTAAAGCTTCAAAGTCTCACTTCAGTATTGGTTTTATTTTTTAAGTAAATCATTGATGAATTTGACATATTCTGTCATGTTAATCAATTCATTATTCCTTGCAAATACCAGCAAAAAAATTTAAATATGATTGATTGAATTATGTTAATACTAGCCCAGATGCATACACTTCTATTAACTTGAAACAGGATATGATCAAGCAGTTAGCAAATAGCCTCTAGATACTGGAAAATTTCTAAAAAAACACAAAGAGACAGTAAAATTCTGGGGACTGAGTGACTACTGTACAGCTCACAAGTGCAGCAGATGCATTAACAAAACAACCAGCTTTTCAACTTACTGTTGTCTACAACCAGTGTGTTTCTCAACTGTAATGGAAGATAAGAAGGTGACAGTTATTAATTTCAATGACTCACTAAATAATAGAGAACAAGTACATATAGCTCTAACTCATCTCTATAACCACCATAATCAATGTTCCCACAGTGCTCTGTTGTCATTGAATGGCAAAATAAGCAACAGCTGAGAACTGGCTAGGTTTCTGATTAAAATAATCTGGCAAACAGAAGCAAATTAACCCCATAGTGAAAATTACACAGTCTCTTTGCTGGGTAAAATTTGTTTACTATGTGCAGTGCTGTGGTCAGTGCTGAGAAAATATTCTGCAGGGCAATGCAAAGAGAATAGTCACAGTCTGTCACTTTCCTGATGTTTGTGGGCGTGTGATTTTGTTTCCTTTTGCACACATACCTATAGTTGCATGAATAATCTGAGGAATACTCACTGAATATATTTCAAAATTGCTTTCTCTGGCTGCCGTAACATTGGTTTTATTGGTTTCATTGAAAAATACATGTATGCCATAGCACAGCAAATTCTATTTGTGAAGCTTATGGCCCGCTAAAGCAATATGTTACCATGATTTGTCACAATAATACCCTAATTTGCCTGTTTTAGGAAGGAAAACATAGTCCTCTGGCAACATGCAAAATATTTTATTATCCCTGTGGCAGCTAAGGCTGTATAATGAAGAAGAAATGTATTCCTGTAACTAGGGCTCTAAAAACAGCTGAGTCAGATTTTTGCTCAGTTTCCCCTTTGACAAGTTTTTCCTTAATCTTGCTGTATCTGTAAATTGGTGGTAATGCTACTTTCTACCACGCTTTGTCTCATGTTTGGACTGTAGCTCTGTAAGACAACTGCCATTTCTTTTTGTGTGCAGTACGGCCAAATTAAGATGTTTTTCATGTCTCATGATATTTGATGCTTTCCACAGCTCTTCATTATGTGAGAATCTCAGTATTCATTAAAAAATAAAAATTCCAGTCCTAATGGCTGTAGATAAAAGCTCAAAAATGGGCTGTGCATACACAGTAAGCCTCAAAGACAGAAAAGAAGAGGATAACAAATAACAGGAGACCTGATTTTATAGCTACTGGTAGACCACTGTTTGCTTGTTTGTCTTTTTTAGCTGATTATTTGTGAACCTTCAGTTTTGAGGGTGCTTTCTCAGCACATACAGCACAGAAAACAAGGCCATTCTCACCTTCTGGGGGTGATGGAACAGCTGGAGAAATCCCCATGGTGGCACCTCAGTCCTGCCTAGGGACATTGAGTATGAACCCCTCCTTCTGGGACAAAGGCTGCTGGAGTCAGTTTGGTCCTGATGTTTCCATAGCACTTGTTTGTCCTCTGTAATCTAACACACCATTAGTAAAAACTTTATTGGTACAGGGGACTCAAAGATAACATCCTCTCAACAACACTTTTTTTTTCTCTATAGTAGCTATTTTTCTCTCAGTGTGAGGATTTTTTTTTTCCCCTAAGATTTGGCACCATACTCCATATTGGCAAGCACCTACTTCTGCTGCTGGTCCACTCCTGACAACTAAGTGGTGTTCAGCTGAAAGGAGAGCTGTTTGCTCACCATCTGAAGCAAGTTATGTCAAGATTCTTGTAATTTTTTTCTTACAAGAACAGCACCTCCTTGCTAATCAGCGGCCTGGCTTTCAGGTGGTGCCATCCCACCTGTAGAAATAAAAGCACTTCTCTTCCTACACTTCTCCAATAGCACTGTGTTTTGAAGAACTATATTCTGAAATGTGGCTGAAATCCAGGGGGAAAGGAAAACAAGGGGGGAAAGGAAACAACATGCTCAAAGACAAGTGTCTTTCACTACCTGCTGTGTCTGTAACAAATGAGAAGAAAAAATACTATTTTGTTTTCTTTTTGGTTTATTCACAATATGGCAGCTTCCTTTACCCTGTGACAGAAGTATATATGTGTATGCCCCTTCTGAACACTTGTTCAGCTATAGTCAGTATTTTTCAGTATGGACTTCTCTTGTGGTGAGTTGCCATCACCATTACAACTTAGTGGCATTGCTTCTGGCAGATGTGTGTTCTTTTTCCTTTGATACTTAGTGGAGAGAAGCACTACAAATCCCAAGCAGTTGCAGTACCTACGACATCTGCGTTTTTGGACTTCAGTATAACAGCTGATGTGGTCTGCTGAAGAGCACAACAATTTCTGTGATTTCTTCTGTGGAAAGGTAACTTGATCTTTCCCTGCAAATTTTACGATGGATTTTCACTGACATCACAACCCAGGAATATGCTTATGTGACTCCAGTGCAGCACTTCTTCTCCATGCAGTATTCAACCTGACATACTGTGGAAATCACATCTTTAACCTCAGTTTCCTTAAATTAAATTACACTTAATATGCTGTTTTGAAAAAGTTGAGATGCTTTGAAAGAATGCACATGATGTCTTAAATGCAAAATACTGTTTTTGATTTTAAGCAGCATAAACTCCTTTTTGCCTTTCCCATATTGTCTGTTCCTTTGCCCCAGTGCAAAATTTGCAATACTGTCTGAATGTATGATAAGAAAGTTGGATAGAATGCACTAATGAGTTAGGTCACGGTACCTGATGACTTGTAGGTCATCAGTCATTTGGAAGGAGAAGCAGAAACAGTGCAAAGACCTTGCACAGGTCCTACGGTCATACTATTCACTCAGCAGATGGTGCAGGACCTTTAGAACAGCAATAACTATTCTAGGTTTCCTGAATTGTCAGTGAGCTGCAGGCACCAGTGTAAGCTCATCTCATGTATCTTTATGTCTACAATACAGATGTGTTCCTTCTGTCTCCCAGTTTAGGAACCCCTAAGAACCAATAGGGAAAACCAAGGATTTTTAGAGAGTAATTAATCAGAAGTACTGTATACATCTACTTGAGGATCAAAAAAATCATGTACCCAAAGGTATTCTTTTCTTGCAACAAATATGCCTAACAACCAGTTCAGACATCTACATCTGAACCAATAAAACCCATACTTGTGGAGTCATTCCTTATCTGGAAGGTACTTTAGACCCTGCTGATGGGCCTTTCTATCCATAAGCTCCTTTCAAAATGGCCTTCCCATCAAGTTCATTATCTTCCCTAAAACTCATGCTTGGCATTGTTTCAGATGGAAGGCATTATCGTTTCTGTTTTGTCATTATTGTTCATATAATGGCTGGATAAATAAAAGATATTATAAAAACCAGATAGAAGTTGTTGTTTTGAGATGTGTCCTTTGGACTGTGGCTATGGCCTGTTTAGGTTATCATTTACTGTGATTTATGTGGAAGAAACTCAAGCTTATCTTCTTCATCAGTCTTTTGTAACCTTCACCATGTGTGCTGCTAACTACAAGTTACCAACTTGTTTTTGCACTGGTATGTCAGCTAGATCTGCCTTTCCCATGACTTACCCTAGGATTGGATTGGATTCCTGAGTTTTGCTCTAAATAACATTCATAAAGGCAATGCTGGGCAGTTTCCAAAGTTTAATAACGGTTTCCTTAATATTTTTAAGAACTGAAACTTCTTGTGTTTTCAGGACATGTTAGCAAAACAGCAGGAGCAAGGGAGAATGATAACAGGAAATCTTCTCAAACATATTTGGGCTACCAAGTATCTATCACTTGCAGTTCAGCAGCACTGCCATAGGATTTTAACAGGAAAAGCATGCAGCCTCTGCATGCATGGCTTTTTTAAACACTGGCAAAATAAATGAGGCACTTGGTCAGTCTTTGTGAACAGGCAGCAGAACTTAGAGATAGCCATACAAACAACCTCCTCATTGCTAGGGTCTTACAGCCAAGAACCTCTTCCTATTTCTTAGTCTAGTGATAGATTACATCTCCAAAGTCCAGCACAAAGACTTCGACAAAGACAGATTGAGTGCCAGTACGACTTCTAAACTGACCACCAGGGTCTGATTCTACAGTATATTGAGTGGTCTTGCATTGGTTCCTGTCTAGGTATGTGTGACTTGATGGAGCATTCTGTGTAAAAGGATTCTGATTCTTCCCATGAAGAAGAATGGGATATTGCAATTTTTCCCCTGTGAAAGTTAAATGAAGCCTGGCTGACCTCTACAGTTTTCCATAACAGATCTTTTTCAGTCATAATAACAAACTTCTCCTGGAGTTACATTAAGACCCAAGGCCACAAATGCAAGTCAGGGATGAGACTACTCAGAGCTAGGTGGACAGGAGGTTTTCACCAGGGAAGGATGTGTGCAAGTGCAGGAGATGGATATTATTCTGATGGAGCTACATGTCTAGCATAGTAGGAAAAAAACAATCAACGAACACTTGCAAAAGAAGCCCCCACGGGCAACACTTGTTGTGCAACCACAAGAAAAGCATTGGGAGAGACCACTGCAGTGTCTGGAAGAAGGACTGGAGTGACCATTACAGAAACTTTCTTCTGTTATTTACGGCTACAGGAAATGGAAACTGTGTTTGACCTTCAGGAGAGGTGAAGTCACACCAAGGAAACACCATATTCAATGGTGAGCTTTTCCTGAGGCTGGATTCAACCCTCAGGACTCAGATTACTAGCAGATGATGTGCATGAAAGGATATGCACTCAATGAATGCACACTGTGCTTATACATCATTTCAGCCCTGATTAAATGGCTGGACATGGAAAAACAAAATTTTCAGGGTAAAGGGACTGAGGAAAATAAAATCCTGGGTATTTAGGCAATCACAGGGTGAAATCAATCCATTGGTGTGATGCAGCCAGGAAAATAAAGATGTAATTGTGAAGTGCATCAGCTTGATATTTCTTGTAGTTGGAGGCATGCCCATGCCACTGTACAAGTGACTGTTAGAATCCCATCTACACCACTCTGTACAAGCCCATACTCAAAAATGTGAATTCCGTGTGGGAGAAGGGCGAAGAAGGGTTATTAGAAAGAAAAGTGGAGCACTCATTCTACAGGAACAGAATGAAAGAGCGTGGGTGGTTTAGATTAGAATAGAGGGTTACAATGATTCTGTGTGTATCTGTGAAATGGCTAATCACCAGGTAGTCATTAAAAAATTAAGAATCCTTTAAGTAAGATGACAATACTGGCACAAGGACAAATGGGGAGAAAGTGGCAATGAATAATTTGAAGTGGAAATTAAAAAGCAAGTTCTCATCCTCCAATGCTCTAGAACATATTTCCAGTTGCAGCAAGGAAACAAGATTCTAAGGTTTTTAATATGAGCTTGTTGTGACTAATTGACAGTAGACAGCTATCCAGTGTATCCTGCATTTGCCTTTTAAAAGAATTCAGGCAGAAAGGAAAGCCCAACATTTTGTTGACGAGAAGGTCTTTGTCAGTGATGGAAAAACTAACCCAAGAGAGCAGCCTTGCATATTTAGACCCTCAAGACAGGGACACCCTTCTTCACCTAGGCCCAAAATTCTGGAGATTTTTTTGGCTCAAAGACCATTGAAGAAAAATTTGAAGCCAAACAGTTCTTTTCTGACTTGTCAGAGATAATATTTGTCATTTGCAAAATTTGCGGAGCCCAATACAAAGCAATTAGTTGATGGCAGAAACACCCAGAGTACATGAAGAGTTTTGCTGTGTTCAATAATCTTACTCTCTGGATGAGATCCTGGCTTCAGTTACGTCAATGTGAGTACCATGCTTGATTTCAAGCTTTTTTTTTCAGTGTTGGGACATTTGTGCATTCATGCTTGCTGTTAGTCACAACTGAGAGAAAGAGGCAGAACCTGGAAGTATGATCAAGAGGTATAAATGCTTTTAAAAAATTTTTAAATGGTGGCATTAGAATGGAGCTCAAGAATTTATTTTTTTTTTGGCCTTGTATCGGGGAATGTGGATGTTTTCTCTTCTGGTCTGTGTTTGGCCCAGCCACCCGTGAAAGTTTGTTCTGTTTCCTGCCAAGTAGTGGGAAAACAAGGCCTGATAAACAAGAACTTCGTTCTTGAAGACAGTACTTTGTATAAACTGAAATTAATTGGTATCTTCCTATTGGCTGATGGCCCTCCAAGGGCACTTGAAGGAGAAAGTGAAGAGGAGGGAGATGAAGTAAGCCCCCAGACTCATTTAGGGAAAACCCCTCCAGGTGTATCACGCAGGCACGGGGGAATTCCAATGTACACACGCGTGTGCAGAAGGGACATCACTGACATAACGGGGGGAGGGACAGAAGCCTCTGGCTGGGCGGTGCTGGCTACACTGGCACAGGTAGATGTAACCAGCTAAATTATATGAAAGGCAAACAGCACCTGTGGGAGGGCTGGCAAGCTTCACATGGAGGACAATGTTGCCTCAACAGGGACGCCCGTTACCTTGTGAACCTGCTGACACCCCAAGGATGCAGTTTCTGCCATGGGGAAATACTGGTCATTCTGGGGTCGGTAAGACAACCTCGTAAGTAACACCTGCATGAGTGGAAGGTTTTACTGAGGGGTTATTTCCTTTCCTATTTCATGTCTCTCGGTTTCTCAGTTTGTTTGGCCACTTCCTAGTAATAAATATTGTGTTTTCTGAGCTTTCAGCAGTGTTTCGTTTTTCCATTTCGGCATCCCTCCAAACCCTCTCTGGAACAGGCCTCTAAAAAGATTTTCCATCTATCCATGACACTGTAAATGTAATTTCCCTGTGACAAAAGGCTCTGTGAGCAATGCTTTTTCTCAGAGGTGTTTTTTTACTTTGTAGTTCTTCAATCTTCATTTATGCCACTTCTCCTTCAAATGTTCTGCTTTGGTTTTGTTTATGTCCTCCATTTCTTTCACCCAGCTGGAGTTAGATGCCTCTGGAAAGATGAAATATAAAGAAAAGCACCTGAAAATTCAGGTGAGTTTGAATAGTTTAATATGCTTCCTAGTTTAAAATTCTTTAGGGTTTAGCCTCCTTCTTAAAAGACATTTCTGATTCACTTACCTGAGATTATGCAAATCACTGTTGAACTCAGAGCAGCAACGGTTACTTCCCTGAATAAAATTAGCAGACACTTAATAATAAGACACATTTACATTTGTACAGCATATTTTATCTCACTGGATCCCAAAGCACTGCTGAAATGTAGTAGGATGTTGAAACTGAGAAACGTACTTAGGCGTTAATTCTCCCATTCTCACTAACATATCCTGATGAAATTCATGCAGTAATTCTTACTTCATAGCAGTGGAAATTCTCTAACTACCTTCTTCCATATACTCATAAAAACTTAGGATTAAAAAAGTATCCAAAACAAGTTTTTTTCAAAGCCATATTCATTTTGCATAGAGCCAGCAGAACATAACTGCACACTCTGGACTTTGTTTTCAGCTCTCCTAAAGCATGCTCTTCAAAATCTTTATTTCCTATAATCTCTTAAGATTTTGAATGTGTCTGCCTAGAAGTTTTTATCTTTTCTCTTATCTCTCTAGATGGGACCCTTATAATCTAACTCCTTGTTTGGTGGCTAGCCTTTTAGTGATCTTGGTCTGTTTAAAATTATTAAGGACTACTTTTCTGCTGTTTGAGTTCAGCCTGTTCTGTCCCTCTCCATTTATTCTGCACTTTTATGAGCACAGGCTCATCTGAAACTGTCCTCATCTTACCCTGATAGTTGATATCACTGGGGTGTGTTTTTTCACACTTTAAATTGAGCTGTAGAGAGACTTATGACAAATACATAAACCCCTACACACACACTCCCTACCTCTACTAGTTGCATGTTTGATCCCATCTTATATGTACTTTATGTACATATTTGCATGATTGTGATACAGTAAATTTTTAATATAATTCAAACCCACACTCAAAGGCAACAGAGATATGAGAAGCTGCTGGGAACTTCCCAGTGGAGACAAATACTTCCACCAAACTGAGAAGAAAACATGGCATCCTGAATGTCTATCATGATTTATTGGTAAGATCTTGCTTTTGTTTTTTAACACCTCACGTCAGAGCAAGTGACAACACACAAATTTTTCAAGTATTTATCATTTCTTAAGTGCAACAACATTATCCTCTAGCCTGAAAATAAATAATAATAAGGCTGTCATGATGTCTAGAAAATTAGTCAGATTTTAAATCTGTTTTTCAGAGATTTCAGACAAAAGGCTGAAATCTGTTGTGTCAGATATTCAGATAAAAAGACTGAAGCTGTATTATGGATGTACCTGTCTGGTTTCTAGCATGGTTCTTGCAGTTGTCCCTGCTTTTGCCTGAATTTGTTCATTAGGCTCGAAAAAACCTGGCAGACAACAAAGTCTTCTGATAAAGATGTAGGTCTTGAGCCCCAGCCAAATGTCAGCAGGGGGCTTTTTATGGACTCTAGCAGGAATTGGCTCATGCCTCTTTGGTGTGAAAACCTAAATGTATTACCCAGCAAACATGGAGCTTGGCTGTTAGAAGCCTTGGACAAAAAAAACAAACAAACAAAAAAAACTCCCACCAAACAGGCTTTGTTCTGTGCATCAAATTATGGTTCTGAATGTGTGGCCTTTGTTGTTAGTATGTTCACAAGAGACACCTAATTAGATTAAGAGCGCTTTGAATAAGACAGAAGTAACCAGCTGGGAGAGCCCGGCGCAGACTGGCCGGCAGTGAGGAAAGGCACTGTCCTCTGCAGTTACCAAGACTACAGGGGGCTGTAGCAGCTGGAACAGAAGAAATTAAACCTGAAGTGCAAAGTTTAGTACTGAGGTGGGAATCGGTGCCTTGACGTGTCATCTTGGGCAAAGGAGGCTGAATTCAGGCATTTGGAGATGCTCTTCTTTGGTACTGTGCTGAGACTATCCTGGTGGCACTGGGGCCAAGTGGGTGGGTAGAGGGCATGGAGCAGAAGAAGCCCATGAGCCTGGTGTAACTGGATGGAGAGTGAGAGAAAAAGAGAACATGTCAGAATAGTTTTAAACACTGTTTATCATAGCCTTCATATTCAGTCATGAAATTATGCAGTAGCTATGAGACAAGAAACTAAAAATGCTAATGCCATTTGTACAGCATGAGAAAAATAAATATGCTGCTATTTGACTGCACCTAACATCAGCTCACACATAATTAACATGGCAGTTCATTAACAGGACAGTTTTAATCTGTTGTAGCAAAGCTTTAATATGTAATGGCTCGCTAAGTAATTTATTTCAGTCAAAATTAAAACCAAATACTTTTTATTGTCCCTTTTGCAGATCTTCATATTACCCTAATGACATCAGTGTGACATCTGAATCTGGCCAGAATTAATCTAAGATGACAAAAGATAAATAGTAGTTGGTGTATGTCAAGGAGCACAAAAATGGCCGTGAAATGCCACCAGATAATCTAGGTCCCTGGTAGAGCACAACTGGCCTCTTACAGCCTCTTGTTAGCTGGGTTTGGTTATTTCCTTCTCAGAAATCAGAGCAGCACTGAACAAATGAGTGACTAGGCCAAGAAGACTTTCAAAGCTGTTCCTCCCTTAGCAATACATTAACTAATGCAGGATCCCATATTTTAAAGGAAACACTGCTAGTGTAGCAGAAATCCTTTGCTAGCCCAAGTTCCCACAACCCTGCATGGTAGAGTGGCTAGAGAAGTATGGGAAGGACTCTTCCTGCAAATTACAAGGCCAGAGAAGTGTTTACAGCAGCTGTAAGTGCCCATTCAGTGGTGAAGACCTAGTTGCCCACAGACCTGGGGAATGGTACTCACTGGCACCCAGAGGAGAGGCGGAAATGTGCATCACCCTGTGATCTGTAAAAAAAAAAAAAAGTGGTTTAAAAATACCTCTGCCCTTGCAAGGGTTTTGTGTCGCACCTACCAGAAGCAGAGAACGGAAGCTCACCTTACATTTTAATCAGTCTTTCTCTCACTTAATTTTAATCTGACCCTGAGTAATACCCCCTAAGAAGATTCATTTAGAAGCAGATTACAGCATCTAATTTGCTAATGATGAGACATCATCCTCAGAATCACAATCTTCTGTCATAACTTAGTAGATGCACCAGGAAATAAGATAAAAATGCCCTGAGCCCTGAGCATTGTCTTACAGCTGGAGTGTTTGCCCTCAGCACTCCTTAGCCCTGGATCCAATCCTACCTCAGGGCTCTGCCTTGCCATACTGTACTGAACTGCAGTAAATAAGCAGGAAAAGCCTAGGTAAGAGTATGTTTGCACTGGAGACCTGAGGGGAGGAACAATGTGGTTCCTGTATGTCAGTGCTCCAAAACCAAGGGGCTCAGGTCAGCAGGAAAGTATGGGTTGCAGTTGGCCCATGCAGCTGTGAAATGTATTATGAAGAGATATGATTTCCTACATACAGAGAGAGTAACTCTCCCAGAGGGATCAAACTCTCCCAGTTTACAGCCAGGGGGAAGGACTGCTGGTTTTTCTCCAGATTTCTTGGTCAGGTGTCCGGACAGGATTTTCTGAGAAAAACAAAGAAGAATCACAAGTCACTGCTGGGGAGTGAAACACAAGTGAGCATGGACCACTTGCAATGGAGCAAGCAAGAGAGAGAAGAGACTCTTGAGTATTTTGCTCAGGGAAGGTGCTTAGATAATAGAAAAGCTGTCAGAAAAATAAAGTATCCTCTGTATTCTCTGGTTATGAAATGGTTTGTGATTATGACCTGATTCTCCCTAAATTCAGTGGAAGACTTAGAAATTTTTCAATTTTTAAAGTGTACTTTTGTATAATGAAATGAGTTGTAACACCCGAAGAAATAGAAGTCATGAATGGAAAGAAATGCATTAAAGCCAAAGGTGCCATAGTATCTTCAACTTTTATCCCAGGCAGAAACAGAAAATCTGCCAGGAAGAGGTCCAGACTAACTAAACAGAGTCAGCATCTCAGAATTCATATTAAGAGTAGCAGAGATCTCAGAAGTATCGCAAAACCATTTGATCAGCAAAGAAATCTGTGTTCAGTAAAAGGAATATTGCCAAAAGTCAAGTCAGACTTGTGAAGGATACTAAAAGACACAGCAAAAGATTTTCCAGCTGCTTGAAGGGAAGAGGAACAGGTATGGAAGAAAACTCTAAAACCAAGAACTAGCTTCCTAAAGTTGCTAGAACATACCCTGTGCACTCACCCCACATATAAAGACAGAAGACGCTCAAGAACTGAGAGTGGCCTTCTCATCCACTTTTCATGACAGACCCAGCCCACAGGCCACATGACCTACCCTGGCTCCCACCTGGTTCCCTGCCACAACATGCAAGTGTAGCTTTAATCAAAGGCTGAAAATCAGAACTGATGAACTTCTACAGTCAAATACAAATGCTCAAACAGAAAAGCTACGTTTTCTGGGCACCACTGTAGTCCATAGCTCCTAAGGTCAAGGAGAGGATTTGGGAGGGGAAGAGCTGCCTCTTGCACCTCTTCTCCAGTCTTTTGTGGTCTGTCACCAAGCAGGCAGGAGCTGCTGTCAGCCCTGCAGGAGCAGGTTCCTTTTCTACCTCAGTTTTCCCTAGCCTCTCTCCTCCCATTCTCCTCTCTCTTTCCACTCCAGCTTCCTCCAGAATGAGTTCCCAGATATACTGGTGTCATGTCTGTTGCAGTATGGGGAATGGGCACAGATGAGTAGAATAGTTTTTGCAGCCTGCTCTACCTCATAGAGAAGACAGACAAACCCAATGGTCCTGACCTTGTAAGATGCCTTTATCAGCATATGTCCCAGTGTATCCCTAGGTGGTCGAGGACAAAGGTTTCTGTGTGATTGCTGGGAAAACCTATATCTTGTGAAGAGCTCAGGGAAAGCACAACTGTGAAGAGGGCAGTGCTCCAGGAACTGGTATGTTCTTTTTATATCATGGATGACAAAACTGTCTTCTGCAACCTCTTCTGCACTGCGGGGAATTGAGGGTGGGATGTGTTCAGGCTTGTCCAAGGAAGGAGGGAAAGGGGATATCTAGGTCTACATAGAGAGGACAGAGAGATGCCTCCCTGGCAATATTGATCCTTTTCTTTAGGAGTCTGTACTGATGAAGAAGTCAAGAATATCCTGTTGCTTCCAGTGCTGCAGGGCAGTGGATGGATGCTCTGAGCAGAGCAGAAACATCCTACTAGTATTTGCTGCACATCTCACCCACACAGTGTTGCTGGCCATCTAGCCTGAGGGCTGGGAATTGTAGCAAGAGCTCACTGTACAAAACAGGCTGCCTCTCAACCCTCCCCCATTACTGGACAACCAGCTTGAATTTGTTGATTTAAAATGTGCCTATGTGCCATTTTGCCCCACACAGCAATACAGCATGGTGCAGACTAGGTATTCTTTTAGGTGCAGTGTTTGGTTGGTGATTGAGAAAGACCAATTGCAATAAAGAGTTGATGTCTGGCAGTCAGCAGCAAGTAAACGATGATAGGAACTCACAAGGACTTGCCTCCTAGAGGACCTCATGATGCTGTGGTTCATGTTTGTACCTTGGACCAGTGATTTATAAGTATTATGATACATTTCTAACAGAGTTTATCACTTAAGTTCCTTTTCATGCATCATTTCATCCTCACAGTTTTGGTTCCCTTTAGGAACCAAAGAGACACAAAGTAAATGGGAACAATCAGAGTATTCACATCAAATTGTACTACTGCTTCAGACCAATCTGCTAAGACAGACACAGCCAGTGGACATGCCAAAAGAAGCGAGAAAAGCAGAGGCAGGTCCTCCAACAGCCTTTGTCACCAACTGACTTAATGGGAAACAGGAAAGTGGTTTCAAGGTGGAACTTCGTACATTTCTGAATGCAATTGCATTATTGCAAGAAAACTAAACAAATGGTTCAGACATTCCTTCCTGTTGCATGTTCTGCATTGTGATGTGCACCAATACCAAATAGTGAGAACTAGTATGACCAGCTGATTACTACTGCCTGCTGGAGATTTTCACTTTTTTTCAAAAAGTCATGATGACCACTTATTAAGCCAGGGGGTTAGTGGGTTTAATCTATTTCCTAAACTGTGCTTTAACATGTGCTACAATTTGTTTTTTAACCATTTGGTTCAAGTAAGTAGAGGTCCTATGAAGAAAAGGTGTTGCATAGATCTCTATGGAAATTATGACATGTCCTGGAACTGTACTGCATGTAAATAAGAAAACTTGGCTGACTATTGCAAAAATAAGAAGGACAGTTTCTAATGTGAGGGAAGGTGTGGTCCGGAGAATTTAGCAGGAGATTAACAAATATTGTTCAGCTATTCATAACTGCCGTGAAAAATGTCTCACAAAGTTCTGGGGTTTTGCTTTAATCTATAGGTGGAACTACAAATATTATACAGTACAATTTTGCTAAGTAACAAAGATTGTGCATGTGCAATAACCCATTCTTTATACTGAAGGAGAGAGGGAAAAGGACAATAAAATTTAATTTTTCATAGAATCATA
>VYXB01002635.1:0-13302 GCA_013397135.1 Pachyramphus minor
AGCTCTGAAGATGTGTTTCAACTACACAAGCTACAATAAAGACACAGTTCTGCTGCAAAATGCTTGTAACCTCTAACACAAAGACATGGGAGAGACATGTTCTCCCGGAATTAACAAAAGAGGAAAACAGCTTGGCTTCCATTAAATCCCTTGTTGGGATGAAACAGTAATTCAGTGATTAAACCCCTCCTGATCTCAGCCTGTGAGACCGTGTGGGTCTCCATAGGAGCCTTCTCTCCTGTCATGCCAGATCCCTCCCTGCCCAGAGGGAAACANTCAAACAGCAACAGTGCAGCTTCCCATTGTTACCCTAGTATTATTATTATTATGATTTCTTTTGCAAGCTCTGAAGATGTGTTTCAACTACACAGGCTACAATAAAGACACAGTTCTGCTGCAAAATGCTTGTAACCTCTAACACAAAGACATGGGAGAGACATGTTCTCCCGGAATTAACAAAAGAGGAAAACAGCTTGGCTTCCATTATATCCCTTGTTGGGATGAAACAGTAATTCAGTGATTAAACCCCTCCTGATCTCAGCCTGTGAGACCGTGTGGGTCTCCATAGGAGCCTTCTCTCCTGTCATGCCAGATCCCTCCCTGCCCAGAGGGAAACATGTCTGTGTTTCTTCTCAACATTTCTGAGTTCTCACCACTGCTCTCTAACTGTGGTAAAGTTGAGCAGCCGTGACCTGCTGTGGATCCCTCCCCAGCAGCACCACACTGTCCTGCTCATCCATGCACCTGGGGAGGGAAATTTCCCCCAGCAGAGATTTGCTCAAAGCAATCATGATGGGAATGATCCCTCCAAAGGCATGAAAGCAACATTTACTGGTGGTGTTGTAAAAGGTACACAGGGGATATGGAGAAAGGTACCAAAAACTACTGAGACAGAATGAAGGTTTTCTCTAGAAAATACAAAAAAAAAAAATCTCAGAGTTTACACAAACAGTAAGAGCAGGGAAATGGTACACCTTTTTGCAATATTAATATATTATTTTTTTTACTTTTATTTAAAAGCAAAATTATTATTTAAACCTCTGTACTTGCCTACCACACACAGAGAAACATTCAATTTCTGGAGTGCCATTACCACCGCTGTTGCTTTTCATGGGAGCACGTGCCAGGGAGGAAAGCGGCATGCAACAGTGGTTATCCAGCTTTCTCTTTTTCTAAATATATGCAAAATAAGACATTCATTTCACAAACCTATGCTGTGCCCTAATAAATACTGTGTGATTTGAAGTTTTAGCACTTATGCACACAATGGTTGGTTGAAGGAGATATTCACATGTGGGGCTTGATTATAGTGTTTTATCACTCAGCTGAACATCTAATGTTTAGCACAGTAGTTGGAGTGCTTCTTTTCATGTCGTAAAAAAGGTTGCCCTCTGATAGTAATTATAGCCTTCCTAATAAAAGGAAAGGCATTTTGGAACTGCCTGAGAAGTTCAGAAGCTACAGATGAAGTTTGGAGAAAGAGTTTGCCATCACTTTGCATGTGGCAGGTAGTTTGATGTCTGAGCTGTTGTGCAAAAAAACAGCAGAGCTGCCTTGAAAATGTTTCCTCAGAGCTGGAGACATTAAAAAAATCACTAGCTGAGGAAAAAGAAAGTCTCCAAGATTACAAAAAAAAAAAAAATCAAAGTAAATATTTCTGTAAAAAGAAGTACAAAAGCAATGCGAAGAATTATTATAGGATCTTTTTAGAAGTGTAGAAAGGCATAGTGATGTGGAGATGTAGAGCAGAGCACATGCAACAAAATGTATTCAAAACAAAGCTGCCCATACTTTGTGCAGTGGTTAAGCACTCACAGCTTTGTCCTGGAGCAATATGAGTATTCTCTAGTGACATTTCTGAATGCACCTTACTGGGGCTCTCATGAACTGCTAATGGTATACGTCTGTGCTTTTTGTACTTACAGCATAAAAATCAGTTTGATCAAAATAATTTGGAGAGTTTTACGCAGTTCAGGGCACTAAATTACAGATAAGCATCTCTCTGTTCTGTCTTTGAGAATTCCAGATCAGTTATGTTTCTGATCTTTTGGATTTATCTTTTCCATTTCTGACTTTCAAAACTTTTTATCAGTGGCCAGCAACTTCATTAGTGAGTGTCTTCTTAATTGCAAAAAATGGAACTGTTAGTTTTACCTTTGTAACTTACCAGTGATTGTCTTTTATTTTAAACTAGCAGTGATACTAACAGTTTAAAGGCCCAAACTTTATCATCTTCAGAGTTGGAGAGGACTGTCCATGTATAATTTTATTTTCTGTGCATTGATAAGTACAATTTTTCCTGTTTCTCTTAGCTGGGTAATTTTTTATTTTTTACTTTTTCTGTCTCCTTTCTCTGTAGAGATTAAATTACTAAATATGCTTTCCAAACTCTATGTGCTGTGTAAGCTCCTTTTTATTGCCATGGTTTTGCATTCACCTTTTTCTGGATTGCAGCTTTGTCTTCAAATTAGGGTGTCAGATTTTGACATATTTCTATGTGAATAAACTGGATTTTCATTTTCTGTGGTGCCCAGGCAGTGACACTACATCATGACAGGTACTATTTGATCACAAAATTAGAACTTTCTACCCTTTTCAAAAACATGCCTTTTCTCATGCACAGCTTCCACATCTGCCAAAGCAAGGAGATGTAGTTCTGCACTAAACTGATTAGCTTTTACAGCTTGATGCTGCATTTCATGCTTAAATAAGCATTACTTTATTAATATGTGTGGTCACAGAGATAGTTTGACACCCTTACGGAAATTTGTTGGCTGTTTTCTCTCTGCTGGGAAGGCTGAAATATTCACCCTTCTATGGTTAGGTAACAGATGAAAAGTATTTTCAAGAGTTTTGAACCAGTCAAGAATGTACCAGGGAGGAATGAAGAGAGGAGGAACATAGGCTGTCCTGTCAGAAACAGCCTAAGATGAAGCCTGTTGGGAAGCAAGGCATGATATTTTTTTTGTACATCCTTGAGCCAACAAGAGTTCTTGTATGATCCCTCATCCATGCTGATGGCACGTGTTCCCAGCTGCAAGACTGGGAGGGAGGGAGAGAACAGCCAATACACCGGATTTGTGACATGTGGGAGAACAGGAATCAGCAGGAAAAGCAGAGCTTTCCTACCAGATTTGCAGCATCCCATTTTCAGGAGTTATCAGTATTATCATTTGGGAATGTCTGACTTTCAGACATAGACATGTGCATGTGCATATGCATGTCTGCATGTGTAAAGTCTTGGAGATACTGAGCTGTGCTGCCATTTGCTGGGTAGTTTGGGGCTAGTGCAGAAGTCCATCCCCATCACGCCCACTGTGTCTTGCAGTCTCCAGATGTGGGGTGCCAAGTTTATGGGGAAGAAAATAGCAACAGGTTGCCTGCTGATTGCAGCCTTTAACACTGTATATGTGTGGTCAAGCAAAGGTTTGGTTTTGCTGGACTACAGTGGGTATTGTTCTTGTCCCTACACAGCCACTTGCCTTTACATAATTGCACAGATTATTTCCAGGCTTCAGGAAGCTCATTGCAGTAGTACCGTCTGTGCCTTGCTTGGTGTCTGGTCCTGATGGTTGACCCTGCTGGCATCTCACTGGCTGAAAAGTTGTTGTCTGCTTGGTGGAGGTGTCCCATACCTGCTCAGGTGACAGAGGGTGACACAGTACAGCCACAGCCTATTGTGCACTCTCTTCCTAGTTACAGACATTGTCCAAAGTAGTGCTCTGCAGTACTGGGCATCATTACAAAGATTTTATTTGTAAATTTATGTGTTTCCAAAAAATCAATCACCATTCTTGATAATTTGGAAATACATTTGTTTGTGTGCATACATGTATATGTTTGTATACACCAGGCCTTGATATGCTAGGGGTTTTCTTCACAGATAGCCCTCTAACACCTGTGCAAATCTTTTGCCCCACAGATATTGTTCCCACATGAAGACATGTCGTATGACAGTGTACTTGCATTCTTCCTGCTGGAATGCTCTTTCATGCCTGTTCCTGTGCATTGATTCCCAATGAGTCCCCAGGCCCTCAGGTGGTGTGGGGCGTTGCTCACACTGGAGGTGGCACCCAGCAGTGACACACACATCTGGAGTGACTCTGTCTCTGAGTCCCTCTCTCTCTGAGGTGGACTGTACTCATTTTATGTGGAGCTGAGCTGACATGGTGCAGTGTCTGCAGTGGTTGGTCATGTGATTTGATGACTTGAGGAAAGCCCCCCACTTGTGTATTCTCACATAGACGTGGAATCTGACTAATCCATGAGCATTTGCTGTCTTAGGAAGTCCTCCTCCTGACCCTCATGTGAAGGACTAGCTGGCTTAGCAGCATCCTCTCAGCTATTGAATCAATCACTTCCAATATAATTTCTGAGCAATGCATTGGTTTTGTTGGTTTTGGGGTCTTTTATAGAATAAATATATCTGTGGCAGAAAAGATATATCTGAGAAGAAAGAAGAGGATCCAATTATTTTACTGCTGTCCTTGTCCCTGATGAAATGTTTGATGTGCAAGAGGTTATTCAACAGGGCTGTATATTTAGTCCAACCTGGAATGGTGATCATCCAAATAAGATCATAAATAAGCCCTCTGTTTTTATAGCAAGGTCAGGTTGGTGGGGCTTTGCCATCTCTGGCAAATTCTGCAGCTGTTGAAAGGGCTTTGCTGAGAACCCCTGCAAATCTGCCTCAGGTAGCAAACTCAGCAGGTAGCAAACTCAGCTCTGCAGAAAAGAGAAGCATGAGAGATTCAGGATTTGTTGGAGTTTTTGTCCCAAAGGTTTTGCTCAGTCTTATGAAGTGCCTTGCAGGCGTCCAGGGTCATGAGTACTTTACTACCAGACCCATATCTGTTTTACACTCCTTAGGCACTACACAATTCAAGCCCAAAGTGATATTTCTGTTTATGGCAAGGGGTTGTTAACATAAATCCTAATTTGTTCACATATGGGTTGTGCCAGTCAACCTGGCACTCCCTGGCTCTGTGCCACTGGGGACACAACATTAGTGCCCCCATAAACAGACAAACTAAGAGAAGCTGGGAGCATCTGGCCCTGTTCCTTACATTTCTTCTAATAAATTAATATTATAATGGTACAGAAAACATCTCTTATGATTCTTGGAAAGATATATATTTCTTTTAAAGCCTGCAGGCTTCAGAGTATCCTATTACTGTTAACATTTCCCACTATCTTTGACTGAAGGTATTTCCAAAGCATGTAGCACAGCAGAAACTTGGCAGACATGACAGGGATATGTGTGAAATATTTGAAAAAGACAAGGTGAGTCGGGTTTGTTTTATAGACCATGAAAGAGGAGGTTGAACTCGTGCTGTGCCATCAATCTTGTCAATTCACTGGTGCAGAGTCTCTCCTGGAGGCCATCCAAGCTTGAGCAGAAGCTCTCATAAAGGACAGAAAAGTGGCAAGTGCCAGATGATAAATATTTTAAGCTCCCAGTGCCAGTGCAATGTCCCCATCTGAGTGTGCCACTGCTGGAGTTTGGGGCCAGGGAGCAGCACAGTTGCTATATCCCATCCAATGTAAGTAAAAACAAGGAAAGCATTAAAAGCCACAAACCAGACTGTTGTCATTATGATGACCTAAAAGCATAATGGTAAAATTCAGGACCTTTTCTATCTGGGAAGAGGATCTTGATTTTTGTGAATATTTTAAGTGCTGGGGACTGATTACAGATTGTAGAAGGGAAATATCTCCAAGGAATAACCATGGAGAGTAGTTCTTCATGAAAGGAGGGGCTGACACCCACCACTAAAATTGTTTTCTACCAACAGCAGTTGGTCACAAAGCTGTGGTCATAATGATGGTATCTAGTGCTTCTTTGCCTCCTGCTTGCATTTAAGGAACCTGTGAACTCCTCTTCCTTAGGCACAGAAGGGACTGTCCACTCCTCCTTAGAAGTGCCCTTCAGCAAGTGCTCACTCTGAAAAGCACACCAGGATTTGCTCAATGGCTTTCGCTCCCAGTGCCTGTGCTCAGAACTGGGGCAGCTGTGGTGCCTCCTCTGGTCTGTTCTGCCTCTCCCACCTCAGCATGTGCACGTCACAAACCAGTCCCCTGACCACCCACAGCTTTGTGACAGCAGTGCTGGGCCCCCGAGGTTGTGCAAGGAGATACCAGAGTTCAATTGATCCTTGCAACCCTCTAAGATAGAGGAGAGTGGACACACAATTTACAGTAGTTTATAATCAGCATACACCATGTCATGAGAGGACCAGGGGAATGCTGCACACATATATAAACTGCAAAGCATCTGTAAGTGGAAGAGACCCCTTAGAGATTTCGTTTATTCTCTCTCCTCCAGACCATGCAGTACACATACCACTGCCCTATGGTTTGGATTCAGGTGTGTGCTAGTAGCAATGCCCTTTGCAATTAAAATAGTGGGTTCAGACCAACAATGTGAGCCTGTCATGAAACAGGAAATGGGCTATATAAACCTTCATTTGTTCTGACAATAAAGTCTGTATTTCTACCAACTTGTTTACCCTAAGTTTTTCTGTTAATCCTATAGAATTAGTATTGACAAGCACTCAAACCATAATGTCCTCCTCTGCTTCCCACTTCTTATATAGCTTCCTTTCTGGATATCTAAGCCAATGATCTCAGGAAATATTGATGTTCCTTGAAAAACATTGAATCTACAGAGAAGAATAATTTTTTTCTCCAAGGTTAGAAGAGTCTGTTGCAATTATAATTGGACAGTTTTAACAAATAACTTGGAAGAAGGTTTCCAGTACATATGGGGATCATTCACCAATCTGACACTTCTGCATGACAGAGGGGAGGGTCAAGAAATCCACCATATTTGGGCACCATAAACTGCCCATCACCAGCTACTGCTGAGAAACAACCCTAGAAGGAAAGTGCCCCAAAGCCAGAGAGAACTTTTGCCATGCCATTTTTATGTCTCCTCTTTGCACATTACACAGAGATAGATGCCACTACCCATCCAGGGATGCACGATAAAAATAGTAAAAAAGAAAGTGCACCTTTCAGAAGCTGAATTACAATCTTGGGATAAAGTACGTTAAAATTATCATTGCTTGCTTGGGTTTCATCTATATCCCAGCATACTGCTGGTTTCCAAAAACAGTTTTCCCATGTTATTGATTAAAAACTGTCATTCTTCTGTCACACAGGCTGTATTGATCTGAAAGACCAATGTAAGTCACATAAACATTTGCCTGATTTTATCTATGAGGATGCTTGTTGACAGCATAAGTCTGAGTGATACTGCTTTAAATTCTAAATATTTTCCACTGCATTTTGCGGGGATGCTATAAGTCCGGAATAACTTAATGTAAATTTATTGTAACAAAATATCAGCAGTGTTTTGTAAAGTGCATTTGCACTGTTTAGAGGACTTACAAATAAAGAAAATTTCACTTTCACCTTTCCATAGGTTCTGAAACCCCTTCCTGGCATCCTTGCTCCAGTCACTAAGATCTTCCAGTCATCTGCAGCCTTCTCTCTTCCAGAGGCCCGATGCTGAGGACGCAAAATCTTGGAGCATCTAAGATAGCTGGTGACTGCACTGTGCTAAAAAGCAGAGTTGGAAAAGCTCTTGAAGGCATGTCCTTAGCAGCAGCAGGAGCATCTAACTCTGAATCCCTTCTGACAGACACTAGTCCAAAATGCTGCTTAAGCTCCAATGAGGGAACACCAGACTCCCTAGCCAAACTGTCACTTGCCTAGCTCTTCTTATCCCTGGGAAGTTTTCCCAGTGTTTAGCCCATATCTCCCTTGCTGCAGATTAAGCCTATTAAGAAGAATTTATAAGCAAATGAAAATCATGTTTTATCCTCTAGAAGAGGTTGCAATAAATTATTGGAAGTACCTTTAGGCTTTCTCTTTCAGATATACATGATCCCAGCCTAGCTTAATATTCAAGAACTACTCCTGTTTCCCATAGCCAGTGCTCCTGGCTCTTGAAATCCTGTATTGCTGTTCCTTGCTGCACTCCTGGCAGACATCTAGGAATTTAGAGGAGCCTGCTGGAGGTCAGTGGGGGCAAGCAGAGCCCTTGGGCTCAGCTGGGGACATTTCTAAGGCCAGTGTGCCCAGCACACACAGAGGTCATTTAAAATGAAAGAAGAAAAAAAAAAATCAGGGTGGGACAGACATCTGCACCTGCTCTCCCTGTGGTTTGTCTATGCCATGATGCCGTGCCACAGCCCAGGACCACGTAACACCATCCTGATGACACAGGTTGACTATTGTTCTTCTGTCATGCAGCACTCAGATTTTGTCTCCCTCCACTGACACTGCTGTTTTCTGTCTTTTCTCTGGTCTCCATCTCCCTCAGCAGCTGAGAATTTCTGTTGATCTCTGCAAGAGACATCTTCCTATTGCCCCCATGCTTGGATGCTGTGAATGGCCCTTCTGATCCCAAACCAATTCCCACAGGCTGTCACCGCTGATGTTTTTCAATGGGATCAAGCTGTGGCTTTCACTACTACAGTTACCACAATGAGGAAGCCAGCAGATGCTTAACCTGATTAAAAATAAACCACCAGGCAAAAATCAGAATCAAATTCCCCCTTGTCACTAAAGACATGAGCCAAGCTGACTGCTTTAGGATGACTAATTTTGGTATCTTAACACAGATACCTGGCTCTAGGGTGGTGGAAGAAACAGGACCCCAGGGGTTCCCTGATGAAGGAACCCAGAAGGTGTCGCAGTAAAAAATAAGCTAAGAGAAATGCTTTTGTTACATCTGGCACACGGCCAACTGTCCAACTCCACGGAACAGGGAAACCTTCCCCCCTTACCTTGCTTTCCCGAGGCAATACAGACTGAAAGTCCGAGTCGAGCCACCAAACTTGTATATAATAACCTGACATTCTTTTTTTTCTATGAGATAAGCTAAATAGTACTGTTGTAGTATATGTTATTCATAAGAGAAGCTAGTTTAAGTAGCTTCTATGTCCTACATATTGTAGGACATGTGATTTTCTTAGTTTTTATCTTTCTAGTAATAAATCTTAGTATTAGTATTATATCCCTTAAGTCAAGCCTCTGTTTTGTCTGTATAAAACCTCTCTCTCAGCTGATAGTAACTGTGTGAAGGGGGGAGTTCGAGAAAAAGGGTTTGATCCCTGGTAACCCACAACAGAAAGAGAGTCAAATAAACTGCTGCCAAGCTGACAGTGAAGAAGGGAGCCAGCAGGGATGCAGACCAAGTCCAAGACATGTGAATTCCTGCCTGGTCCTAGAGATTCAGAGCTGCATGCTTGGTGCCTCCCCATGCCCATGGTGTGAAGGCATCAGCAATGGCATCAGTGCCACAACCCCTCAGCCAGCACTCCCAAGGGAAGCTAATAAGTTCAGCTGAATCTTCCCCTGAAAGTCACTGGTTTTCCATCTTTGCCTCCAGGAAGGTTAGACAGAAGGTTTCTGCAGGACTTCTTTATGCTTTCAGAGATGGTGGGAGAAGGATCCCAAAAGGCAACAAATGGGCAATACTCTGCTAAGCATTTTGCTGCAGCTGTGAATTACACCTGAACTACCCTAAGCTTTAGCAATTTCCCTTTTAATTTCTGCATACAGAACTGAAGTAAAGACCCAGCCACAGGCAGCCCTCACTCCTCTTTTCTGGGCAATCCTACAGGACATAGGCACCACCTCTGATTGCCAGCAGAAGCAGCAGCCAAGACTGCAATCATAAGAGGTGGAAAAACGATCATTGCTTTTTTGTGATATAGGGTAAACAGTCTAGAAATCCTTTTCATAATTAGGCCAAGGACTAAGACTGCTGCCAAGCAGGAACAGGACTCAGCTTCTACCTTTAGGGGGTGTGTTACAGGGCTAGGAAGCTGTTCTCAGGCAGTTTAGCCAGGTATTTTGCACTTGGATCAATCCAGTGCTGAGTATTTTCTCAAAGCATTAGGAGACCTTAAAGGTACCAGATGTAAAGCAGTTCTAGCAAAAGTAGCAGGATGTTTTGTTTTCTGTGTGCAGTGCTGGATGAACACCTGATACAGGGATATAGTCATATGTAGTGTCACCTAGAGGTTTTCCCTGGGTCAGGTTAACATTTTCTTCTCCAAAATCAAGATTAACTTGAAGGTTCTTTGTTAATTTCTTAACAAAGAAAGGTCTTTGTCTTTAAGGAGAGAAAGGTGCTTCCTACAGTCCAAGTTGAATCTGTTTCTCTTTCTTCAATGTTTGTTGTATCTGGAGTTCGTGTTATTGCTGAAGGTAGACCTTTAAATACAGCACTGAGAGGTGATTCTGGGTGCAGCTGGGGTAACAGTTCATTCTCCTGCTAAGGTGGAAATTCGGCAGATGAGCCTGTTTTCCAGAGAGCCTGCTGTATCTGGTCTGCCAGGCAGAAGAGGTGGGTGAGGCCTCAGGGTGAACAAGATATCTTTGAAGGTGCATTGAACCAATCATGCAGGTGATAGCACTTCTAGCAGACCAACATCAGTCCAACATGGCTCTCCAATATCTTGGTCTTGGAGTAACAGAGGTTCATCAGTTGAGAACTCAGACATCCGGTAAGTCCAAGCCAAAATAAAGAAGAAATTAGTTTGGCTGTGGTGCATGATGCAGCAAACGCTCCTCAGACTGTGTCGCCTCTCTACCCAGATTGTAAAAAATAGTATTAATTTTAGCTCTACCATTATTCCATATTTATTGAGGATGTTTTGGAGTTGTGGAACACTTTTTGTTCTGTTTATTCCCATTTTCTCATTAAAAATTGAAGCCAGGCTGCACACTAGAATTAAGTGTGTTGCTCTGAAAGGCCAAACACTGCTTTCTCTTCTGGCAATGAAAAAATTCCCATTAGTTTTATTGGCACAGCACTGAGCCCTACAGCTAAAAGTAGCTCCATGAGTGACAGAATCATTGCATTCAAAATGAAATGCTGCTCCTGATGCAGAGTTGAGTTTCTTTCTTCTCTGTCATTTGTGAAAAATAATAATGATCTCTGCAGATGCCATCTGTGTAGGTCTGTGCCTTCCCTCCAAACCCTTCTGCAACTCGGATTGTTTGGCCACTGCCACAGAAACTCCAATAAGCCAAAAGGGGCACATCCAAGCCACAGGCAGTCAGGGTTACATGCGGAAGGAGGTAAGCTCAAGGTCAGCTCAAAGTTTGGGTGCCGAGGGAGAAGATATATAAAGGAGTCCTCTTTTCAGCAGTCCTGGGACATGGAGGATCCTTCTTTCGAATTACAAGACAGGAAGACTTACAGTGCAGTTTCTGGTTATCTCATGCTATCATCCTTAGGAAATCAGCTTCACCTGTGCAGCTAAATCTTGAGAAAGAACCACAATATTTTCTTTCCAGATAGACTGTTTGATCAGTTCAGAAAAAAACCCCAAACCATCACTCTGTGACAACTCTTATGAGTCTGTCATGTGCCTGTAACTTAGTGTCTCTCAGAAGGACCCAGATGATGAGATACAGAGACTGCAGAAGAGCATCAGCTTGCACTTCTAAAGGAAACTTTGGGGAAAAAACCCTTTAAAATACAAATAAAGTTTAAGTAAAGTAAAGATGGAAACCTGAAAGCTGAATTAAAAAAAATAGCAACAAACTATATAAAAACAATCTTATGATTTGAAAATAAAATCTCTGGCGTTTGGAGCTGCAAGTATGGTTTTTGATGCTTGTAAATCATTGCTATGTAAATATTCATGGCATCTGCTTGTCAGTAACACCAGCTCTTTGTTAAACACTCATATCTTCCTGTATTCTCCTCTGGCAAATATGCAGACAGGAGAATGTGTGCTAAAAGTAGCAATTCAGATGTTTCTGTTAGGTGCTGGATTTAGCTGTGGCAGGACAGCTGACCGGGTAGAAAGCCTTGGACAACAAAGCCCGCTACCTTTGAAGCTGACACCTTAGTACAGCTATTTTCATCTCCTTTCTGCTAAACTTTTTGATGGCCATAGCTCTTGGATCAGATGAGGGAGTGCATGGTCTAACACTGTCCAGCACACAACACCAGTCTGTGGTAACTCCTCAACAAGGTCCTCCTGTAAAGCTTCACCCAGAGAAAACAATTCTCCCTTTCTTTTCTCTCCTGGGGCATTGGTTGGGCTCCAGACTAATCTGCAGACTAAAACTAGGCAGTCAAAACTTACAGCCAGCACCTCACCCCAGTTTGTTTATGCCATGACTGTGCAAAAAATTGCTTGAAACCTACTGGTACAGCCTAGCCCCAGAGAAGGTTTCCAAATGTCTAATTATCTCATTTAAACCTCCTTCTGAAATACTTTATTTCTAAATTATGAAGAGGTTTAATAACACCTTTCAGCTTCATTAACTGTTTTATATACCTGGAATTAACAAAAACCACAAAAATCTTGATTAATTGCCCAACAGTGTTGTTGTCTGACACAGGGTAGGGTTTATACCATTGTTAAAGCCTTTGTGAGAAACTGGATTTCTACATGGGGTCAATGTCTACTTTGTGAAAAAAAACCCCTGATTCTGTGTTTTATTCCTCCTTTTCTGAAAACTTTCACAGAGCAGCAATTTGGCTGAAGAGTGCAGCGATGCGTTCAGCTAGAACAGAACCTTTTAGAACTATGTGAAAACTGCAGCTTGGCAGTATTTCACACGTATCTATCCAAGGTCAGAATTTAACATAATAGTCACATTCTGTTAACAAGCAAATTTTCTTCTGATATGAAAATAGCATGATATGAGTTTTAAAACAGAGCAGCATAAATGATGGCTATGCACATGGTTTCTAAAGCTTTCTGCTACTGCCCAACACCCCTGCATTTGAGATGTTCAGTACAAGTTGAGTTCCTTCTTAAATAGTCTGTTTTACACGCAAAATTCTGAACTTTTTATATTCAAAAGCCTTGCCCCAGTCAACATACATTTGGGGTGTGTGAGGAATGGAAAATGAGCAAATAGTACACTGCCACTTACCATTTGGCCAAACTGACCAATCCATTTAAGAACAGTGGTGACTTCCAAGGACACTCAGCACAGTGTTAATACTGAAATTTTAAGACTTTTTCTTTGACAAGAAAGTGAAGATAAAAGTAGCAAGATGTCAAAATGCATGAATTGTGAATTGCCATTTAATATTTCAGTGAAGCGACATATGAATAAAGACAAGGGTGCCTTGCTGCTAAAAATAACCTTTTGTTTTTAATACTGATCTGCAGCTGTAATGAGAGTGTTCAGCATTTTTCAACTCTATCAATTTTTAAATCCAGCAGGTTATGTCAACCTGAGAGAAGAACAAATCACTCTGACTTTTAGAAAAAATGTTATTTCTTCCTAACTTACTTCTTTTTTTTTTTTTTT
>VYXB01002635.1:13317-91867 GCA_013397135.1 Pachyramphus minor
TTTTTTTTGGAAACTAAGTATATCCTCCAAACCAAAGGCGAACCAAAGGCAAGATGTCACCTTGGTATTATGCAAATCACAGAGCAGTGAAAAGAGCCCCTGGGAGATGAGAAATACTTAGTGTCAGGACCACTTCAAAGAGTGTAGGATCATCATCCTGCTCTATTGTACAAGTGGCATGTAAATCTGCCATGATTAAATTAATATTTGTGAGCTTAACTCTGATCTTTTCTCCTTTACTTAGTGAAGGACTAATTCCACTGAAGCTGAAGGAATTACACATATGTGACTGATCCCACAATTAGGCTCCATACATGGTTTGGATGACTTTGATTTTTTGGGGGGCTCTTTTGAGCCTGCCCTCCCAAAGCTTTCTTCCACGAAAGGCCCTGCAACATTAAAAGGTTGGTTAAAGTGAATTTACCAATGGGAAAACATATATTTATACTTGGACTCCATGGTAGAAAGAATTTCTTCACTCAGGAGCAAAGAATACAGCAAATGTCATATTTCTAACAGGCCATTGCAATTTTGTCAATCTTTTTTGCACAATTTGTCACAGTGTCCAAATGTATTTGTCACTGATAAGTAACCTGTTCCAAAAGTTTTGAAAAAATAAATATGTTAGGCACAGAAAATAGAGAGAATGCAACAATATAAGGGAAAAGTGAAAAGAAGGGAACTGTGATATCTTGTTTGAATGACAAGTAAACTTTCTGTGCCTTCATTGTAAGAGAAAAAAGGGGTTTGTGACTGAGAGGCATTTCAAAGGACCTGTCACAGCACAAAATCCTAGCAGAGACAAGGCACAGGTCTCTGGTACAGCTACTCAAGGCAAGCTTTACGTCTTTATCGCACTGGTTACAGTGAGATTAAAAAACCCACAACGCCTTGTATCTGCAAAGACTGCGTGTTAACACAGCTACCTTGATGTCAGAGAACATCTTTGGTTTTCCATAAGAATAGCTGTGAGACCATGTACTTTTAAGCATTCTATCAGATTATCCAGCTACATTATTTTTATAGGCTGAGGATTTACCAAGCAGATACTTCAGAACATAAACTTGGCCTGCAGGGTAGGGATGAAGTGGGGGGTTTTGTGGCAAGTTCATATTTGTACAGTTCTTGTCCTATCTTCTCCAGCATGCAGCAACTTTCACACCACTAAAAAAAGATGCCAAAATTCACTGTCTTGCCAGATAGCTCTCATTTATTCTTTCTGTTCTTTTCCCTCACACCCCACCACTTTTCCAGCACCCATGCTGTAGCTCTGTAAATAAACAACATAACAAAATGGCTTTTGTACTTAGGCCTAAAGAATTTCAGTTAATAGATGTAATTATATATAATTATACATAATATTGACTAGATTTAATTCCAGAGCACAGCAATCTTCAAAAAACAAGTCCTCTTGTTATCCACAGGACCAGTTCAAGATGAACACAGTATCACAGAATCAAGTTGGAAGGGATGTCTGGAGATCATCTGTTCCAACCCTTCTGCTCAAGCAGGACCACACAAGGTACAATTGCCTGAGATCATGTCCAGATTGCTTTTGATTATCTCCAAGGATGGAGACTCCACAACTTCCTTGTGCAACCTGTGCCAGTGCTGGGTCACCGTCACAGTAATACAGAGATAGCTCATTCTGGAGAACCATTTATTGGCCCTGTGGTAAAAGGACCACTTCTGCTTCCAAAAGGTTATTCAGACCTCCTGGAACCACAACAACTGTGATGGAAGGTTTTTTTATGACAAATGGGACTTATTCCCAGTGTCCTAGTTGTCCTAGGGAGTTTCAAATTTCTACAGGTTTAGATAATTGAACTGACTCTAGGACTATTTTGACTAGAAAGGCTGCTTAGGCATTTCAGACTCCTGCAGCTACCAGTATGCAGGCACACAAATGTCGTTATCTTGGTCTTGATCTGAATCTCATCCCATCTCCATTGTCATGGACTACTCTGCACCTGAGTGACTTACATTTCTAGTAGACATAAAAATAAAAAGCTACTGTTGAGAATTTTTAAAAGAAGCACAAATTTAGAGTTTCAGCTCTTTTACCTTTGCTCATGATTGAATGAGAAATGTCGTAAAACTGAACTGTGATGGTATGTTTTCTAGATACAAGTCTAGAGTAGACTGGTCTGTAACTAAGGTAGTTATTAGCTTAGGAGATCCTCTGGCACATGTTACTAATTACTGATGGCTGAAGTCCCCATATGGTATGCAGACCCATTCTGGTTTTTATAGAGCATTCCCTGGGCCATGCAATTCAACATTAAATGCTCCTGAACCTATTTTGTTTGCCCTCAGCACAGGCCTTTTGTGCAGACCTTACTGTGGACCTGCAGGTCCAGGCCCAGCCCTTCCCCACATTCACACACACTCAGCTAGTTGGTTCTGACCCATATCAGTAATTCAGTGAGATTCCGATACAGGATCTCACACCCATCCCTGGAAGTGTTCAAGGCCAAGTTGGAGGGGCTCTGAGCAACCTGGTCTAGTGGAAGGTGACCCTGTCCATGGCAATGGGATTGGAATTAGATGATCTTTCAAGGTTCTTTCCAACCCAAGCCATTCTATGATTCCATGTTTACATGATCCCTTCTGTCTGCTTGGAAGCAGTATGACAAGTGCCACAGCTTAGTGAAGAACTAAATCATAGGGTCCATGACCTGCCCTGCATGAGGGACATGAGAAACTCTGTAGCCACTGACATGGTGACAGCTGTTGAGCAGAAATAGAGGTACTATCTGTTTGTATTTTTGGAGAAATGAAGGTACAGAGATTTTGGCTTTCATTGCAGAAGGGTGAAGAATGGGAGCCTGGCAATAATGTTCAATAAGTAGTTTGGGGAAATGAAAGATCTAATTCTCTAGAAATTCCTGATGCTGCCCCACACACAATTCTGGGGTCAGCATCCAGCTTGTCCATCTGACACCTGACATTATCACAGAAACAGCGTTAGACAAGGTCCAGCATGTTGTCCATACCCAAATAACAAATGGGCCCTTGCTCATAACTGGAAGACCCTACTTCTCGTCAAGTCCAATGGATGTGTGTGTGTGTATGGGGCAATCTGGGGCTTAGCACAGGCTCTGGCTGGCACACAAGGGCAGAGGAGGTATACTCAGTGGGCTGATACTTCATCCGTCATCTCTCCCTCAGAAATTTCATCCTCTAGAACACTTGAGCAAAATTTTGCCTTACTATAATAAACAGATGTCTTCAGTGTTTATTTCTTAGCCACTGCCAATGGTTTTTAATACCGTCTTTCCGTTTTAAGTGAGATAAGGAGCTTATTTAGCCCTTATCAAAGAAATGTAGCTTTTCCAGGCACAGAAAAGCTAAAATTCAGTGATTTCAGGCCATCTACAGAAACATCAACAAAATTGGAATTCATTATTGAAATTATTCATTTTATCTGAATGTCACTTCCATTTATGTTAATTTCGATCCGGTTGGGAAAGTGAGTAGCTATTGAGGCTATTAAGCAAACATTCCCTGAATCAAAACAATAGGCTAATTACTTCTAGACACATATGGGTTTTCTTACGCATGAATTAGTTACTAATTCACCCATCCTGCATTTTAATATTCAGCTGGCAAGCTCAGATTGGTTTTACAGAAACTTTTGTGTTTTCCCAAATTGAGACCTTTGCTACTTACTGAAGAGTTCTAAACAGTAAATAAATGTTTAATGTGATCTTGGGAAAAACATCCTCTTTTAACTTGTTTAAAGAAAATAGTTTATTGAACAGCAGAATAAAATCAAAGCTGAGCCATGTTCTCCTCAAACTTAGCCTGGAGCCTAGGGAAAAAAAGAAGTTGCTTTAACACATAATGTAATTTGCTGGTGTCAGAAGTGGAAGGGCTGCTAGAGCCTCAAGCCAGCTAACTCCAATTGCTCCCCACTGCGAAGGGCATTTGATCATCTATCACTGGTGACTCATGCAGTGCATGCAAAAGAAATGAGCCATGTCATGGTCTAAGCCCAGCCAGCAACCAAACTCCATGCAGCCACTTACTCACTCCCCCACCAGCAGGATCAGGAAGAGAATTCAGAAGGGTAAAAGCAAGAACACTCGTGGGTTGAGATAAAACCAGTTTAATAGAGAAAGTAAAAGATGTGCACACAAGTAAAGAAAAAACAGAGGATTAATTCACCACTTCCCAAGGGCAGGCAGGTGTTCAGCCATCTCCAGGAGAGCAGGGACCCATCACACGTAATGGACTTTGGAAGACCAATACCATCACTCCAAACATTCCCTCCCCTTTCTCCTACTTCTCCCCTCCCCTGCCCCGTCCCGCTTTATATACTAAGCATGATGTCATATGGTAGGGAATATCCCTTTGGTCAGTTTGGGTCACCTGTCCTGGCTGTGTCTCCTACCAACTTCCCATACATCCTCAACTTCCCTGCCAGTGTGGCAGTACAAAAAGCAGAAAAGTCCTTGGCTCTGCGTAAGCCCTGCTCAGCAATAACAAAAATATCTATATTATCAACCCTGTGTTCAGCACAAATCCAAAACACAGCCCCATACTAGTCAAGGTGAAGACAATTAATTCTATCCCAGCCAAAACCAGCACAGACATGTCTTTAACTAGGAAGAAGAGTAGGAGGATGGGGGCAGGAGGTTAAAGAAAATCCTGTCTCTCTACGTCTATGGGAGGAAACCAGAGCTATGCGACTGCAAAAATCAAAGGGAGAAGCTGGGTCTGGTGCAGCAGAGGAGTGAATGGCTAGGAGATAATTCCCATTTGCTTTTATTGTAAAGATACTGTGTTCATTGTTAGAGAAAAGCAGCTATAAATTTTCTTGCCATTGTCACATAGAAGCCTGAAAACAGTGGTAAGGCGGCTTTTTTTAGGAAGTCAAACTCCCCAAGAATTCCTGCTGTAGCATCTTTACTGGAAACAGTTAAATCCAGAGGTAGTTTAGCAGCCATCGGAGGAAACACAGGTCATGTCTTCAGGTACATCTGGTAACTCTCATCAGCAATAAAAGACAGGAAACAACAGCACCCAGGGCCAGAGGACAGCTGGGTCACCCAAGTCCCTCTCAGCACTGCATGTGGAGGCAGCTGAGCTGCCTCTGCTGTGCTGTGGGGCAGAAGCCCCCAGTGTGGGATTGGCAATAGCCCTGGTGTAGGGTATCCCGTTCTCCTTCACCATGGGGATATGGGGATGGTTTTGCCCCAAAGCAGCCTTGTGCATGTGACCTGCTCCATCTGCAAGACTGACCACCAACACATCAACTCCCATACTCCTCAGGGCCACTGTCTCTCCAGGGCTGTGCTTGCTGCAGTCATGGGGCACTGGGGAACTGCCTTGGACATTTACGACAAGGGAAGAAGAATGAGATCCAATGAACCAAAATACAGAATTTAGAATAAAACATCTAACAATTATATTTTGTTCCTTCACAGACTTGAAGACCATTTCTGACTTCATTTTTAATGTGTGTGTTTTGTACTTCGTGTTCTTCTCTGAGAGGTGACTTAAATCTCAGCAGGTGTTTCCCTTTATTAAAGTGGTATTGAAATCTCCTCAAGATGCTTTGGAAAGTTTCTGGTTACACATTTTTATGGACTGTGAACATTATGTTCCTATGTCATCTCATCGGAACAAGATGTTTGATCAATCACAACCATAGCTTTTTGTCTTCCTAATTTTTCCTGAAGCCTAATGGGAGGTTGCAGGAGTTCCTGAAAGATCAGACAGCAGGGAGAAGTGAAGAGCTTTGTTGGCAGATCAGGCAGAGGATACTTGACTGCACCTCCATCCATGGTGGTCTCCCACAGGGCACATTCTAATGTCATTTTTCTGCCTGGCCACTGCCAGCTCTGCTGACTGGCACCAGCTCTTCTTGACACAGAGGACAAGTACTATATACCTAAATCACATGCTTGAAGTTGCACAGATACTCAAGGATTTTCTGTATCAGAACTTCTCCCTTGAGGGCACAGTGCCACATGATGAGTTCAGTGAAAGTGCCAGTTCAGGAAGGTCCTGTGTAAATCTCTGCCCTGGCATTCTACCCACCCCCTGTTTCAGAGGTTGCCTCATTGGTTACAGTGGTACAACATCTGTGTGATCATGTTGTAATTCACATCTTTGAAACTTTCTAGTTTTTCACAAGTGCTTTTGGGGCTGACATTACCTTGCAGTAATGGGCTGAGAAAAAAACCAGGCATCCTTTAATGGAGCCACCCAAATCCCAGGGATTTTGTGTATGCTGCAACTTCAGCTTCTCCTGTCTAATCAATGGTGAGAAGCAGCGATTTTGAGGAGAGATACAGCCCTGTGTCTTTGGATGAGACAATCTCTGGAGATACCTGCTTCTCTCCAGCAGCGTATCCGGAATGACTGTTGTATGCTGATATCAGACCAAGGCTGGCTGAGATAACATCCGCTCAGATGCTTGTGGAGAGGGCACAGAGGGTAGAGCTGCATCCAGGAACAGACTGTGAGCCATTTGGTCTGATGTGGGTATAACTTCTTCCTCCGGTATTGTCATGAGGATAACCCTGCTCAGCTTTGATGGCATGAATCTCGGCTGGAGCTCTACAGCCACAGAAGATCCTGACTGCACCAGAGAGTGGCCTGCAGCCTGTGCCTGGGAAAGAGGGCCTCTGGCACTAAAGCAGCCCCGTCACACCACGTGGGGCAGCAGGCAGGTGTTTTACTGAGCTCTCAGGTGGTGCTGCCTCTGGGTGCCTCTCCTTCAGACGAAGGTACACAAGAACAGGAGCATCTTCTCGGTGGAGAATGCCCAAGACTCGCAAATTGTTCCATATCACAACAAGGGAAAACACTTTGAAATTTCCCAAGCAAAAAAAAAAAAAGGACAAAATATATTTGGGATCAGTGGAAAAATATGTTCTAAATATATCCCTTCAAATTTTATATTGCAGGAAAAATGCTACATAACTAAGAGTGTCTGCTATTACAATGAACATTTAAATCTAGTAGTCTAGATTGCAATCTAGCGTCCTAATGCACTGATTAAGTTGCAATGAAATGTTTTGGCTTCTCCTCATTGTAAGTATTAGAGAAATCAATTTGTTCCCATAAAACATTGTTTCAACTAAACAGCATTTTTCATTGCAAGATCATTCTTTAAGAATTTTCAGGTAGGTCTACCTATGACAAGAAGGATGCATGCATTACAGATGCTGCTGGTCTGAATTTGTCTTCTTCATAAACATATTTCCTGTACTGCATTGGATTTGCAGATAAATCTTTTTTTCCCAGTATAAACTAAGGGAGAAAAAAATCAGATTAAGAAAGATTATTTTAATCTTAGAACTGTTACAAAATAGATTGATGTGTTGTCAGAGTGAAAAAGAGACCCAGAGAGTGAAAGCTAGGGCTGAAAATGTCAGACTTAAAATAAACCTAGCTAGGCAAGTTGAATTTCAAATTGTTCCAGAATGCTACAGTGACACTCTGAGCAATAATTAAGTTCTCTATTGTTTGCTTTCAGTGAAGAATCTTTTAATATTCTGCAATATATCATTCTAAAATTGCATAGCAGTATAATCCTCTCCATTCTAAATAGAGCTGTAATTGTTAAAGAAATGGTAAAATGCATTGTTTATTCACCCCAAACTGCTGGCATCATTATTCCTGGGATATAGTTTGGTGATTTTTGATGAGATATTGAGATTACTTCATGAAGAGGCAAAATCTGAAGAATTACTGAACAGTGAGCAGAAAACAGATGCTCAGGCCCCCCAATGAGAAGGTTTAGTGCCTCTTTCTTCCTTTTCCTTTAAACACAGGGTCAAAGTCTGTTCTTGGTTACACTGGTGGATGACTGTTTATTTTAGTGGGTTATCCCAAGAGCATGTGTTAGTGTAGGTAGCAGCAGAACTGGGCCCATGCAGCAGCACACAGATCAGCTGCACCTTGCTTGCCACTCACGGTTTGTGCAGTTTGGAGCTTGGTTCCCCAGCTGACTGCACAGGTGAGATCAGTGACTGTCATGGTGACACAACAGGTGATATGGAGTCACCCTCACCCAAGTTTAGACATTTGAAGTGTTATGTTTTAAATTCTAGGTTTGCCCCAAAGCTTACAACTTTCTTAGGTCTTAAGACTCCAATATAAAGCTACAGCACTTCTTCAAAGAAGGAGATGCTAAAGTTAAACAACTTCTGACTGTTTTCTAATTCAGTTGTTTTTGACCAAGAGAGATGGTCATCATCTCTGAAGCAAGCCATTCTCCCACTGCTAAAATTCATTCTCTCTTAATGCATGCAGATGCAGCGTGTCATTTTAAGCCTCCCCAGAGCAGAAAGTCTCCTTCATCCCTCCTCATACCGAGCTTCATCAGTTTCAGTGTCAGAGACCTCCTGGTAGCTTTTGTCTTTGATCACCATGTGGTGCCCCTTCCATCAGGAGGTACTTTTTAGGATGTCCTTCTTGAATTTTTTTTCTAGATGTGAAAACCTTTAAGCTGAGAACTAAGTGCATCATCTGCGTGACAGGCTGGTGAATGAGCACAGGATGACAAATATCCCAGAACAAGGCAGGGAAAAAATGTGAGGACGTCAAAACCAGGAGAAGCTCCTAATTCGCAGATGTAAAGGATGCAAGCAATCCACTGATACACAAGGCAGAAGCTTCTCCCCAGTTCCCACAGCGTTATTTCTTTCTCAGAAAGTAGCTGCACGCAGGCAGTTGCCCACCACCCCATTTCACAGCCTGGAGAGCTGAGTCAGAGGTTTTTCAAACCCAGATGAAAGCTGCAGGACCCCTGTCCTCAGAAGGGCCCCTTGATATCTGAATAGAGAATGCACAGGAGAAAGAGGAGCCACAATGCTGCCCTCACACAGCACGTCCTCTGGTCCTCTCCTGGGCATGAAATGGTCTATAGGCAAATTTCCAATAAATATCTCAAGAGACAGGGCCTTCAGAAAGGATCTGTGTGTGGAGAGGGGTGGAAGAGAGAAATTATGGGGCAATGAGTGTTAAGGGAACAAAATAGGCAGCTGCCAAAACCTGAGATATCTAAAACATGGACTATGGAAACAGTAGTGGGTTTCTGTGGCTAGGTTTTGGTAGTGGAGGGGGCTATAGGGGTGGCTTCTGTTAACAGCTGCTAGAAGCTTCCCCTGCCTGGTGGAGACAATGCCAACCGGTTCCAGGATGGGCTTCCTGCTGCTGGCCAAGGCCGAGCCAATCAGGAGTGATGGTAATACCTCTGTGATAACATAGTTAAAAATGAAAAGTTATTGCACAGTGAAAGATTCCAGCCAGGGAAAAGCAGAGTGAGAACATGGGAACACCAACGTAGACACCAAGGTCAGTGTAGAAGGAGGGGCAGGAGGTGCTCCAGGCACAGAGCTGAGGTCCCTGCAGCCCGTGATGCAGCCCATGGTGGGGCAGCTGTGCCCCTGCAGCCCATGGAGGAACATTGGGGTGCAGGGACCCCCCCTGCAGCCCATAGAGGAGCCCATACTGGAGCAGGTGGATATCTGAAGGANCAGGGGATGAACTCATGCTGCAGAGGTCCATGAAGGACTGTCTCCTGTGGGAGGGACCCCATGGGAGCAGGGGAAGGAAGGACTCTGCTGCTCTCTGAGCAGCGGCAGAAACATCAACTGACCATAACACCCATTCCCCATTCCCCTGCACTGCTTGGTGGGAAGAGGTAGAGTTTGGAAGAAAGAAGGAGTCAGGGGAAGGTATTTTAAAGATTATTTTACTTCTCACTCTTTTGCTCTGACCCTGTGAGTAAAAAATTCAATTAATATCACCACTTCGAGTCTGTTTTGCCTGTGATGGTGATCAGTTAGTGACTTCTCCCAGCTCTTATCTCAACTCATGAATACTTCACTGTTTTTTCTCTCCTCTGTCCAGTTGCAGAGGGGAATGAGAGAGCAGCTTTAGTGGGTACCTGGCATCTGGCCAGGGTCAACCCACTACACATGGTTAAGATAAACGATAGTATTTTTAACACAGGGCTCAGTGAGTTGGAGAAAAGAACCGTTCCTTTCCTCACTGGGGAAGGAGAACATTCCAGATGGAAATCTATGACAACGAGCCAGCACATAATTACTTTGCCTTATTACCCTGTCACCTTTGTCTTTCCCCTCAGCCCTCATGAGTCATCACTCATCCCAGTGCCAGTGTCACAGATCTGCTAGTGGAAACCACACTCTGCACTTGGGGCTAAGGACCAGGTTCTCCTCTGAGCCAGGTAGAAAGAACAGAAAATGAGCAAACAGCTTCAAGTAACCCTGTCTCCCCTCCTCGGACCTTGTCTGGTATGGGGAAAGAAATGAATGTGTGCAGGCAGAGAAATGAAGGGCAGCAGCTATCCAGGGTGGCTGCAGTACCATAATGCAGGAAAACCAAGTAAAGGCAGTTACCATTAATGAAAAGGTATGAGTATGCAGGATTTTTACCTCTAAATTTCCCCACATCCAGACTCCTTGGGTACTACGCTTCCAATCTCCAACTCCCATTTATAAGTCATTTTACTAATTTCTACAATTACTTTTTTTTCCAGATGGAAATCTAGTATTGTAGGAAAAAAAAGGTCTAGGATTTTGAGTTCTTTCCCTTTAATTCCACAGAAGTTAACAGAGACATTAATTAATGAGATCAGGTACTCTAAAAAGTATTATTATTCTTTCTCACTATTGTGTCTGAAAATATGAAGCTCACTCATATTTATTATAAATCTTCATCTGCTCCTACCTAACCATCAGTTTAACAACATAAACAGCACAGGTAGGTAAGATGCAATTTCCCCCTCTACATTTGTAGTACCAGAGATTTCTGAATCTCAGCAGTATCAGAAAGCTAACTATTCTACCCATTTCAAAAGCTGATTTATTACCATCTCAGAAAGAGAAGCAGCATCATTAAAAAGGCACAGTAATTTGCTGCTCTTAAAATCAATCAACCCCTGCCAGCACTGGCTGTTACACTGACAGGATAAAAATATAAGCCTGCCCACTGCACCAGCTCCAGCATTGTTGGCTGCAATCTTATCAGCCCAGAGACGTGTGAACATTGTCAGCCATGTCCCCATGGAGCTCACAAAAATCCAGCTAAGAGTAACTTGAAGGCAAACAGAGAAGTATTTAACACCTTCTTAATATCTTTCAGAGATGCTCGGAGGAACTGGAGACTGAAATCTTGCAAAAAAAAGGGCAGCTAGGAGCTGTTAGAATGATAACAGATTGACTTCAGAGGGACCATGGGAACTGGTTTTGTTTTGAATATCTTACAGAAGGAGCTGTGAAAGGAACAAGGCTTTCTGCTGTTCTGCTTATCCCAGGCAAAATGGGTGGCTCTGCAGTACTGTCCAGCCCCACTACCGAGAGTCCCTGGTCCCTGGGGTCACAAAGGCCATGTTTCCCAGTGCCTCTTCATCCCATGAGGACACCTGAAATAAGGGACCACTCTCATCATGGCTTTCTGCAGATGAAGATACTGAGTTCTGTTAGTGGGAACAGTCACTTGGTATCTAACGTAGGTTACAAATGTTGTTAACCCTTGGGCCCAAACAGTAGAGTCAGATCACCCAAGCAATGTGCCCTCAGATGACAGGTCTGTTTTCTTTGTCATCACCTATGTTGATGAACTGAACAATGCNCCAAAACCATTAGGATGCTTTTAACCAGGATAGTCTGCCAACTGTGATACACTACTGAGCACTGCCTCATGGCTGTCTTCTCTTAAACTGCCTTCCTAACAAAGACATTGTGCAGCCCCTTGCAAACAGAGGTCTGTTTTCTTTGTCATCATCTATGTTGATGAACTGAACAATGCTAGAGCACCTCTTCTACCCCTAAGGCCAACAAACACGGTTGACATCCTTAGTGTTAAAAAAAATGTGTGTGGCCACATCCCAGTTGTCTACTGGGAGATGTCTCTGGCTCATGGTACTTTTCAGACCATGCCCAGGAATCCTTTGGGAGAGTTCTGGTTCATCTGGGATTAAATCATGCCATGTTTTTCTGTGCAAACCCATAAATGCTCAAGTTTAAGGGTCTGTCCCTACTTAATTGAATAGTAATTCAGATAGTATCTAGTGTGCACCTGTGAAATCTTAGTGTCGAGTGGGGGTTATGGTACAAAGGTACTAAGAACTACTCTGGTAAGGGATCATTTACTGTTTTTTGAAAGTTGCAAAAAATCCAAAATACAGACTGTAAAGCCATCATGTTCATGTTATCAGTGTGAGCCTCATCCATCTCTAGCAGTTATCCTAGCCATTATTCTGAACAGAGTTTACCGTGAAATAATGGTCTTGGAGTCATCTTTCTCTGTTGTGAGAAACCGGTGAACACAGGGACACATGACTCCTCACAATGGTCAGAATTAGCTAATGAGTTGTTACTATTCAATCAAGGGGAAAAAATCTAATATGGCAGCATCCTCCAGGAGCGGGGAAAAAAATGAAAATGAAGAGTAAACTTAAAATATTTTTTGTGCATTCTCAAGGAAATTTTAAAATATAGAAAATTTAAGGGAGGCATACTGTTGAATTTTTTTCATGGTTTACTCTTTAACTGAATTTATAGTAGTTATTGATTAACTACTCTGCATAGATATCAAAGCACCATGGTGATGGTGGTGGCATAGAAGCCAAGATAAGGAAAATGAATTTGAGGCTGCGGCAGATTGAAAGGTCTGTTGTTCTGCTGTGATATCATTGCTAAAATAAGCATAATCTATGACATTCTTGCTACAGGGATCCATCCTTCTGTGAAGCTACAGGATAGTTAAAAACATTCAGGGCATATACACTTTCCTGTTAGCTCCAGTTTTTAGAATATTTGTGTGTAATAAATGGTTATGGGTAAACTCTGAACAAAATACCTAATCAGTGTCACAACTGCATTTATGCTATCTCAGAACAATCTCCCCCAGACATCCTCACTTTAACTATAGCAGACATTTCTCTAAGCAGCAGCAACTGGAATGCATCATCTCATTCATCTTTGTATTCCTGATGAATTAAGTCTAGACTACCAGTCAGAGGGTGGGGGAGAATCTGCCTCATGCAATTATCTGTATTTAAAAAGTGAGTGTAGACATTGGGACTAAACATCAGGAAAAGGCTCTTACTCAGACTATGCAATAAAGGGCAATCACATTTGTGATTTGAGTTTCTTGTCTCTAACTTCATGAATCAGCCTTGTCATTACTATTACCACACAGACCAGTGGAAATATTTTGAGTAGCTCACTTCTCCTTCACTTTAAGCTGAATCGGACCGTCTCAAAAAGAAGTATTCTTAATTTGATCAGATACTAAATGAGGTTTCAGGTTTTATCCATGCAGGAGGCATTAGAGCCAGTTGATTTTAACAAGAGCTTACAAGAGGCTTGACTTGACTCCACTACCGCTAATGATGGATGTGGTTTTGTTGGGAGCATTTAGATTTACCATATGATCTTTGCTTCACATCCAGCCAGGCTCAATTTACAGATTGTTTGTCCTTAGGAAAGCTACACTTATTGTGCTGAGCAAAAAGTCTGAATATGCAAAAAGCATTTCCCTGGGGTGCAAATGAGGGGCTATTTGGCACGAATGTATGTGGCAGTCTGGGAGCCAAGGTCTGTAAAAATCTTGAATCTGAATGTTCTCTCAACGCTCTGATTTCCAGGAGTGCTTTCACACACAACCACAAATGGAAAATATTTTGCAAAAGAGTACAGAATTACCCTGCAAGGATTGGATTCTGCTCTCATCCTTATTTTGCATCATGAAATGCTATGACTTCTGTGATCATAAAATCACAGAATGGTTTGTGTTGGACAGGAACTTAAAGATCATCTAGTTCCCTGATGATCATCTGCCCTCTGACGTAGGCAGGGACACTTTCCTCTAGACCAGGATGCTCAAAGCTCTGTCCAACTTGGCCTTGAACAATTCCAGGGATGGGGCATCCGCAACTTCTACAGGCAATTTGTTCCAGTGCCTCACCATGCTCACAGTCAAGAATTTCTTCCTAATAGTTAATCTAAATCTGTCAGTTTAAAGACATTTCCCCTTATCCTATCAATAAAAGCCCTTGAAAAAAGTCCCTCTCCAGCTTTCTTTTAGGCCTTCCAGGTGCTCTAAAGTGTCCCCAGAGCCTTCTCTTCTCTAGACTGAACAACCCCAATTCTCTCAGCCTGTCCCCAGATCAGAGGTGCTCCAGTCCTTGGATCATCTTCATGGTCTCCTTTGGATCCACTTCAACAGGTCCACATCCTCCTTATGTAGGGGACCCCAGAGCTGGATGCAGCACTCCAGGTGGGGTCTCACAAGAGCAGAGTAGAGGAGCAGAATCCCCTCCCTTGCCTGCTGCCCACGCTGCTTTTGATGCAGCCCAGGATACAATTGGCTTTCTGCACTGCAAGCACACATTGCTCTTCTTGATTTTTGTGATGATGTCCACAATTCATGTCCTAATCCAAGTCTCTCTGATTTAATAGGAATATTTCCACTATCTTCAATGGAGCTATTACAGAGAGAAATGTAATAAGCAAAGTTGAGACTTCAGAGTCTTTATTTAATTTAGTGTCCTAATACCATTGCTTTGCTGTGAAAACTGAGGACAAAGATCTCCCTTAAGTGAAATCTTCCCTTAGTATTCCTATGCCAAATCAAAATCAAACAGTCCAGTTTAATCAATGAAAAGCAGACTGATGGGAATGGCTAAAACAAATAACTTACAGACATTCATCTTCTACAACACAGAGAAATGTCCAACAAGAAGTTACCACCAAAACAATTTGCTCCTAAGGCACTACAAGAGCTCACTGCACATGAGCTTAACTAAGGATGCTAACACCTACTAGGATGTAAGACAAAACCCTTGCAGGCTCAGAGTAAATGGCACTGTCTACGCTGATAACCAGGCAGATTGCACAATGAGCATGATATGTACAACAGATTGCTTTTAGAAATTGCACACCAAGTGCTGGCAGCTGTGGAAAGCATTTCCCAGTGGGAATTAAATACAGAGAGAAAAGTTGGGCTGGTTCATCTCTTCTGTCATGTTTTTTGAAGCTGCAGAAGCTATCCCTCGGAGGCACGACAGCCAGAAAATAATGTTGTCTTACAATATGGAAAGCCACTTTTCTATATTCCTTGGCAAAGAGATGTTTCATTCAAGTGACTCAAGGTACATGTGTTCCTAGATCACTTGGGATGCAGCTGATGTTCTTACATGCATTTTGGAGACATCCCACTTATGAGACAATCTGATAAAACTATGAAATACGCTGTAAAAGCCTTCACAGAAGCCACTATCAGTTTTAGAAGGAGTGTTTGCTATCAGTCCCACCTCAGCCACCACAGCTCCCACAAGGGTTTTGGCATAACCGAAAGGGTGGCCAGGACAAGGCCTGGCAGCCTACAAGTGCTGCCACAGGGATTCTACAAAGTTTTCATGCACAGATGGAGTAGAAATATTTCTACCATTTCTCCATTTGCACAGCTGTGGATTGGTACATCTGGCCTCATGTTTCAGAGCAAACTTTTGGCCCTCACATTTGCCTTGAACAGAAACTATTTATATAAATCCAAAGAAAAAAATCTGGTCTTCTGATTGTGTGTATCTGTGAAAACAGAGGAGACCTATATACTGTGTGGTTTACCTGCTTCAAGTGTCATCCTACCACACTGCTGGCTCTAAGACCTGCTTAGAAGTGACAAAAACCAGACAGGTATAAGACATCTCTAAATAAGACATTCTGAGGCAGGGAACAGCAACCCATTCTAACCATTGGTTAGAAAGATACTATTTTCAGCTACCAGCTATAATTAAACAACTCATTTTCCTAAGGCAGATTAAGATCACAAGCTTCCTCCACAGAAGAAGGGTTTGGTTTTTAATTAAGTTGCCAAGGAGCTGCTCTCACAGCCAAGCATGTGAGATCTTGAGCTTGTGGGGTCAGTCTGAGGCTGTCAGATACGTCCCCATTTCATGAGAAAAACTATATACTTTAATGAAGACTTAAATGAGCAGCATTTTAGGCATTTAATCTCTTATATTTTCCTGCTGTGTATCTTTGGACAAATAAGTAGCAGTTATTTGGCTACAGATGCTTGGAGTTATGATGGTCTGCTGTTAGTCACTATCTCTTAGAGGACATTTTCCCAGTGACAAGGAGCAAACCAGGAGCACAGGCAAGGGGAATGACTCCAGGTTGACCAGAGGGGTCTGAGAGGACAGAGAGAGTGGATTGCAGTCAGGAAGGAGCATAAATGGGCCTCTCCACATCACCTGTCCTTCTAGGACCATTTTTCCACTGGTCACAACTCCAGGCACCCAGGAGAGCCACCCTGCACCTCCCTGTCACCTCCTCTCTCCCAGGATTGGGAGCCCATGAACAAGCTATAACATAAAGGAGGACCATACCCCACATCGCTTCAGGGAGGGCAAAGGAGGAGACAAACATGACTGCACAAACCCCATGTCATTGGTGTCTGCAGATATAATGTCAGTTTTTCTCTTTCTCCCCACTCCTACCCTTCATTATTTACTCTGATTTTATTGTTCAGATCTCTAATTGCACTATTTTCTAAAGCATTTGTCTGACAGTCAGTGAGCTAAACAAAGATGTGTTATGTGGCATAGTATTGCTGCCTTAAGCAGAACTCAAATAAGATGGGCTCTCTTATGCCCCAACAATTCTTCCTTTTCCAGTAATGTTTAAAGTATGTGATGATGTGTCAGATAATGAGTTACCTTATTTGACATTTGAGAAATGCCAATGTTATGCTTCCTTGCGTGCTGTTGTAAGAAAGGCAGCAGTCCTGTGAGAGCAACATGCTGAAATGCAGCTCAGTGCTGCTCCAGCCCATGGGGGCTGTTGGGACCACCCCCAAATGCTGCTCAAAGCCCTCACACATGGCATGGAGGGCTGAGGGAAGATTTGAAGCAAGTATTAGAGTTGTTGTGTAGGCTGTGGTTGGTGAGAGTCAGAGAGAAGAGGCTTATCTACCTAGAGACTAGGTTTGCACAAGGTATGGAGAACACAACCACATAGAACCGGGACATTTCTGTCTGTAATTACCAAATATTCTTTTTTTTTTTTTCTTTTTCCTTTTCCTGAGAGCAGATAATACACTGCAGTTCCAGTTAGGGCATAAAAATCCCCTCATTACTTCCAAGAATTCCCTCATTTTTCTAAAGAAGAAAACAGCATTCCCCTAAATATATGCCACCTTCCAAACACCAAATCAGCCTTTACCCTTTACTGATAATCCAGTCAGTCCCTCTACTTCAATTGATATCTTCTTTCCTCCTGTCTCCTCCCATGCCTTTTTCAGTCCCCACCATCATGTAGCTACTATAGCTCTGATAGCAAAGGCAACTAAGGTTGTCAAAACTGGTGACAGTAGTCAATACATCCAACAATCTCTAAAAGTGGTAGGGGGAAAGGAGGGCTTTGTGCTTTCTCCTTACCTTAGTACCCTGAGGCCACCATTGGGTCTGCCCAGGGGCACTCTGTGACTGGGAAAATTAAAAACTCAGACTTTGCAGGTAAGATATAATTATGAGGCTTTGTGTGAATCTACTTGTATAAGAAAGCTGAAACTCCAGAGTGCAGACTTTTATGTCTTCATTTGTCTTGGTTTATACCTTATCCCTGTTTATATCAGTTTTTTTCTATGCTAGCAGCATTAACTGCCAGGAAAAAAAATGCTACAGAAAGAAAAGGCATTTATTTTCCTATAAACCTTTTACACTCAACTGTCTCCCCCTTGGCACTCTATTGGGAATTGGGACAGCTTGAGTTATTTAATAACCCCTGTGTAGCCTGTGCATTCCTTTGAAGTTACATATTTCTAATACTTTCTATCTCTAAATAAAACACCAAACAAACTCACCACATAAAGTGCATCCAGTCACCACCTGAATTTTAATACTCCATTTCTGAAGTCTCTTTTCTGCCCCACGGATTTTTGAATATGTGATGGTATTGTATATCTTGACAAAGACATGACGCAGTGACAGCTAAAACCACTTAAGCAGCCATTTGCCTCCAGACACAGAAAGCTTGTGCAAAACTTGAAAGCATTTTTCTGTGCCTACCAACTGTAAAAAGACAGGGAATTAAGTGGAATTCCCTTACCTAAAGCTTATTTAGAAGGAAGGAAAGCCAATCACATTTAAATCCTTAAAAATTAGAGATCTGCCTGGGTCAGATGTCCCTGTAATTCTGCAGTGTCTCCAGAAACAAGAGGGTGCCCCGGATTCAGGTGTGTATACATTTGATATTCTTACAGAATCTGTCAAGCAGGAGTTTCTGGACTTCCTGAGAGAGAGACTACATTCAGACAACTATATTTAATAGTTTTTGATGCAGCTGTCCTATACTAATAAGTATAATCCCTTTCTGAACCCATTTTCCCCTGCTGTGACCATGAGGTCCTGCAGCAACTAGTTCCACAATTCTGACTGTGCTCTAGGAAGACACCTCTGTGCAAAGTATTGGAAAAAGTCAGAGCAGTGACAGCTATTTTTTGTAGCACACCCCTCACCTGCCTTCAGTTATAGCTTTCTGTTTTCTTCTGCTATACCTTCTGAGTTTAAGGGAGCATTTGACTCCACTGGTTAACACTGAGCGCAGCCAGTGTTTGAGTTGTGGTGACACCACTGATCCTACAGCACATAAATGATTATGTGTTTTGTTCTCAGGGTTTTTTCTTAGTAATTCCTAATGTTCCCTTCACCTTTGAATGAGATTAGCTCAGTTGTTTAAAGCATAGTGTTAGTAACACCAAGGTTCCCATACGGGCCATTCCCTTGACAGCTGGACTCACTGATCCTTATGAGTCCCTTCCAACACAGAATATTCTGTGAAACTTGAATATCAGTGTTTCCTTGAGTGCTAGTAGCTAAGTCAGGGCCCATGGCTCTGCATATTTAGCTAGGGCCAATTCCTGCCCTGTGCATTACTTGCAGTCACTGTCACAGAATTTCACCTGTCATTTTCTTATCAGGTCAGTCAGTATCACGAAGTCCTCATGGCAAGATGAACTCTAGACACCAAATCAAAAATTTAAGTTGAAAAAAACCGAACTTTTTCAGAAGTGCTGAAAATTAGAGAAATAGTAGGATGAAAGCACACTGCTTTACAGCACCTCATCTCTGAAGGAGCTGCTGTTCAGCTGCCTGCTTGGTAGCACAATTTGCAAATCCCTTTCTCTTACCAGATATGAAATTTTCCATCCTGCAAAGGATCCATGTTCATATACTTTCCAGGTTTTTAACACAGGCCTTAAGAGGGGCTTAAGTAGTGCTTAAATTCTACACTGATCTCAAGAAGTGGAGCATTCAGGAAGTCCATATTTCTCAAGAAGCTATTTCTCAAGAAGCTAGACACTTCTGGAAGAAACTCCTCCTGTAACCAAGACAGAGGGCAGCAGCTCCACAGAGGCTCTGGCTGACACCACAAATGCTGCCAGTTGCTGTAAGCAATCTCCACAACCACAGCCTGGCAAATGGCTCATGGAGGAGACATCCTGACAAGGTTAGACTTCAGGAGCCATAGAAGCTGAGCAAACCCTGCACTTTAAAAAAAAAAAAAGTGAAATAAGTACAAAAGAAGTCACATTTTTGAGCCACCCTAGTAAGAATAATAAGCAGATGAACTTTGATTTTTGTGTTAGTTAATTATTTAAAAAGTTGACACTGGAAGATATAATGCTATCCATAGCAGAAGCAGAAAGAAAAAAAAGAAAATGTTTCTGTAAGCAACCATAAATCCCAGGAACTACAGGCTCTGGCAGCTGTAATGGCACTAAATTTTTAAGATGGCTTTGGAAAGTAGAGGCTCTACATGTGGAAGTTAGGTTCTATTTAATTATTAAAGCCCTTGCGGAGTAATAAGAAAATGGAGCGATCAACCAGACATTTAACAGTGTGCAGGCACTGAGACATAAAGCATACTCAATAAAATATATTTAACCCTCTGTATGTGTGTGCATATTTATTTGTATGCTCACACACTTTAGAAAGCCCATAACAGTGCATGTTCACAGCCTATAAAGGAATCATTTCACTGTCCAGCTTGTGCTGGCAATGGACTTTTATATGATTAGTGTTCAGCTCTCAGACACTTCTGGGCAAGGAAATTAATAGTGAACAGATCATAGCCCACACTCATGTGGGCATGTAAATAATCCTTATACTTTTCATGTGTAAGAAAACATTTTTTACAGAAAAACATACTTAGCGTGACCCACAGGAATTTAAATTTAACTACTTTTGTATCTTGATGACCACTGGTACATTTTTTTTCCTGTCCATTTTACAAAAGTATTAGGAATATTAATTAGATCTCAGAATAATGTTTATTAATTGATCTATATTACAGTTTTAGAAAGCAATTTTGTGCACATAGTTAAAGAGACTGAAAATATTATTTGCTTAAAATACAGGATTCCATCTGCAGAAGTGTTTATCTGTACTGTGTTAGTTTGTGTTTTATTTTCTGAGGTTAACAATAAAGAAGCCGGTTTCATTTTGGTCAGAAGCGAAATGCACTAATGCAAGTCTTCCTCCTTTTCCACAATACTGTTCAAGTCCTCTGAACTTGAGCACTCTAAAAATTTTTATCTTGTTATAATCAATTTTATAACTGTAATTCTAAGTAACATGACACAAATATTTATATGGAAAAGTTCAAAACATGAATAAGTGAAGTGGTCGCTTTTGTTCAGAATTTAATTTGGTTTCTTTCCAGCAAAGTAAATTCAAAATTTTCAGTTTTCCTTAACCTTTCCTTTTTTTTAGCTATTACTCATTCCAGCCTTTTTAATCAAAAAACTCTAGTTTCATAACATTTTAACTAATTTTATTAAATCTTTCAATGTACATCTCATTTGACGAGATCTAAATAAATTGCTGAACTAACAAAAAGACCAGAGATCTAAGGAAATTGTTTCCCTGAATTTAATTAGACATACAGGCTTCCTCTGGAGGTCTTCAGAGACATCCTCCTCTCCACTAAGTACTTTCTGGAGTGACTTCACTCAACTTCCATATTTTAAATGATCAGATTATACAGGATATTCAAAGCACACAAATAAAGTCACAATCTTAATGACTGGAAAGTAATTGGGCAGTGGTTATTCCAGATGCTTATATAGAAATACATATTAAAACCCCCAGATAAATAATATTTACTAATATTTCCTCTTATTTATACCCAGAACTTGTTGCATCAGCTCAACAGCAATAGACCCTTGTTAATTACCTGTCTCCTCCATGCTGCCATGAGCAGAGGATCACTGCAGTCTCTTAATAGATGGGTTTCAGCTATACCTTAAACTATGGACTGTACATCCAGGATAAGGTTTAATTATCCTGCAGTATGAGAGCTAATTTTCATATTTTTAAGAATGTGGATTGTGTACATGTTAAGATATTTAGAAGTCATTGAGACTTCCAAAGCATCTAAATACTCAAAATTTTCAGGAATTCGTTCCTGGTACCAAACAGCCCCTACAAAAGCTTCACAGGACCCATCTGCCATGTTAGGCACTGAAATGCTGGTTAAAATCTTGTTAAGGAAAACTTTGGCCCTGAACTGATTTTTCAGCCATCCAATTTCATGTAATTATTTTGCCAGTACTGTAGCTGATCCACCTTCCAAAGTACTGATAGAGGTGAGAACCCATCCTTTTGATGAGCTGCCAGCCCGAACACTGGAAGTGATGGTGTAGCATTAACATAACTTCAAATGCCAGTTAGAAATAGCCCAAACCCATTAGTGTTTGGCTGACCTTAAAATTTCTAACAACTGCTAAAACAGACTTATCTGCCCTAAGGGGCACTGGGAGATACTATTTACCAAGGATGCTTTGTAGTTTTTTCTACTGTGCAGGAGTTTTGCACCAATGAGAGCACTGACAGCTCTCTCAGCAGCAAGGCTTGAGCAAAGCTTTAAACTATGACTCATATCTGCAGGTGGATTTAGCCAGGATGGCTGAAAGAGCCACTGCCCTGCTGCTCCCAGGGGCCGCTGCCCATAGAGCCTGGTGGCAGGTGTGTCCCCCCTCGTGCACAGCATTGCCCTGTGTATTGGCAGAGCATGGAAATGCAGGCAATTGGCACTAGTACATCAGGCTGTAACTCATGGCCTTTGGAGGTGGACAAGCATCCTGTTCAGCTTCTCCTTCTCCAGGGATACCAATCACTGCAAGAGGAGTGGTGCAAACAGTGGGAATGCCTACAGCTCTCCCTCTATGAACAAGGCAGCAAATGCAGCTGGAGAACAGGCAGGCAGGGATGCAACAGCTACAAGACTTCAGAGACATGGCTAAGATGAGGTTTTTTAAAGCAGTATTCCTCAGAACAAGGAAAAAGCCCAGAATGGGAATGACTCTTCTAAGTGGCATGGACCAATTCTTTCTCCTACTGTCCACTGTGATAAAGAGCTGGTGAAGGACAGCTGCCCTCTCCACCCTAAATGAAGGATGAGGGACTTTGCAGCTGCATTAATAAATTAAATAATATTGGAGACCAGTCTCTGGCACCAAAACCAACTGGAACAGCATTGCAACGTTCCCAATGTTAAACTGGATCAGGAGACATGCTAACAATTTAACTGCACAGGTGACTGGGCTGCTGGGATCTGTGCCACAGCATTTTTTGATTTACTCGCAGAAACACTGATATCCCTTAGTAGGCCCTAGTTCATGGGAATTTTGAAGCTCCAAAACACGTTTTGCTCTTGGTTTGGGAACTATCTTTGATGTTTGCTATACTTATAGCTTCCTGCAGGATTTCTGCAGCCAGTCATACAGATTTCTGCAGACATTCAAACTATAGGTGCTGGCACACTGTTGCTCAGCCTCTTGAAAAAAAAAAACAACACAACAAATTACAGTGCCTTCCACACAGCATGGCCTGTCATTACTTTGCTACTTAAAGCAAGAACTGTCCAAGGACCTGCTGAAAGGAAACGTACATGTATATGTCAAGCTTGCACCAATTTAAAAAATTGCTCATTGTCTAATTCATTAAACAGTAGGAAGTAGAAATGAAACTTTAAATTTAGCAGAGATGCTACTGCTAATTATTAACCACAGTCTCTCATTAAGCACTTGCCTATCATTCTAATGAACAGTATGAACAAAAGAGGATAAAATATAATCTAGTAATCAAATTGAAACCTAATGATATCCAATTGAATGAACACGTGGTCGTTTTCTCAAAAGATCAACTGGTGGCTTTATCTTGCTATTGCTAATTAACTGGGGCCTCATTGCTTGAAAATAGTGTCAATTATTTGTGTATCACATTCCTTTCTGTCACAAATTAGGAAGGAAGTGTACCTGGCACTTGAACAAGCACTGCCACAGTATGTAGCTTCATTTGCTATCTTTGTACTACTTTATGTGATAAGGGACCATTATCTTCACAGAACAAAATCTCCCCATGTGACTGAGTTTTGACTCTTCTCATGGCCAAAGGACTTGCTTTGTGTAGATGTTGCATGATTTACCATTCTATTTGTTGTATTCAAAAGCAGGTCTGTGCAACTCTTATCTGCCATACTCATCAAATATGAAAGGCAGATCAATAGCCAATTGCTCTGTCCTGGTATTGAACAAGTAATTTAAAAATCACCTCTTCACAATTGTGTTGAGGCCAGTGTTTCTCCCTCTGAATGATGAAATGGTTGAGGTAAATGCTGCCTATGTGAAACTCAGGATAATAGCTGAAGACAATGTGTGCAGTTGTCACCCTTCCCTAGAAAATGCAGATTATAATGGCACTTTTTTTTCCCGTGAGACTTGAATCAAGCTGGATCAGATTTTTTCTGTGTCTTTCTCAGTTTTTCCATCTAGCTTTATAAATCTGAAGTGAATACTGGGGAAAAGGTAAACTTTGTGATCTCTGTGAGATCCTGCTGTTGCCTCGGCTTAACTCAGAGGTTTCCTAGGAAAGAATATTCAAATTTGAGCTTGCATCTAAAAATACACAAATGGCAACTGCCTTCCTCTCAAATCCATTCCTGTCTCCTACCATTTAGGAAATCAATTACAGGTTATCCCAGTGTGAGAAACCATGAGAGAGTAAAAACAGTTGGATTTAATTGATGTAATTTTAGATTTTGGAAAGTTAGTTGCCTGTGTGTCAGCTGCTCGGCCATGGCCACTTCACAGTCAAGAGGCAGCTGCAAAGGGCAATTCATTTGACCCATCTCAGCCTAAGAGAAACTGCTTTCTGGAAAGCCTGGTTTTGTCACCGACGAAAGAACATTTCTGGTAATTAGGTTTGACTCAGTCATTTTTTAGGCAGATAGTTAAATAGAGGTGAATGCCACCTGACATGCCACCTTACATCTGTTGCTCATGACATAAAGGTAACATTATATGTTGATATCATTTGCACTTGTAAGAAGTCTGGGTCTCAAGTCTGCACAATTATTTTCTAGGTTGCCTCTCTGATTAGTATCTCTGCACTTGACAGGAGTGAACGTCCTTCAACTCTCCTTCACTTTTCAGCACCACTGAAATGCACCAATATTTGAATCCAGGTTTCCCAATATTTGGGCATTTTCACAGCTTTAAAAATCCCCTATCCTGCATTGCTTTGTTTTGCAGTTCTGACTGCACTGCAATTCAACACTTCCTGCAGTTAATTAACGGTTATCATTTTTCTTTGCTCCTGAGGTTCATTTTAAGACAGATACAAAATGGCTAAAAGAGGACTTGAAGATGGTCTTTTCTAAAACAAATTGTTAATTAACCTTCCAGTTGCCAGTGTTTGTTAAAACCTGCATTGTTCTTTCTCCTAATTCCTCATCTCTTAACCTGCCATTTAAGTTTGTGTCCTTGGCCCTCAGATTCAAATCTTCATCTTTCTTGTCTTTCTCCTTGGCCTCAGTGGCCCTACTTACAGTTGAACACTATGGCCACCATCTGCTCCTCCAGGGAGGAATTTGTCTGGATTAATGCACGTAGCCCTCCATCTGAATCAGTTGTCTGTGCTGCCATCATCAATGGCATGTTTTAGGCTGTGATTCATGTGATTTATTTAAATGTCTGCATTGAGATGATATGAATCACATCTTAAAACTGCCTATCTCTCACCACAGAGCTGAAAGTGACAGTGGTGTAAGTGTACATAGATATATTGTATATCTATACTCAATCAAGCAAACACATGTAGAAGTAATATCTATCCTAATGTTGTAAACCATATCAGGGCCAGCTGGCAGGAGCAGACCAGATAAATGCTCTCTCCTTCTCCAAGAAAGGATAACAATGTGTGACCTGCCCACTGGAAAAAGCCCTAGCCTGGAATCGCTTCTCAGTTCTTCTCATGAGCCCTTTGGGGTTGTGCTAGTTGAATGAGACCAAAACCATGTCAACAACTTTTCTAGCAAGTTAACAGTGTGAACAATCAAGTTCCCAGTCCTTGGTCCAGAGCTTGGCACTTTTTATTTAAGGTGCATCCCCAGAGTGTCATAGCTACTTTTTAACAGAATTCTGATACCATGTTTCTCCCTCAGCTTTAAGTGCTACAATAGACTTGTGTTCAGGAGATGTTCATAAATGTATTATTTCTCTTTTCTCAGGACATCTAGGAGTTTTCAGGACCAACACCTTTTCACAGCCTGTATTGCTTTGCGAAACTGCTCTGCCCTGACTGGAGCTTCCCTGCCCACACTAACTTGCTACCTGCTTACCCTGCCCACTTACTAATGAACCCTTCCAGCACATTGTACAAGGAGGAACACCTTAGATAGAAGGGATTCAACACCCTCTCTTTTTCATCCAAAACAATATAGCTCAGTGCTTAGTTTCCCTACATGAGACATGGGGCTGAAGCTGTTCAGGCAAAGTAAAAAAGAATAAATAAGCTCCCCATACCCTGTTTTATTGCTTTGGCTGGACTGAGCTCTACAGGGCATCTATCAAATCTGGAGAATTACTGGGTCTTTGCAGGACATGGGTATGAAATAAAGAACTCTATGCAGGCCTGTAGAAACCAAGGTTCTTCTGGCATGCACAGAAGAACTCTCATCTGTTGCTTATACTGTCATAGAAAACTGAGCTGCCTGTGAAGCTCAAGCAATCACAAGGGGGTTTTGAAGGTTTAGTTCTTTGATACCCAAGACACAGTTTAAGTTGTTTTTATGCTCAAGGGTCTCAGTCATTTGCTCAATAGAGAAAGTGTCGTTTCCTCATGGTGGTATAAAAGGCCAACAGGAACCTTAAATATATCTTAGAGATATAACTCCAGGGTCTCTGCCTTCCAACAAGTTACTTGGCTATGCCTTGAGAGTGGACGTGATCTGGGCCACTGGTTAGACAATATGATGTTAAAATAGTCTTTATTATGATTTTTCATTTTTTATAGTTTGATGTTTGCAGGAAAGATAATTTGAACATACCAGATATCTTGGTGCAAAGAAATAGCTTTATTTAAGATTGAAAAAGAAATCAATCCTCTTAATTCAAAACCATTCTATTTTCAAATTTCCTATCCACAGCTAGCTCTGGTTCCTGGCTCAGCTGTGGAGTATCAGTCACTAGTATGTGTCCTGGTATCCTCAGGGTTCTGTATGGATAAATTCATTGTGATGATTTTACTGGTGAACACTTCTTGGCTGAGGGGTTTTTTTTTCTTTTTATGTATGCTTTGTACTTTACTTATGGGTAAGTGCAAGTGGCATGCTATGTGCTACAAAGAAGTTTTTCTTGTTTTGCTTTAAACAGTGAAATTTCTACTTATGATGTATATTTGCCATGTGCAGTGCAGATGTAACATATTTCCCCTCCCCCCCCCAAATTACGCTAAATTCTGAGTTTAGAGATAGTCAGTAAAGTTAACTCACTGTTGTAAGTCCTGGGCTCCAAGGACTCAAGAATAAGTCACTGTTGCATATGTGTTCTATAGCAGCACTGATGCAAGCAAAAGATTCATTAAAACCAGTTATGTAACCATAATCTGCATTACAATAAAAAAAAAAAAAAAAGAGGTATCTCCTATGCTTTCAAAAAATCTGGGGACTCTTTTGACATGAATTCAGATGAATTCTTAATCTAACGGGGGTGCACAGTCAGTGCAGTCAAATACAGGAACAATGCCAGAGACATCAAATTCACCATCACCTTTGCACAGAGTTCTGCAGCTTCCCTGTGCATTTTAGAACAGAACCAACTGACCTGAGAGCCACATCCTCCAGATCACAGTCAGGATGCGGAGCAGATCTGGAGCTGTACTTCTTTTTGTTTTACTGCCTTTCTTTGTCTGGAAATGATAAACTTGTATTAAATATTTTAAAATATGTTCCATTCTTACTCAGAGGGTATAAATCTTATCTGTGTTCAAATGGACAGAGTTACTCAGCTTTTACCCTGTATAATCACTACATCAACTTTCAGATAACACAGTCAATATGTTACAAAGCAATGATGGCCAGAACCATCAGGTCTGGAGCAGGCACTGACATGGAGATACTGGGATGCTCAATCCATCTATACAGCCATTTACTTACTGGTCAGGAGTACCACTGTCCTCTCTGGTCTTGGTTCCACTGATGACAGAGGAAGCACTGGCCGGTGTGACATGGTCATAGCAAAGCACTTGGTTTAACGTCCTGCTCCAGCACTGGGGACCAGGCACAGGGCTGCGCATTAGGCACTCCCAGACAGTTCCACTCACAAGATTAGTGTCCCCTGTTATTCCTTCTCCCATTTCTTGTACCCCACTCATCCCTCTCTCCACCTCAGCCCTCTCTCAACAAAATCATCCCTAAATGCTTTCTTCCTATTGTACCAGTTTTGCTGCACCTACACCCAGATTTTTTATTTTGATACTATTGCTTAGATCACCTTGTATATATATAGTGTTGTCGACATGGTTCTCTAGATACTGCTGGACTTTCCCAAGGACCCCCTTAGGCCACCAATACTTCCCAAAACATCCCTCCATTTATCTGTAAAGCTTGGCCATTTCTCACGTAGCTCCCCCAAAACAACCTCTCTGAAATCCAGCCTTCCCTCACAGTGTAAGCTGTAACTTTTGTCAGTCTCTCACATTGCCAACTACCCCATACAGCAACTTCTTATGTCTCATCCTGTAGTTTTCCACAACTCACTCAGGCAGCCTCATCTCAGGCCAGCATCCAGCCAGTGACTTGCAGTTCTAACAAAGTACGTTACTCACAGAAAGGTAAGCTCATATTGCCAGAAGCATCTGATAATTTTTTATTACATTTTTAAGTGTTTATTGCTGTTACCATGAAAGCTCAAGGCTATCTCTCCAAGGAAATATTCATCTCCAAATTATATGAAGTCCTTTGTTAAATTAATAGATGCACTTTTGTCCTGAAAGAATGAACTGTGTCATGGCTGAGGATGAAAGAACTGAGAGCAAAATCATAGCAGATGTTTCACTGAAATTTGTAATTAAACACCTCTAGTTCATATTTTAATACTAAATTTGCTCTCCATAACTCCTGCAGTAACTCTTTAGGGGACTATTAAATTGTCTGTACCATATTTTTAGAAAAATATTCCCCCAACTATTGCTAGGGAACAATTTAAATTTTTCTATCCTGGATTTTAGTCTCAACTTTTTAGGAATTTTTCTCATCATCTGCAGCACAGGCTGCATGCATTTTTATACCACTTCTTCAAACACAAATCATCTTCAAACTCACCCACAAGAATGTGACCTCTGTATGTTTATCTGACATCAATCCTACACAAAATTTTTCTCAGCTAAGAAAAGCTCAGATTGAGGAATCATTCCCTTTCTGACAGCAGAGCAGCAAGTTCATAGCCTCTGTTATTTTGAGATCTCTCTATCCACAAGAAGTTCTCCTGTGCTGCCCTTGCTTGGCCTCAGGGGATTTAGGAGTGAAAAGTAAAGATTTAGCCTCTTTTCTACTAGAAACCACTTGTTCTTCCACTTCTGTGGCTTATCCCAGGTGCAGCCTCAGCCTGTAGCAGCTTACAAGAGCAGCAGCTTGCACTGACCTGTCTTGGGAGGTATGAACAAGGAACAGGGCAGGAGGATGAAGACAGTGGTTGCAGCCAAGCTGCCATGCTGACTCTTTGCCACCTGCCTCAGCTGGAGAGCTCTCTTCCTTGGTTCTTCACAGCATGAGCAGGGTGAAGATGTTCTGAATGACATTTCTTTATTTCCTTGTCTTCAGAGTCTACATAAATGAGATATGCAGATCAGCAAACCAAAGTTAATTATTTTCTGACACAAATTAGGGGAGATGAATCACTAATTATTACAGCAACTTTGAGGCCTCTCTTTGCATGGCTTATGTAAAACAAAGGGGAAAGTGACTCACAGAACTCTGGTGGTGCCTGTAACACTCCTGAGGAAGCAGGGGTAGATATTTCCACAAGAATGTTTCACAGCCACCAAAATCATAGAATCATAGAATGATTTGGGTTGGAAGAGACCTTGAAGTTCATCCAGTTCCAACTCCCCTCCTGTGGGCAAAGACACCTTCCACTAGACCAGTTGCTCAAAGCCTCAGCCACTTGGCCTTGAACACTTCCAGGGATAGGGCAACCACAACTTCCATGGACGACTTGCTCCAGTGTCTTTAAAAAAATAATTTGAGTTTTTTGCAACAGAAGGTTTCCAAAACAACTGAGGAGTTTTCCATATGTGCGCAGAGCAGAGCAGGACAATCCCGTCCCTTGACTGGCTGGCAATGCTTTGCCTGATGCCCCCCAGGACATGGTTGGCCTTCCTGGCTGCCAGGGCACTGCTGACTCAGATTCAACTTCGCATTGACAAGGAGACCCCCAGGTCCCTTTCCACAGCACTGCTTTTCAGTGTCTCATTCCCCTTGCTCAGGATTCATCTGCCTGAAGATTCCAAATGGCATTCAACCAGATTCCTGGTATAGTCCCCGAATAGAAATACCCGACTTCCCTGACTTGTGTGAAATCAGCAGTTCTCTCTCTTTCTTAACTACAGAAGCAGCCTAAGATCCCTTCATCATTTACATAACTGTTTGACATGGAAGTCAAGCAGAAAACTCCCATGCTAGATGCTTCCTTTTGTGCATTTATGCCCTGGGCTATTCTAATTACTCTAACAAACGGCTTTAAAAATACGGAATAAGTGTTTTCAGTAAAAAAGTTATTGGGTTTTGTGTAAGGTAAAGAGTCACACAGAAGTTTTGTTTTGCATCTTGTCTCCTGGCTCTAGAAGTCATGGAAGAACTATGCCTACTGTGAAAAAACAAGCAATGCTGAAACCTATATTTGTATTAATAAACTAAGATGGAGGTGCAGGTCTGGATACTTGGTTTTCTAGAGTGGCTACATCATTAGAACAATCCATGGTACAATTTTGTACCAGGTTTTTCTGTGCTTACCAGTAGCAGTATAACTGCAGTTTATCAACAGCCCAAAGCAATGAAGCCAAAAGATTAAGATTTTCCTGTTAACCATTCTGCTGTAATTACATTTAACTTGATCAACTTGGTGGTTAAAAGAGGAAAACTAACTTTATATGTTTAAGGCTAAAAATGCAACACAAAACTAACCATAAATCATTCCCCTTTGTGAAACCTAGACTCTGGATTTTGAGTTCATTATTGGTGTTACTGTTTCCACAGTCAGCAGTGTACAGAAGGAACCTGGGGGTTTGAGGGGTTTAACCGAAGTAATCTGGGCAGGCAACTGTGAGAGCAAAAAGACAGAGGTGAAAAGGCTCAGAGGTTCAAACACAGGTTCTAACAAAAGTGATATTTGCCCAACTTATACCTTGAGTCCTAATAGTATGCACTTGCACACTGATTTTTCACTAATCACACTGTCATGTGTGGCCAGCAGGTATGATCATACTGTTTATTTCTTATGAGGCATCTCCAGAAGCTAAGAACATAAACTTGAAACTTAGATGATAAAGGCAGGCCTTTAAATCCATCTGATCTATCTACTGTATTTCTCGTCTGTTAGTGCAATTTCAGAAGAAACTGCAGCTATGAGAAGCCTCTGAAAAACAGACTTCTCCTTGATGTACTGGAGCCTTGGCATCTTAGCTATTCCAGCTTGAGCACAGTAGATCTTGTGGCACCTAAAATCATAGTCAGCCTTTTCTCCTCTGCCCTGAGAGCTGCAAAGCTCTGTGAAGCTCAAAGTTGCCAATAAAGATAAAATCATAATTTTGTGACCAACTCTGACACTCAGGTCTCAAGTAGTGAAGTGTCCTTTAAATTTCCTTAAATACTGTGCTTCAATCAGTATTGAGAAAAATCAGCAAAGTACATAAATATTATCTTTACATCTCACCCAATTAACTCTCATAAGTGATGAAGAACACTGTAGTCCTACAACTTCATATTTTCATACAGACCAATTTTGGTAATTGCATGGTACATGAACCTTCCTAAACAGGTAGTATTCCCTCTGAACAATGAAAAGATGTTCTGATCTGATCCCTGACAAATAACATTCCTCAGTTTCGTAAGTCCTACTTCTGAATCTCTTAGTATCCATACAGGACCCTGTTATCTTTAAACAAATGTCCCTCAACATTTAAGAAGCCACTTGCTCTAACTTTAGCAATGTTGCAAGGACATGTTCTTGCATTCCCCTTCATTACCACATTGCCAGCCTCCTAAATTAACATTCAATATTCTATTTTCCTGTCACAGACGCAGCTGACAGAAGAATTCATGGGTTTTAGTTTGAAACATTGCCCTGTTCTCTGCAATTAAGTTTATTTCTCTAAGCTGAGTGAGAAGAACAATGTCAAAAATGGTAGTTGTGGAGTCTTCACTCTTGGAAATATTCAAAACCCTGTCTGACATGATCTTAAGTAACTTGCATTGGTTAACCCTGCTTTGAGCAGGGGTATTGGACTAGAAAATCTTCAGAGGTATCTTCCAACCCCCACCATTCTGTGATTCTAACAGGGCTGGATCTTTAAAACCTCCTCACAAGGGGACAAAGGACCATGAGTAAATTCTAATGAGTGAGATGCAATGGGATGGTGATGCAAGAGATCAAGGTCACCATCAGCTTCTGTGGGTGCAAAAAAGCTTTTCCAAAATTATCTAATGGTCATCAACCTCAGGAAAATCCAGGAGACCTGATGAGTACTCAGTAATCAGAATCCTTTGAACAGAATTCTTTCATCACAATGCATATGAACCAGACCATCTTATCCACCTGATCAACTTGACCACCTCAGATGTCTGAATGGTAGGCAGGCTACTTGGACAGATGTGTCTTGGTGCTTGAGATCATGCAGTTATAAGGATGGGAGAAACTGGCCTTTTGCAAATAAAATAACCTTTCCTTCCATGTAGCATCTCGCTCTGAGCTTTATAATATTGTTTCTACAATGGTGCATCATCATTTCCTACAGTGACGTGCTGCAATATGAGGCAAAGAGCTTTCTCTTCTACAGAAGCACTGTAAAAATCAGTGCACAAAATTTAATATATCATTTTCTCAGCTGGGACAAATTAGTACTGACCTTACTCCTAACCTTTCTTCATTTTTAAACTGCAGCTGTCTGCTTGTCTAAAAGACATGCACAAGTTCAGACAGAAATTAATCTGGTAAAGCCCAAGGACCTATTTTAACCCAGGCTGGCCCAGGTTATCAGAATGAACCCTTCTTGCCCTAAAGCTGATGGCTACATCAACTTCCGAATATTCAGTTAAAAATTATGACACAGTATGTCTAGTTTTGCACACAAGTTCCAATTTTAATGTTAGCAAACAATGTAACTCATCATGTTAATGCAATAGCTCTAACTAATCTTACGTTATCGTCGATCAAAATCTTAAGGATTGTAAGACTCATTCCTGTTCACCCCTGTTTATTCTTCTCCTCTTTCCTTGATCTCCAGCACACACCACCTTTAGGAACAGACTGTTTTCACAGTACCAACAGTACAATGATGAAACATGCTGCATATCAAAGGCAAGCAGCACCATCTGCCATCTCTTTCAGAGCACTGCAAGGAGCAGCAGATTTAGACTGAACCAGGCAATCCTGCGGTAGCAGTGGGTGAGAAAAGGAAAGATGAAATTCCCCACACACTCCCCACTTCTCTATAATGTCCTACAGTAAAAATATCTGTTGTGTGCCATTGAGTCAGCTCATGACTCAAACTAATCAAGAATTTTTGAACTGCACTGAACTACAACATACTTTTCAGAACATTTTGATTTGTTGCAATAAAAAGAAAATCATTCAAAGTAATAGGTTAGTTTAATTTAAAGACTTTTGGGGAAAATTTTTCTAAGGTCCAAGATGGATATCTGATAAGAGAGACTTGACCACATGCCTTCATATATAATATTCTCTTGTCCTAAAAGATCCTCTAATTTCACTCCCAGAGAATTTCTAAAACAGAGCATGGGGAGTGTCTCCAGACCATCCATTTCTATTCCTTCCCTCCCTCTCCCTCCATTTGCTCAGATATGTCCCCTTCCAGATGTGTGAGTATCTGAATGAACGTGCCTCCCTCCACAGGAACAGAGGGCTAGAGACTTTTCAAATATTCTTTTATAAAAAACTTTTGGGAAGCAATGCTTTTTCTGGTAGTATAGAAGCAGGTTATGAAACAGCCTCCTCCTCTAAGGAGGAATTGATTCAAGTCATCATCCATGATTAAAAAAAACAAAAAAAGGAAAAGAAAAAAGGTATAAACAAGATAGTCCTCCACACCTCTAAGTTCCAAAGAATAAGCATGTGCCACAGCTCTGATCTCCTAGACAGACCCTTTCAGTAGCGGGAATTAGCTTTTTCATGAATGACATGTTTCAATTAGTGACAATAGCAGATTGACTGAGGGGGGAAAAAGGTAAGTTACTCTGCAGACTTGCAAATTCTGGCACAGAAAATACGTGGCACAGCCAGAGCTGGAATTCAGCAGGATCCAAACATTAACACAAGGCAAACACATGGCTTTTCAGATGCTTAATACAGATTTCACATACCTCTAAATGCCATCAGTTGAGTCCAGACAGAGAACCAGCTGGTGTCTGGAGATAAGGTGTTTTGATTTCTTGCTTGTCACTGATTTGTCACTCAAATAAAAATTGCCAAACTCACAAGAAAGCTGAACCAATATATGAAAAATAAAAGGCTATCACTCCAGAGAAAGACTGTATTCCACATGTTAAACCAACAAGTATAGGTAGAGGAGCAGCACTGAGTTAGGACCCCAGCTGGTTCTAGTTATATAGCATACATCAAGTTTTTTAAATACTAAATAAAACAGAGGAGTAAAAAATACATATATGCATCTGGGATGACCAGCTTCTGACTCATCACACAACCAGCATGGGCAGTCTGGCCAGAGGCAAGACAAAAGGGACCCCTGTAGTTTTCATGGTGGTTCTGTGTTGTGTTGCAACCTTGTTCATGCTCAGCATTTCTTTCCACGGGAACTCTGCAAATTGCAGTGTTATTAACACACAATTTACTATATTTAAATGTTTTTTACTGGAAGGACTCAAATGAAACCGGCTGTTGTTCCATTTTAGCATCTTTCCTGGTAAATTCTGTGTCTGTCACAGCTTGTCTTTGTCACAGAGCTGCCACACAGACGTGCCTGCACTGTAGCCCTCACCATCTGTACACTCACAAAGGTGAGCATGTGGCCACTAAGACTGAGAGCAAAATGGAATGCACAGGAGAAAGTCACAAGACTCTTTACAAGAGAAAAGTAATTTTTTAATCTGTTTTCCACTGTAAAACATATACATATTCTCATCTTCTTGATACTCATTAACTTGATAATGAGTAACCTGCACTATTTTGTTGATAATGAGTAACCTGCACTATTGATTCTGGTTTTGGGGTTTTGTTTTGTTTTTAGGGGGGGTTGTTGGTTGGTTGGGTTTTTTCGGGGGGGTTGATTTGTTTTGTTTTGGGAGTTTTTTGATTGGTTGGGAGTATTTTATTTTATTTTGCAAGTTCACCAAGTTTTGCACATTCTCTGGAACTCAACATAGATGTGCATGCCCACACAAGTCTATTACATTTTATTTTTTTTTTGTCAGAGATCCACCAGCTAAAGTGAATTAGAGATGCTGATTTCATCCCTGTACCTACATGTTTTTTGGCTAGTTGCTCAGCCTAGTGTTGGGTGCTGAGAGACAAAGACATCCCAGAGCTGCAGCTGGGGTGGAGCTGGAAAGAGGCTGCCAAAGAAAGCTCGAAGCTGCAGCAAGATCTATCCCATGGGGAGTGTTTAGCTGAAGAAAAGGCTTGGGTACCTTCTCTAAGGTCCTGCCAAGGATTACAGTTGAGTTCAGAGCCAAGAGATAAACTCAAAGCTACAGCTGTTAGAGGTTGGAAAGTGTCTTTCCAAGTAAAATTAGGGCTGATGCCAGAAGCCACTTTGGAAGAGCGCCATCAGCCCTGCTCCTGCAGCTCTGGGCTTTCTCTTAACCCAACACTGAAGTAAATAACTGGCATTACTAGAGCTCATGTCTGAGGAATACCTAGCCCCTGACTGAGCAGGTTCTCTGTCTATGGCTAGGATCAGGATTAGATCTGAGAGCAAGAGCAAGACCACAGTAAGAGCAGGGCTGGAAGATGACAGAGAGGGCTGCAAAAAGTATCTTCCCTTGGACATGGTGTAACTGGGAGAAGGTTTGGGGAACCCTGTCCAAGGGACACTCTAGGATTACGGTCAGGCTAAGAGAAAAAGTCAGCAGGTGTAAGAGGACAGGAAAGTATAAAGCAAATTAAGGGCTAATGCCGTAAATCTTCTCTAAGGAATATTTAGTCCATAGGAAGCTCTTAGCTTAGGGGTACTGTGGTTTATTCTCACCAGAATTTTCTAAACCTCACTAAAATCTTTTGATTTAATAGTGATTAAAGAGGTTGCATACAACAGCACCAGTAACAACACATGGAGGTAATGTCACAAAGGAGGCAAGATGAAGCAATGTTGATAGGTTGCATTACCTTGTAGTGCTGTCAGAAGTCTCTGTTGGGTTATAAGCACACAAAGCCACTCACACACACCTACAAATGTTCTGCTGAAATCCCCATCAGCTAAAAGCATCAGTGCTGCCACTGAAAGGAACATACTCTGCTCTGGTCTGCAAAGGGCAGGTAATCCTACATAGAGAAATGACACAGTGGCATCTAGTGGATATCATTGCATTAGCAGAAGGTCTGCCCTTCTGTCCCCATCTCCACCGCAGAGAAAACCCCTGTGGCATCAGGGGCCAACCCCCAGGCTTGGGCATTCTCAGCAGCTCTTCCAACAAACAGCTTTCATGAAATTGTCTTTAATTTCTTCCCACATCTCTTTCATCTGCTTCCACACAGTCTACAAAAAAACCTTCCTTGATCACCTGGATATTTGTACTATACATATATTTGTCATCTATTTTTGTTACCTAGGATATAAATCATTCCAGTTATTTCTAAACCTCTCTCACCTTGATGCCCTTCTCTAAAACAATTTCAATTTATTGTTGGGATTTCTTTTTAGGAGAGCAGCTCCAAGTTTTTGTCATGGTGCAAATAAAGGCAGGCTTACATATTTATTCAGCTAATAAAGGGATTTATGTTGCCCATTAGCAAATCAGTCTAAGAAATTACAGAAGAGCAAACATGCTTGGTGGTGACTCCCTTACACAAACTTTTTCGAACCCCATCCCCAAAATAATCAATTGCTTAGTGAAAGATAGATAAGCATTTGAAAAAATAAAACAACTATATGAAAGCAAGCCAAAGAATCACCCATCACTGTACCTTGGAAGAAAATGGTAGCAGCAAAAACCAGATACATTTCCCTAGCACAGTCTCAGCAGTCTCAGTTCCCACCACTTTGTGGTTAGAGGACGTTCCAAGACAGCGTAACTTTGTCCAGTCACTTTCTTAATTAATTTTTTAACCATTCAAAAAATACTGCAGCAAGAAGTTCAATATTTTAACTACCCGCAGGAAAAGTATTAATATTTTTGGTTTTAAGCCAATCACCTTTTTTTTTTTTTGTGGCTTCTTACTGACTAACTCTAGTTCTTGCATTACACAGTAAGCAGCTGTTCCCTGTCCACTGTCTTCACACCACTCACAAATTAACTCCTTCGCTTTTACAGTAAGTTAAAACAAATCTTCTCAAGATGACACAGAATAGCTTCCTACCACCCTGTTAATCTACAGTGTATCAGTGTATTGCTAGTCAGGTAGAAAATTACAATTTTTAATCACTTTTTCTTCATCTGAATTGTGTCCCTCCCGGAGTAATGTGGGAGCAGAAACTAGCTCAGCTTTTCTAAACCATACAGTATCTTTACTTTTGCTTTACGTTTGATGCTAGCCAGAAATAACTGAACAAGGATTCCTCCTCTACTGAAAGCCTGGGAAACTTGCCATAGTTCGTAGTGGGGTCAGGATTATACATCCATGTATTTCTAGGCTCTGATGGCTCAGAAATCCAGAGGTCTGAGCCAGTCTCCCAGGCAGACTGGCTTACGGTTCCCAAGACTGAATCTCACTGACCTTGCTGATCATTCCCATAAGTCTTTGATCTACTTCTTCATAGTTAGCAACTTCTTCCAGAATAATACTCTCTGTGGATCTCACTGATAAACTTTATTTCTTGAGTTCCTGATCCTGGCTCTAACAAGATATGTTTCCATTCTATTGTGACTTTGTCTACAACGAGTATTCAGGCTATGCTTTCAAAAAGATGTCTCAATTAGTTTAGACCTATACCATTTTTTTGAGTCTGAGTTTCCCTTCACTGTCTTTTATCCGTTTTCATAGTGACCTATATACGTTCCTGACAGTGCAATAGATGAGCCACACGGAAAAGTCTGTGCCTGAAGGACAAGACAATGCAGAGCAATCACAGTGGACATGCAGCCTGCTGACCAACCAGAAATACAACCTGCCCTTGTGCCGAAATACTCTGGTGCAGTGTATTGCCATCCTGGACTGACCAAGCTGAAAGGAGAGGAGCAGGACAGGGCTGCAGCAGCCTGTTCCATCAGTCAGCACCCCCTTAGACACAGGTCCTGCTAGAGCTGGCTGGGTGTCCAGGCTCCCCATTCCAGCCAGACTGGCTTCCACCAATCTGACACAAAGAAACTAGTAGAAATATACATCTATAAAACCTATTAAATACCCTCCTTCACTGTCACACTTGGTATTTTTCCCCTCTTTTTACAGTTTCCCTTGGTGTACATACAGTGCTGTATTTTTCAACGTCATGGAAATCTGCTTTGTCTTGGTCTTTTTCCACCACTCTTCTCAAATATCCTTTAAAATTAACACTTCCTAAACCTCCACTATAACAAAGGCAAAGCCAGCCTGGCATTATGTGCTGTGTTTATCAGGGTTTAAGGCAAAGTCTCCAGTTCCAGAGTAAAAAAGAACCAGTATAGCCCAGAAGAGCTAAAGAAAGAAGATTTCTATATTCAATGACTTATTAAAGCAAGACACCAAGAGGGGAAGCTGGGGTGGACTTATGAGCTGTATGTGAGATGCCTGGAAATACAGATTTCTGCAGAGATACACTTGTAACAGGACTTATACAGCTTCCGCCTTCCAGGGGCAGCTAGAAGTCACTTGATTGTTTTTAAACTTATTTACATTCCCTCTTATACAATTTGACAGGAATTTTAAGTCAGGTCTGTGGCATTAGCTCTTAGCTTTTCAATGGGCTGATGCTTTGTCTTTCTGGAGCAGAGGTGTGGCCATAGAGACACTGCATACACAGGCAGTGCTTGTCTAGCAGAGTTACAGTGATTAGCTGTGTGTAGAACTACACACAGCTATTAAGCAAAACCTCTTGTATGGTAAAAGCTGAATCATTGGAAAGCCTTGCACAGAAATAGTTTGTCATGGAAAAAAAAAAAAAAAGCTTTACCCATGCTAGTAGTGCTGTGTTCCCTGCACAGGGCAGATGGCAGGGATGGACCTTCTGAGAGTTAATTAAGACACTGCAGGTGATCTTCAGCCAAAGTTAAGTCTGGGTGCTCAGGGTCATATCTAGCTGAGTTCCAACACCTTCAGGGATTAAGGTTCCAAAATCTCTGTACTCCAGTGCTCAGTCACTCTCAAAATGAAAAACATTTTCCTATCACTTAACCAGAATTTCCCTTGTTGCCATTTTCCTTGGTTGAAACATTTTCCCTGGTTCTTTCTCAGGACTGGCATAGTGGGAATTCAAGTTGCAGGTCTGAGGTTCTCCTCACCAAGGAGAACAAGCTGTACTCATGGGAATTCACAGTGAGATCAAAGGCCTTTATATACAACAGCTCAACCTGTATGTCATACACTCAAATCAAGCCTATTTTTCTTAATGAAAGACAGCTATGCTTACTTTATTACAATAGGTTTTTCTCCTTGCCACAGAGGTGAAATAAAACAAGCCAGTCATTGAACTGAAAAATGAAAAGAAGCTTACTGGGCTTCCATAACATTAGGTATCCATTACACTTGTCTTTTCTTGACAATCCCAAGGCAAAGTACCAGACAGTGTGGCCTGCCATACAATTCTGAACAACCTAGTCAGCCCTGAGATTCATGAACAGACTGTTTGTTCTTCCATATGTAGCAGAACAGTGAGGCTCAGCTGCCTTAACGTTAATTACCTGTAGGTATTCCCAAAGGATCCTGTGATTTGGGGTACGGTCTCCTCCCCACCAAGCACCATGTTACTTCCTGAAAATCTTACTAGTTTAGTTGAAATGGTTTTGTGTATTTTTTTTTCTTTTAACACAGAATGTTCTGGTATATCTGTCAGAAGATGCTAAGCATGAAAATGCTGGGTTTGTGCTGCCAAGCCTTGTTAGATACTTCATGCTAGGAGGTTTGAGACTTGCTGTGTTTGCAAGTACCTTGATCAAGCCGAAGAAAACAGGGAGATGGACCCAGAAGCAACTCCTTTTTTTTTTTTTTTTTCAGCAAAACAAGAATTCATTTTTCCATTCTGTGGCTGCTCTCTCTTTGAAACTGCAAGCAGAGGAAGCATTGTTATCATGTACCCTTCTGGACAAATTTTGGGAACTCTCTTATGTATTAACTAACTGAATTTAAAAAGTTTTCATGCTTTCAAACTGGATGCACATCTTCTTTAATCCTCTTCTTCCCATGAGGATTTTGAAATAGAGTAGGCTTGCACCCTCTCTGATATTCTGGTATCTGAGAAATCTTTTACTGCACCATCCTCTCCCTTGCTGCTCACAAGTTCCAAGCAGCACAGAGGCATCCTTTACAAACCAGATCCTTATTGACTGTTTGCTGCTGAAATCTGAGTGTTAAGCCTATGGTATCTTAAGCTTAAAGTCAGAACTGTTGGGGTTCTGCCAGACTCTTGCCTCTGAACTGGCCCCATCCCTTTTGCAGATGTTTCAGGGAATCGAGACAAGTGAAAATTAACTCTGCTGAAAACAAAGCCATTAGCTCCCAGCTGGGTGTCCCCACGTTCCTGTTGTCACTGCTTCCAGCACTACCAGAATGACATGAGGCCAGACAAGTAACACCACCATCAGCACTGGCCGCTTCTCCCAAACTTCTTCATGGGCAACAGTAACACTGGTCTGGCAGCTGTTAATGTTTTAAGTACTAAGGAAATAGAACTTTGTAGCTGTTTTGAAGGAGTGGGTGCATCCTCAGATCCCTGGGAAATAGAGGCTTCACAGTTCACGGGAGGGACTTCTAAGAGGTATCCTGCAGCAAACAATATGCTAGAAAATGCCAGTAGAAATCCTTCTGATTCATCTTGCAATCTCGCTGCCTCTCACGTAGCCCAGATGAATGGCAGGTGACTTTCTGTGGCAGCATGTGTCATTTGTTATCTAGCTCATTTGTTACCTGGATATAACCTAGCAAAGGAGACATCCGGAAAATGTGATGGCTTCTGCTGTCATGCGTAAAAAATAAACCTCATATTTGTGCACTCCATGCTGTGGCTGCACAATCAGGTCAGACAAAGTGCCTCCAAAACTGAGGTTTTCAATGCCATTTTGAGAGTCCAGAAGCAATCACAAAATGGCTGTGAACAAGGCTAATCCCAAGTAAGACATGATACAGAGAAATGGAATGACAGGTTCTCTTGGGAACCTGAATGACCATTATAGTAAACAACTCGGAGAGAAAGGTCTGGATTTGAATAGGTGAATGCTCCATTCAAACAACAGAAGAGGACAGGGGGCTGATTCCAGCTATGGTGGGGTTAAGGCTAAAACAATCACATTTGGTTTAGGATAACGATAATGAAGTCTGACAACTGAGTTCACTCGTTGTGATGGCCTCACCCAGAGCAAGGTAAATGGGCTCCAAAGCTGACGGTGTCTGTTGTCTCTGAACAGCAGATACTTGAGCTCACCTTCAGTGAAGACCTCTCCAAATTTATGCTGCCTCCAAGTCTTCTCCTTCTTCAACATGGTCAGTTCTCGTCATGTGTATCAAATGAGCCAAAAAAAGGCCTCCTTCCAGCTTCCAAACCTTCAACCCTGCCTCATCCTAAACAGATAATAAAGATAATAATAATAAATATAGAAATAAATAATAAATAAATAATAAACAAATAATAAGCAGAGAATAGGTTGTCTTGAGTTTGATCCATCATTCTTTCTGAGGCTGTGCAGCAGCTGGCTCCCCTCTGCTAGAAAAAAAAGCCACTTGTTCCAGGGAGGATTCTTTATCCTAGCTCTAAGGTTTCCCTGTTTGTTTCTGTCTCTAGTGAAAGCTTCTGTCCGCTGCCTTTTGGTAATTATAAACAACTAAGATTAAATGCATGTTAATAACACAAATAAAAAACTGCTCCTGCAGGCAAAGCTTGTGTTACTGTGAACTGCACTTCAGGAACACTCAACCACATCGCAGTTTGGAAGTCAGAAAGCAAAGAGAACTTGTAAAGTCAGAATGCCTCTGTGCTATACTCCTTATACTAATCTGCCAGGGCAGGAACCAGGCAAGATCCACAGCATACAAGACTATTTTTCACATTTATAACATTAATAATTTTAATGTCCCACACGAGTATTCTTCAAACACTGCATTTCCTTTCCCTGGTAACTGATTTCAGGTTTGGTATCAGCTGGCTCCCCTGCACACTTCCATGAGGTCTCACAGGCTCATGCATGGAACCATGTCTGCCCTATCAGGCTGCTGACTTCGGAAATCTGCTGTCCCTTCTAATCCTGTTACTGCAAATACCTACACATTTCTAAATGTAGGCTCAATAACTTGCCTCTTTAACCTCTGCAGACAAAGTATCTTTCCATTATTCCCTCTTGTATGTAGCCATGAATCACATGAGATTATTTACCTGTAATATCACAGAATTTCATGCTGCTCTGTTGAGACTCCAGCACTGTCTTCAGCAAGATAGTACAGCCCCCNTGAATACAGCCCCATGCAAACTCATTACAACCCTTCATGCATTCTGTTTGGAGGCAGCTCATTTATCACAGAGCCTGTATCATTTCCCTGTTTCCATCGTTATTTATCACTCTGCTAATATTTGTCTTGGTGCAGGTTTTATCGACACTATCTTATGTGTATTTCCAGAACACACATAAAAATGTTGAATTGCTCCTGGTGTAGAACTGTTTCCTGTAGAAACTCACTAGGAAATTAACGAGTCACTAAAGATCTGTCTTAAAAGCTTCTTATTCTGCAATAACTACTTTAACACATGCTTCTTGATGCTACAGAAATGTTAGATGCAGTCATTCAACTTACCGTTCACACTGGTGAAAACACACTGTCTCTATGCAGCTCTTTCTATTAGCTATTCTCCCCCTCTAAATTATCAATTTTCTCTGCTAATTTACACACCATTAAAGTATTCTTTAATGATTTCTGGTTTTGAGAATCTGGTTTTGGATCTTTGCCCACCACGCTCTAGTGCCCACCTTCAATGTGCAATCATGGTGGGTGGGCAGGGCAGATGTACTACCAGCTTTTCAAGGCAGCTGTTTCCAGACCTTTTGAACTGGGATATTGGTTTTTCACACAAAATAGCCATATACATGCTGTGCCGATGGACCCAAACTTTCCAAGCCTCTGTCGGATGCAAGCAGGTTACTCAGGGTTTCACGGCGCTTCTATCAGGCTGCACCAGCCCTCCCCTCCCCCTGCTTCTGTTTCTTCGGCCTGCAGCAGACCCAGCCGAGCTAATTTCTACTTTTACAGGCGAGCTTGCAACTGGAAAAGAGATTTTTTTTCAAATCTAGATGCCTGCCTTGGTTTTCACAGTAACACCATTTAGGCCGCCCTTGAGGCTTATGGTTGCACTCAGAGGCAGTAGCAAAGCTCGGGCACCGAACAGGACAAGTCCCTGGCCTGCCTTCCTTCTCCCTGAAGGCCTAAGCAGGTTTCGGCCCAGGCTCGCTCACCCCTCAGTGCTGAGGCGGGAGAGGCTGGGGGCGCTCTGTCCAGGGAGAGACGCTGGGAAACCGCTAGAAGCAGACTGAGACCTTTTTTCTCCCGGACACCAACGCTCCGCCCTCACACCTCAGGCACTTCCCCACATTCTGAAGCTCCCCCGACCCCGACCCAGCTCCAACTCCGCCCAGCCCTGATCCCACCGCCCTCCTCCTCCCCCTCCTCCGCCCCTCAGAGCCTNGGGGGCGGCGGGACACGGAGAGGCACGAAGGGATGTGGCTGCTTTCTCCTTGGCTTTGCGGGCTCCATCGGGGGAGGGGGTGGGGGTTGGGAAGCGGGGCCCGGGGCCGTGCGGGTCACGGGCGGAACGGGGAGCCTCCTGAAAGAAGCTTGTAGTCAAGGGGGGTTCGACCTGTTCTCCCACGCAGCAAGCGGCAGGACAAGAGGACACAATTTTAAGATGCGCCAGGGGAGGTTTAGATTGGCAATTGGGAAGAAATTCTTCACAGAAAGGGTGATTAGATTTAGAACGGGCTGCCCAGTGAGGTGGTGGAGTCACCGTCCCTGGAGATGTTTAAGGAAAGACTGGATGTGGCACTCCGTGCCATGGCCTAGTTGACATGGTGGTGTTGGGTCATAGGTTGGATTCGATAATCTTGGAGGTCTTTTCCAGCGCTCCCAGCCGCGGTCCGTCCGTGGCCGGGTCTGTGCCGAGGGGGTGGGGGTTGCTCGGTGCGTGGTCGGAGCGCAGACGGGGAGATACTAAACATCCTAAAGGCCTAAGGATCCCAGCAACAAAAAAATATAAATAAAACGGTAGTTATCTCTCACCCTAGTGAATCAAAAAGCCGCTTTGATTTGAGTAAGCGGCAGTGTTGTGCCTGCCTGGCTGCCCTGCCCTGGGGTCTGGTGCTGTGGGGAAGCGAGAGAGCGGTGACCGAAGGCAAACGGAGGTGCCTGTGAGGAGCTGGTCTTCCCTTCCCCCTCCCCCTGCTGCCTCATCTTGTGTGCCGGGGAAATCGGTAAACGATTCCCACTCGGGCCCTCGATGAAAACGCGGAAGGTGCCGGGAGCGCTGGGTCTCGCCGGGCGCACGTGTGCAGGGATTTGTGAGCTCCGGCACGCCGAGAGCTGCTGCAGGAGGAGGTATTTGAAGGAGGAAGTTCACAGAATAATCAACACCGTCCCGTGACAAAAGCTTTTTTTCACGGATCTTCAGAGTTGCAACTTTGATGTTCAGTGAAGACGAGTAATACTAGTATGGAGCTGCCTTAGTTGGTTTAATAACGCTCGTGTCTGTGTGATTTGCCAGCATTAGAAAACAACTTTTCAAATCAGATTGTTTGTTTCTTTTTGCCTTAATAACAAGGACAGATTTGAATTTATCTGGCTTAGATGCATGTAGGAAAACGATCTTTTTCTTTGCTAAAGATGAATCAAACCTTGAACTGGTGGCATAACTTTTCTTTCTATAGTGAAACATTCATGAGTCATAGTTTAAAAAAAATACAGTGATACGTGACTAGGTGCATTTCACCATATGCTTTCTTTTGTGAGTTCTCTTTAGCAGCTGTTTTTGCATAAGCTAGAACTTCTTTGTTTGAAGCGACAGAAATGGCTGAGTGAATTCAGTCTTCTGAGTGTATTCTGCCAGAGATTACCTAAAACGTGATGCCAAAATACACTGGTTTCAAGTTAATGGTCACATTCCACCTAGAGAAGGTTTTTGCTCTCTAGAGTGACTGTAACATCTAGGGGCCTTGTTTTCTTACTCTGTCCCAGCAGCAGCTGCTACTGTAGGTCACAGTAACACGCTGTGACAGCCACGGATCGCCTTGGAAGTCAGTTGATCAGTGCTGATGAAGTGCTGTTTGTGTATGGGCATACTGAAGGAATAGAGCCAATCTAACATGTAAATCTGGTGCTGGAAACCAGTTATGATCACCTCAAAAGGAAAGGGTTGGGTCCTTGTGCTAGAAGAAACCATTAGGAAATGATAGTGGTGCTGTGGGTTGTAGTGTGGCAATTCAGTCTTGATCTCTGCTTGAGTAACCTGGAAGATGTTGTTTCTGTCAGCTTCTCTCAGCTGCAGAATAGAGGTGATGGAAATGGGTTTTCTTGAGTGAGACTGATGAACTGGATGATGCTGTGCAGTCTTTATCTGGTTTTAACTTGGGTGTCTGGGCTCTTACTCCCCCCAGTCTTTAGTGGATTAAGAGAAGTTTTTTGTTGGGTGGATTTTGTTGCAGAGATGCTTGTCATTTCTCATCAAATCAGCTCTCAATCTCCCTGACTTGGTAGAATAAAGGATTGTGAAGTTTTACATACAAGGCCTCAAGCAATAATAAGTTCCAAAAATGATCAGAAGTACAAAGTCATAAGAGAAAGCAATTTCCATTTATCTTTTCATGTTATATTTTAGCATTCTCAGAGTGCTTGAGTTGTTAACCATAGAGATTCAGCTGTTGTACAGTAGAGGGAAATCAATGGTAGACTAAGATCCTCATGAGCAAGAATGAAGGAACTCATTACACTACCAGTGCATCAAGTGCTGGTCCTAAAATCAGTATAACTGTGCCAAGCCCAGCTGGGACAGTCCTGTGTTATGTGATCTTGTAAAAAAAGTGTTTCAGTGCCTGCCAGAGGTGTGAGCAATTGGCTTAGGAGTTTCTGTGTGGGGAACCGTGTGGAAGTTCTGGTGGTCTGGTAGGAGGTAGGGTAGGAGTTCTGAGGAAAGGCGCTCTGGAGAGCCATGGCAGGAGTGGCCTAACTCCAGCTAGCTTTAGGCACAGAGCTAATATTACGTGGTCCTGTGGAATCATGCTTGAAGTGAGGAGGGAAAGCATATATCTTGGCTTAACTTCCTTTTTTATGTGGTCAGACTGGAATCCCTTCCCACCCCTGCTGATTTGCAGTGCGTGGGCAGATGATTTAGCCATGGCAACATCATAAATGTTGAACAGGAATGCTGATTGCTTTGCTTTTTGTTGTAGGCACGGTGAGCTGCACTTTGTTCCTGGCAGTTAACGGTTTGTATTCGGCCAGTGATGATGTGATAGAGCTCACACCAACTAACTTCAACAAGGAGGTCATTCAGAGTGAGAGCCTGTGGCTAGTGGAATTCTACGCCCCATGGTAAGAATTAAAGCTGTGTCCTTGCTTGTTCTTACACGGAGGAGCAGTGTAAGAATCTGCTTGCTGATCAGCCCAAGGTTTCATTCAGTTATTGTCACCACAGTTGCTGGTTTGATGGCTTCATGACTAGCAAAGTAGCTCTACTTGGGATTCCTGTATTAAATATTCTCATGAGGGAAAAAGCCAGGAATTTGTTTCAAGTTGGCAAACAGGGTCTGATAGCAAACTCTTGTACACTATTTAGTACTTAAAGTTTTCTGATGAAATTAGTATTAAAAATGACTTGATTGAAGTGCAATAGGTAAGTGAAAAGGCCCCTCACTTGCATGTTTCTGAATGTAATTTGAACATGAAAGCACAAATCTGAATTCACACTTAAAATTTACAGTTTCTATTGAAAAATACTGGCTTCGTGCATCTTAATTTAGCATCTCTCTTTGTCTCCTGTCCTGCTCATGTCCAGAGCATGGAGTCTTTTGCATTTAAATTCTGTTGATATATATTCCATCTTTGTACAAATCATCTGTGATATTGCCATCCCAAAGCTTCACATTCTGGAGAAAGTGGCCTTTCATTGCAACAGCCTGACTGTGTCTGGACTGAGAGGTTTAGGGCAGGGCTTGCTGTGCCTGTTCTAGTGTTGTTGCAGTTTATGGGCAGTGAGAAGCTTTATTGAACAGTCGCAATGAAGCGTAGAACGTGAAATTTGCAGTTCCTCCCCTTGCAGACTTGTGATGATGTGATTATATGGTGTTGGTTTTCTCCCTCAGACACCTCTAGGAATTGTGCTACAAACTCTTGGTAGTAAAGAAGTTACCTCTAGAATAATTTTTTTAGGCCTCATCACAGGTCCATTTTAGCTTGTCACAAGCAGACTAGTGTGCAAATCTGGATTTTCATGCTCACGTTTGCCTCTGTTTTGGGAAAGACAGGTAGTTATTGAGATATTTGCATATACATATGTGTGTGTCTGTGTGTGCACTTATATAATGTGGAGGTTTTTGAAGCCTAAGTGATGATATGATGTTGTGGCTTAGCCTCTTCACCTCTTTAAATCTTCATTCTCTTAGTTTGCTGTGAATGACTGTGAAATAGTTGTCAGATCTGAATGACAATTACTGCCTTTTGTTTGTTTTTTCTGAAAGGTGTGGTCATTGTCAAAGACTAACCCCTGAGTGGAAGAAAGCAGCAACAGCTTTAAAAGTAAGTTTAACCTTTCAAATGTGCTTATGGCAGTAGATTTAAGAGAGTTTGGCTGTTTGCCATCTGGCTTGGGAACATGGAGGTGGGGTTTGGTTCTTAAAACCATGATCACTCTAACCATACTTGTCCAGCCAGAGAAGCAGTCATTCAGGCACTTAAAAACTCAGGATTTTTGGTTGGTTGGGTTGGGTTTTTTCTTTATAAAAGAAGACATTAAATTGCAGAGGAAGCAAGTCAGTTCTGTCCGTGTGAATTCCCATTACTGTTTCCCAGAACTGAGAACAGCTTTATAAGCTGTTGGGGGTGAGTATTTCTTTAATTACAAAAAACTTGGTTGTGCAGTGATTTGCTGAATTCTTGTCTTTGTAAAATATATATTCCCCCTCTAAAAAAAACCCAAATAGACAAACCCCCAACTAAATAAAACCCCAAACAATTTAAAATTTAGTTTGTCAGGCTGAATTAAAAAATGGACATATATAGTGTTCTTAATTTAATGCTTTTGGGGGGAAGTACTTCTCTTCTGGTGACTGTTTTATTACAATCCTATTAACTGTCCCTCACTCCTGCTTCCCCTCCCCCCCCTCTTCTGTGCCCCCAGCAGAGAGTATGAAATTTGTTAAATCACTGTAGAAGTCTTGTCATAGGTGTTGTTTCTTGTTTTGTTTCTGCAGGGTGTAGTGAAAGTGGGTGCAGTAGATGCAGATAAACATCAGTCCTTGGGTGGACAGTATGGAGTCAGAGGGTTTCCAACTATCAAGATATTTGGAGCCAACAAACACAAAGCAGAGGACTATCAGGGTAAATGTGATGCTGTTTTACATGTTACATGCCTTAAAATCTTCCCTAAATACAGCAATTATGGTATCTGTTAATGCTGTCTTGTGTGGCATTTCCTCCTTGTCTAGTGCTTGTAGTAACTGAGAGACAGAAGGGTGGGACTGGTTTGACCAGTGTATGCCTTACCATGGACTAACAGTCCCACCTGCAGTTCATAGTTTTTGGAGGTTGATAGGCAGTTCCAAAGAATTATTCTTTTTTTCCTATTTATTTGGAGCTTGCCACAGTTACCCCTCATCAGATAAGGTGAGTTGCTAAAAAATGCAGTGAAGTCAGTCCTGCTGCTTGTGCTGAAGTCAGATGTCCCACCACTAGGACTGTATCATTTATAGCCCAGTCCTGCTTTTGCTGAAAAGTCATTGGACTATTAAGTTTGTAATTAAGTTAGAAGCTGACCTTAAACTGGCCTTTTGGTGATTTAATCACTTACTTTGCTGCATTGCAGGTGGCAGGACAAGTGACGCTATTGTTGAAGCTGCTCTAAGTGCTCTTCGGTCCCTGGTGAAAGAACGTCTTAGTGGCAGAAGTGGAGGATACAGCTCTGGGAAACAGGTATTTGAGGGAATGTGTGTTTGGTTTTCAGCTGGAGCCTGTCCTGTACAGGAGGTCAGAGCTTGTGCCCCTGATTCCATCACAGAATAGCTGAAGTTGAAAGGGACTTTTGCAGGTTTTCTAGTCCAGCCTCCTGCCCAGTGCCAGGTCAGCTAAGCAGATTGCTCAGGGCTGTGTCCCATCAAGTTCTGAGTATCTCCTGGATCTGACACTCCATGCAGACTGCAGTCTCTGGGCAATGTGTTCCAGTGTTTGACCATCCTCACAGTAGAAATCTTTTCTCTTGTATTTAAGTTAATAGAATGATAGAATGTTATTTCTTGTATTTCAGCTTTTGCCCCTTTGTCTCTGCTGTTGCAGAGAAGAGCCTGTTGTTTTCTTTACTTTCCTTCACTGTCTCATCACGTACCCTTAATCAGCTTTGGCTGGATTTGCTCCAGTGTGTGCATTCCTCTTTTACTGGGGAGCCCAGAACCAGACCCAACACTCCAGGTGTTTCACACAGTGCTGAGCAAAGGGGGAGGTTGCCTCCCCAGACCTGCTGGCAGCTCTCTGCCTAGTGCAGCTTGGAGGCTCTTGGCCACCTTTACCATAGGAGTGCAGTTCTGGCTCGTATTCAGCTTGTCCACCAGGACCTTGAGGTTTCTCTTGCTGCTTTCCCGGTGGTCAGTCCCCAGCATGTACTCATGTATGGGGCTGTTATTCCCCAGGTGCATCTCCTTTTGAACTTTGAAGTCCCTGTTAGCCCCATTATACAAGTGGTTCAGGTATCATTTGCCTACTAGTCCTAGTCTAAGCTGCATGGATAGGGTTTTTCAATTTGGTAGTGTTTTTCTGAAGTTGGCTTGCTGGATTTCTCCCTGAAGGTAAATTGAAAAGCTTCTGGCTCCTACTGCTGTCTCTAAATCATGGTGCAAATACACTGTGGCATCCTCAGGTTGGCCAGGTAGAAGACCTGGGTGGAATGTACCCTGTAGTGTATATTGTACTCTCACATGTTTGTTTTGCCTGGAAACCAGGACACAGTTCCGGATGGAGGTGGTGGTTGGAGAGCACTTTGTTCTTGGACAGATCAGAGCATGAAGAACTGAGAAAGTGGTCCCACATCTTCTCAGTAGTCAGTTTGACCTGATTTTTTCTTGTTTTTCAAGAGAAGGTTCACTTGCTGTTTCTTGGAAGTGCAGTGGGAGTAGGCTGTGTGTATTGTCACTTCTAAAATGGGAAAGTTGTGTGACCTAACAGTGCCTGTTTCGTATGTTACTAAAATAAAGACCATTTGGTACAACATGACACATAGGAGTTGGCTTATGTGGGAAACCAGCTTTGGTTACTTCTTTTATGAGGGTCTGTTTGTTTCTTACAGAGCCGGGAGAGTGGAGGTGGAGACAAGAAGGATGTGATTGAGCTGACGGATGACAGCTTTGATAAGAACGTCATCAATAGTGACGATGTGTGGATGGTGGAGTTCTATGCCCCGTGGTGTGGGCACTGCAAAAAGTAAATGAGGTTTTCCTTTCACAATTCAGTTGCCATTACTGCTTGGTTTTGTTTGATACCCTTAGTCCCCCTGAAAGAGACCTTCCACCTCTAGTACAACAGAAGCGTGGATTTTTGTAAGGTGTTTCTATAAAAATGTGGGGGGCTTTTGCTCAGGGCCCCTTGGTGCTGCTTTGGTTGCACTTCCTTGGGAGTAAAATTCCCAGGTATCAGTAGAAATAAGATCCAGGAGTTATATTACGCTTTTAATTCCTTAGGATGCAGGACATTAGTTTCCTTTGGAATAACTCTATTGTCATTCTCTGCAGAGACTTTATTTCCTTGAGTGGAATGCACTGTGTAATGTTGAAGTGTGGTATACTTTTGCTAACTCTCAGGGACCTTAGAGCACTTTTACTGTGTTTTTCAGCCTGGAGCCAGAATGGGCAGCTGCTGCCACTGAGGTGAAGGAACAAACAAAAGGCAAAGTAAAGCTGGCTGCAGTTGATGCAACAGTCAATCAGATGCTGGCAGGCCGATATGGGGTGAGTGTGGTCGGCAGTCGTTACAATTTCCTTTCCCTCTCTATCAAGTCAGATTTCTCTTCAATGCTTACTGAACTGTTCCTTAATGTGGTACTACTTAAAAGTTTTGTGCTAAAAATAAGTGGTGGATATAATTTTTTTCCACAAATAATTCCTAAATGTCAGTAACAATATAAATAAATGGAGAGAGAGAAAAAGAATAAATCTGGATGTTGCTGATGAAAAAGGTCATTTCTTTCCATAAGATCTTGTATGCCTTTATCATCTGGAGTGAGAGGTCTCTCTTTTCAGCCTGTTCGTATGCTGGCTGGGCATCTCCAGAACCCGCACATGTACCTGTACACCTGTCTTGCCTCATATTCTTGACACAGGTACACATACAAGCAAGCAGACTTCTGTATGAATTTGTCACTTAAAGCATGTAGTTGTGGTTTTTCACTTGTCCCTTGCCAGTTAGCAGGGATCACTCCAACACAGATCAGATCAGATGTGTTGCTCCCCCAAAATGAACTGATACTCTTTAATTTTTAGTACAGTCCACAGAGCTTACAGTGTGCTGCTTAGTTTCTCTGTAAGTGCATATGGCTGACAGCAAAGAGGAACAAGTTTTGCTGGAAGTGTAGCAGGAGGAGCTTAAGGTCCACTTGTTCCCATGTAGTCACAGTGCTGTCCTTCCACAGACAAGTTGGAACAGTAGTGTGTAATAAATATGAAGAGTAAAGATAGTCCTCATGGAACTTAAACCTATCGTGCTTTGTGCATCTAAATTGAGATGAAACCATTGCTGGTTCATCAGCCAAACACTGAAGCAGTGTTTCATTGTATGCTAACCTTGTTTTGAATTGTTGCACAGGTAGAAAGCTACAAAATTTTTCAAGTTAAATCAGAACATGCTATGAGACTTGATACATATAGATCTTGAATCTCTTCCCTTGCTCTTAATCTAGAATGCATCAGACAAGCAGATAATTTCTACAGTATCCAATTCCACCACCAATTCATGTTTATTTGAGCTGATGGCTTAAACTTGTCTTGCAGATTCGTGGATTTCCCACCATTAAAATCTTCCAGAAAGGTGAAGATCCTGTTGATTATGATGGTGGGAGAACTAGATCTGATATCGTTGCTCGTGCTCTGGATCTGTTTTCTGATAATGCACCACCACCTGAGCTCCTGGAGGTACCTCTATGTTATTTTCTCAAATTGCTTTTCCATCATATTCTTGGCAACAATTTCAACAGGACTATATTAACTGTAAATAAAACTGGCTAAGTGTGGTGCTTATGCACTATTTTGCCCCAGAAAGTAAAGGGTGACAAGTCTTAACAGAAAGCTAAATGTTTATTTCTGCTGTGAATTTGTTGCTGGCTGGAAGATGATCAGAACTGATGCAGTGAAGGCATGAACAGGATGGTGCCAGGGCATCTGAGTCTGCTCTTGAATGAGTGAAAAGGCTGGGCTCTCTGCCCCGTCCCTTTCAAGAGGCCAGGGCTTTGTCATTTGTAAGCTGTCCATTAGGATGTGCATGATGAGCAATTTTGCTTGTCCAAGAAAACCCATCTCCTGTATGGCAACTTCTGGTTTCTGCTTTCTGTTGGTAGATTGGAAATGGTGATCAGTTGCCTCCAAAGTGAGGTGCACACAAGAGAATCCATTGGGATCCAGAAAGCAAAAACGAAGAATATTTGTACCATTAATAAACATGAAGATATTTTTAAATGGTGCTTAGTTCATATTTCTCATCCTTCTAAAATGTTCATTATGCTTTATAATGGTAATACAATAGTACATATTTATGTGTATATGTATATAATTGATTTACAGGTATTAGGGCTGCGTGCTTAAAAATTTTTTTACTGGTGGTGTGCACAATCAAAGCTTGGAGACCACTGGTGCAGGTCACTGGATCAATTCCTTTTTGAGACAGATCCTACAAACCTGGTGTTGCTGTTACTGTTGATTGAACAATCTCACATGCAGCAAAAGCTGCTCACTGCTGGCTGTCCTTGTGCCAGCAGGAATTGCACGGACCCGGGGCTGCTCTGCCCAGCCTGAGGCAAGGACAGTGATTTTGAGCAACAAGTGACATCTTACTCTCTTACTTTACTGTTGCTGCAAGTCTCAACAGAAGATTTTGTGAATTATGAATTTACTTTGTAAATTACTCTTGTTCTAGGAGACCAGTGAGGTAGGGGAGACTCATCAACTTTTGTGTCAAGTTGTTTCAGTGCTTATTACCTTGTAGGATGGAGTTACTACAAGGCTGTCGGAAGGAAATGCAGTCACAACTGAATAACCAAGTCTCATTGACTTTTTGCTACTTTCTTCTAGATAATTAGTGAGGATGTCCTGAAGACTACCTGCGATGCTCATCAGCTGTGCATCATTTCTGTCTTGCCTCATATTCTTGACACAGGTACACATACAAGCAAGCAGACTTCTGTATGAATTTGTCACTTAAAGCATGTAGTTGTGGTTTTTCACTTGTCCAATTCTGTCTAACAGGAGCCTCAGGAAGAAATTCTTACCTGGATGTCATGTTAAAAATGGCTGAAAAATACAAAAAGAAAATGTGGGGGTAAGTGTCATTGTAGATTGGTTATCTTGGAAAAGATGTGAGCATTTCTGGAGGTAATGGGATAAAATTTGTCTGATAGGAGTTTAACTATAGATCAGAGTTGTTCCTTGCTCAGGGTAACCTACTGTGGTGTTTCACTAATTACTAGGGGAGGGAATGCTGTGACTTTAGAATAACCTGCTATTTTTTTTTTCTTTCCACCACCTCAAATTCTGCATTTACAAGATATCTAAGCACTAATGTGATTAAGCAACTTCTACTGTTGTCCTGAATACTAAAATATTTTTGGGCAGTTTCTTTTATAGTCTTTTGCTGGTGGGTGAGTCTGCCAGTATGAATGTTGAATTCTCAGGGGAAAAAAAAAAGGTAAATTACAGTTCATTAACAAGTTTCATGCTGTCAGAGAAGCAGGCCATCAGGCTTTGCCACCTCCTCTCAAGTGCAGGTTAGGATCTCTGGCACTTAACTGGAAAGTGAAAGCTGTTCCATCACACTGACTGCTGGTAAAGGGAGCAGAATGGCATGAAAGCCTGGGGGAAAATGCTGAGATTGGCTGATTCCAGAGGTTATTCAGGGGGACTTGCCTTAAGTATTAGAGGAACTGAGACCTGACCAGTGAGAAACAAATATTGAATGTCCTTAGCTAAAAATCCTTTATAGTGATATTTGGGCGGGACTTTGTCATGTCTGGATCTGTGACTTGAGTAATTTTAAACCTTGCTTAATACAGATGAAAGTGTAGCAGTTTCTTCATGTTGGTAACATAGTTCTTTCTGAGCAATGTCTTCAGTGGCTGTTCTGATCCAGCTTTCAGTGGCTGTGAGGATGGGACTGGCCTAGAGGTGCTGCTGAGAAGGGGCTTTCTTCTGGTGCACGGTTCAAGATCGGGACCCTGCTATTCCCTGCTGATTTCACTAACAGTTGCCAGTGTCAAGGGCAGCTCAGAGCCCTGCTTGAACTCTGCAGGGTTGCAGGATACGTGTGACTTGAAAATTATTGTAGTGCCTATATTCATTGTTAATCTTCTGTTTCATCTTTTCCTCAAGGTGGCTGTGGACAGAAGCAGGTGCTCAGTCAGATCTCGAGAGCTCTCTGGGGATTGGAGGCTTTGGGTATCCAGCAATGGCTGCTGTCAATGCTCGCAAAATGAAATTTGCCCTTCTGAAAGGATCATTCAGTGAACAAGGAATTAATGAGTTTCTCAGGTATGAAATCTTTAAGTGACTTGAATCTTTCTGTAACTGGGGCTGTGACTCTTTTAGGCCAAAATCATACTCTTCAGGATCAGACAAGACTTGCACAGTTAAGAGAATTATGATTAGAATTCACTGGAGTAGGCAGTGATTTCAGTGGGGATTGCAATAAAGTCGTCACTACCTTTTTTGTGGTGTGCAAAATTAAGATGGCCCTTTAGACTTAAATGGTAGTTTTGGCACAACTTTTGACAACAGAAGTGGGCCTTGATGTTGATGTTTCTCCTATTCGGGAAATAACTTGGTAATAATTCTATTTAATTCAAATGATGCATTCTGACTAGTCATTAGTAATTGGGAAGTTCCCAGTTTGGGAATCTAAATGGGTGCTGTTGAGGTTCCATACATTACTGTTCATTTTCCATGTTCAGTCTGGTCCTGTCTTCCCCCTCCCACCTCCCATTCTCCTGGTACCTGATAAACTGATTGGGGTTGCTAAAGCAATCCATCCAAAAATTCAGTAGCTCACTGCTCAGCACAAGTTCCCTGAAACTGCCTCTTGTATAGCTGGGCAAGAACCAGTGCTGAGAAGAATGGAATGGGGAAGGGAAATGGTAAAGGGAAATACATTACTGCAGTGAAGGTGGCAGCAGCACTGAAACAGAGCAGCTAAATTTAAACTTTTACTTCAGTGTGGTCAAAGTGAGGTGGGAACTTTGCTCCCAGGTAAAGCACTGGCTGCCATAATGTATGCAAGAGCCTTTGAGAGCTTACATTAGTAGTGTTATTTCCATGTCTTGGAGAATGGCAGAGGACAGACAGAATTGCAAAAGCAAATGCAACAGCCCCTCCCCACCTTGCCATAAGAAGCACATTAACTGAACGCTGTTCCTGCTGGATTAATGGAATCAATGCTATATTCTCTTACCTGTTGATCAGACAGGTAAGATCTTACCAAGTGATCAGGCTTTCTTCTTAATGCCAAAAAATAAACATTCTTAGGGCATCAAGTAAAATTCAGGATTCAGATGCAAGAAGAGAAATAAAAGACAGTTTGTACTAGTTAATGCACGTAAGAGAAGCGTCTGCCTTTCTCAGGCATGGCAAATTCTCTTAGTCTATAAAATTCATCTTAGTGAAACCTCTCCTGGTGAGGGCAGAGGGCGCTTCCAGGACACAACAGCCAATTTAACAGCTTATATTGTTGGGTAATTGGTTTGGTATTGTCTTTCCATGCTTCAGCTCAGCTGTGCTGCCTAGAGAAAGCAATATAATCACAGTCAGTGTGGCTGGCTGTTAACTCAGCTGCCACAGGCAGCTTCTGTAATCTAATAGGCAGTCTCAGCAGTGTCGACTACAAGTAAGGAAACTGACACTTTGAAGAGCACAAAAATTGTGGAATCCACCTAGGGAGGAACGCTAATTCAGTCTTATTTGCCTCTGAAAGAATGCAAAGGGATTAGCTCCTCAGGATTTTAATGCTGGCTTTTTGAGCAATCCTAACTAGCAAGGGCAGGATGGAGTGTCTCAGAGCCTGGTTACCTTGTACCCATTGGAACCCATGGAGGCTCAAGCTTCACTAAAAAAGATCTGTGGTAATTTTGAGTAACAGTTGCAGGTGACTTCCACAAATAGGATTGTAGACACTCTTTGGGGTTGCTTTAAGTGATAAACAACATACTGTTAAAGGTCTGTACTTATCCATGATTGTTACACTGCTGAAATATGAAATAGTGTAGGTCACAGATGTCTTTGGATCCAATTGTAAATTTTCAATGCTGCTTTAAGGGCTCTGTCATTTTCTTCTCAATTTGAAAAGTTTTTGCTTCCAGACAGTTCAGATTTGCTTGAAGAGATGAAATCTTAAAGTTGACTTCCTTTTATCTGAAGCAGGCACTGTTCCAGGTGGATGGAGGCTGGAGAAATTTTTTAACTTTAACTTTTACATGTTTTTTCTCAGGGAACTCTCTGTTGGTCGTGGCTCTACAGCACCAGTGGGTGGTGGAGCTTTCCCCAAAATTCATTCAGTTGAACCTTGGGATGGCAAAGATGGTGAGGTAAGAGGTGCTCCATTTCTAAAAGTGCTGATGAACTGCTGGGTTAGGAGCTGACAGAATAGAGTAACTAAGAACCATCAATGTGAAAATTATTGTTCTTACAAGATTGTGGCAAGTTTTGTTGATGGTTTGGCATTATCTAAATCCTGCCAGCAGACTAAATGCCAAATTTATTGTCTGACATTATGGACCAGATGCTTCTGCCTAGCTGTTAGGATGTGATCTGAAAGTTGGAGCCCATGAGGCAGAAGTGTATTAGCAGTGCTGAGTAAGGGAAGTGGTAGTGCATGCATTCCAGACCCCAGTGTTGTGGAGACACTGGTTCTGCAATATGCTGACATTGCCATCAAGGTCTTACTGTCAGAAAGTTTGTTGGGTAAAGCCTGTGTAATAAATAACACAGTGACTCAGTGTACGTTCTTAAGGTTCAACATTGCTGTAAAAAAAACATTACTGCAGTCCTTTGATCTACTTCAGACAAAGAAAAGCATGGAAATGGTAGTAGTTTTGTTACAGAGCTCACTTGTATTGCCTTCATCTGTACTTGTATTGCCTTCATCTAACAACCTTCAGTCCAAACCCTGATCACTTGTCCTGTGCTTAATGCACTTTTAGTTTTGTGAATGAAAGAGGTGACTGGAGGGAGCTTTACTCTCAGGATGAAGTAAGGATCTTTCTAAGTCAGGGATCTCCCAGAATTAAGGACTTCTAAACACATGTTCTAAACCTTCCCTTTTTCACAGCTTCCAGTTGAAGATGACATTGATCTCAGTGATGTGGATCTGGATGACTGGGATAAAGATGAGCTGTGAGATCTTCAGGAAACTTTTTCTTGGGAGAGTTTGCGCAGCAGTTTGCAGCCTGGATCACAATGAGACGGATATTCCAGTGGCCTTTATATGGAGAACAGCACATGACAAACGGTGCTGTTTGATGCACTGCAGCAGTGAACTGTACACATCTCAAGAAAACATTGCAGAAATTCTATGAATTGTCATAACCAGTAAACTTGATTGTATTCTGTGTAACAAATATTTTGAGGACAACATGGATATTTCTTCGGAACATCTTGGTTTTTATTTTGTGGATAGTGTGGTGTTTGAGTGTTACTGGAGGCTGTTAGTGTAACCAATTTTAAATGTAATTTTTTTTTTCATGGAGGTGGAACCTGGTCAGCTTCTGTTTCAATTAAAGAATAAAATATTTTTTGACACACAGTGTTAGTCTTGTATAGAGTAAGAAAGGTGCACATGATACAAGCTGTCCTGTTCTGGATGACTCCTGAAAACTGAACTCAAGAGTAGAGAAGCTTGTGCAGACGTGAATCCTAAGCCACCCCCTTGCTGTGAGATCTTTAGAGTTTGGCCTAAAGCCTGATTAGATGGACAATCTTAGTTTAAATGCTCTTTAGTCTTCCTTTTCCTATTCCTTCTCAGGGGCTTTCTCTGTCTTTGTGCCAGACTTCATAAGATCGTTAATACAATGGAAGTGTGGTTGCTGCTGCAATGGGAGATGCTGGGAGCTGTTGGACTTTCCCGTGGATTAGTGGTGAAGCTAATCCCCATTTTAGGGCATGAGGATTTCCAGGTGCTATTAGAAAACCACCCTGGTGCTGTCTCCAGCAAATTGGGTAGTGTTTCTTCATTTCCCATCTGACATTGTTTTGATCTGGAATTGCTATTTCCTTGGAAGGGGAACTGGGAATAGGGATGTTTACTGCTGCTTTTTTAATAAAAATTCTATTATTTTATTGCTCTCCATATCTTGGTGTCTAGTGAAGTCACCCTCATGTGATGAGCTTGTTTATAAGTGAGGAATGAGCTGAAAGTTTCCCCTTCTTTCAAGGAAATAACCCAGTATGGATATTTGACATCTGATGTCTGTAAGAGATTGCCCGTAGCTCATCCCTGTGAAAGGCAGTGTCAGAACCAGCAGTAACTTGACTGCTGATTTGGTGCAAGAGATGTGCTCCGACTCGTAAGTCATCCCAGCAGATGAGGTCAAATGGAACCATTTTAACTGAAATATCTTTGCAAAAACTAAACTCATGAGTACTTGGGACTATAAGTCATACTACAGTAAGCTCCTCAGCATTTTTGAGGATCTTTCCTCTTAAGCTTTTGGCTTTTTTTTTTTTCTGTTCAGTTAAAAGAACTTTGGACTTAGCTGTGATGCTTTCTACTTTTTCTGTTAGGTTTTTTTTTTTGTTAGAAAAACAGGACTGTATATACCAAGTAGACCCATTAGCCACCATACTTTTAAATTGTTTTATTTCAAGTCCTGTAGATACTCCATCTTTGTAATTTACAAAAAAAAATAAATACTACCATAATACGTCCTGCCTCTGGAATATTTTTTTGTAAAACTATGAATAAGGAATATTTATATTGAAGCCACTGTAAAAATTATTGGAAGTGGTAGGAAGATCATCCTGCTACAGCATCTGCATTTTAATTTGACTTTCAGCAGCTAAAGATTGTTTACTATAACATTAGAGTCTTGAAAATTAATAGATGAAGCTTGAGCAATTTTTCTTCAACTGCAGTCAAGAATACTGAGGTCAATCTTGAAATAGACGTAAGGATAGTATTCTTGGTTACTCAGTTGTAAGCCAGGGATGTCCATGCCAGGCTGGAAAAGGAAATAATGTTACTTTAGTGGCAGTAAACAAGCTGTTGCACAGTTCCAAACTACAGGGGATTGCTTTTGTGCTCCTCTCCCACATTCACCGCTAAGAATCTGGTCTTGGCTTGTTTCAGGCTGTCTACTGTAACACTGAGAATTCAGGCTTAATTTTTATGAACTTGTAGCAATTTTGTTTTTTCAGCTCTAGAGAAACTCATCTCTTTGTCCTCCGTTTGAGTAGTGGGAATCACGCTTGCTGGTTTTAGGCTGTTTTGAAGGCCTGCTAGTTTATCTATTACTTTAGCCTAAAATGTTTGTGCACTCAAGATCTGGGGAAGGTAAAAGCAAGTACTGCTTGCTTAAGGCCTAGGTTATTTATGAGTGACAGCCTTTTACAGGGGACAGAGGCGTCACAGTCCTAGTGTTTAGCTCCAAATTCTTTTTTATTCTTGCTTGTTTTGATCTGAATGTTTATAAAGGACTTTAAGCCATTTACGCAGAGGAACTGCCATAATTGAGCAGACCTATTTTGTTCTGGTAGCTGTAAACGTCAAATGCTTCAACAGAAAATACAAGCAATCTCTATGCATCTGCACCATAATCTGAGCCTAACTGTTACCCTGGTCTGTAACTACCAGGGATTAGAGCTGCACCTGGGGCTCCTAGCACTGCAAGATGTGNTGAATGTTTATAAAGGACTTTAAGCCATTTACGCAGAGGAACTGCCATAATTGAGCAGACCTATTTTGTTCTGGTAGCTGTAAACATCAAATGCTTCAACAGAAAATTGTTGTAATCTGTAATCATGGTGAGTGCCAGCACTGGAAGAAAGGGATCTGGGGGATGGCGTTTGCAAAGCAAGAAGTCTGGTTTTAGGTGGAATCTGAAATATGTGCAGATAATAAACTCGACATACTTATCTCAGACAAGCAATCTCTATGCATCTGCACCATAATCTGAGCCTAACTGTTACCCTGGTCTGTAACAGGGATTAGAGCTGCACTCAGGGCTCCTAGCACTGCAAGATGTGAGGACATGCATGCTGTAGCCCCAGGACACTGACGTTTGTTTGGCTGTGCTGAGGCAAGCTACAGCACTTGGAGTTCAAATACATACGTCCATTATACTTGCTGCTGCAACTTCATCCAGGTGTTTGAAGACCACGTTTAGGACATCTCTCAGGCGTTTTACAGATTTCCTATTTGGCTGCAACAGCATTGCTTGGAAATTTACTGGGAGGCCATACCTTGAAACACAGCAACATACATGATCATCTGCTGGGACGGGACACCGCTCTCTGCTCCTGCCCTTCTCCCTCCTCAGCATACAGGCGTGGCAGCTGATGGTGTGTTGCAGAAACAATGCTGCCTCCTTATCAGAAAGCATTTTCTTTTCAAAGCCAAAAGTCAACTAAATAATGTCTTTCTGTTTTCTACTTCCCCGTGAGTGCCCCCACAGAACTGTTCAAATTTGTGTTTCACCTTTTTTGTAAACATTTGTATTGTTCCCATGAACTACTGAATGAAGCGTGCAAGGGACACACCTTGACCAACACAAAACAAGGTGTGTAAGAGTTCCACCCACAAAGGAACTGCACCAGGAAGGGAACTGTACATTCTGACTTTCAAAGGAATCTCTGCCTGTGCTCTATGTTTACTCACTTACCTCAGGACAGATTCAACAAAAACTCTCAAGGCTTTCACATGAATCCAAGCCACAAATGCTTCACTGAAGTTCACTTTCAGCCAGCGCAGTAATGGACCCTATGAGAACAGACACAACAGTACCGTGATCCCCTCGCTGAGTGAAGCAGCCCCATAGCCAACACACCACTGAGGTCATCATGGGCTGCTGGGACAGTTCCCAGGCACTTGGTAGTGACTCCCAGTTTATCAGAAACTCAAATGACTTTGGGCAAATCATGTTATTTATCCCATGCCTCAGTTTTATGGGCTAAATGTTGCTCACAGGAGACTATTGGAACCATAAAGCCATTTCTGAGTGAGAGGTGCTTAGGCACCATGGTAGCAAAGGCTGCATTTATGTAGGCCATCAGCTTGAGGGGCTACTTACATATTGTTGTTTCTTATCAGAAGCTAATTTCATCAGCTCTTCCTTTTCACATTTCAGCTCCTTCTCATCATAATAAAATTCTCGAACCATGAACCTACAATTGAACAACATTTGCTCTTTCTCACAAGCTGTAGTCCAGGCAAAATGCACACTCATTTCTTTTGCCTCTGCAGAAGCAGGTCTAGAAAGTTGCTAGCCATTTAACAAGCACATGGAGGGTGGGAGTTGAAGTCACTCCCAGAAAGCCAGCTTTCTGCTCTCAGTAGCGTGAGAGCAGGAAGGACAATTCCAGGATCTGTAATTTGGTGCTTCAGGTACAGGATCATTGATTCTGCTGTCACAGCTCCCTCCCACCCTGCCTTGTCAGTGGCTTTAGGGCCAGCAGCAGCCCAAGCAGTCAAGAAGTCCTAAAACACAGTGATGAATTCAACAGACTGCGCACAGAATAAGCTTCACCTGGTCCTCATTATCTCTCACTAGCCTGCCCTGACTAGCAGTCATTGTTACTCACCTGTTCTCCCGGGCTTTAGCCTTGAAGTCATCCATCACTTTTCTAAATAGGGTCACGGTGAAAAGTCCTCCCTCTGCATCCTCAGCAATCATTCTGTGGAAGGAAAATCCACTGCTGTGATTTGTCATGGCAAATCCCTCACACCTTTTTTTACCTTTCTCACCTTCCTCTTTTGCAGTTCTCTTTATTTTCATTTTTGATACTGAACAACACCCTGGTTTTTGAAAACTATTGTGACTGAAACAGGGAACAAAGACTTTACTAGCACTGGCTACACTATCTCCAATGTAAAACTCTATGAGTTAAGTTTCTGAACCCACTGTAGTACACACATTCTGCCTGCCTGATTTGTCTGTGTTTCCTGGTAATGTTCCCCCACCTTTCCATTCACTTGTGTTTTTGAAACAGGCAGTAGCAAACAGCTTTCTTCCACTTCTTCCAGTTCAGGTCATAGCACTGTCAGCTCTTGTGCCCTGGACTGAACCTCATGGTCTGCATGAGCTGAGCAGCGGAATATTTAAGGTGAAAGGGTAAGTTAATATGGCATTTGCTAATGCAAAGGATAGTATACTGAATTAATCTATTGTACAGCAGGAAGCAATTAAAATGCAAATTTAGTGTTTGATCTTCTTGCGAAGTAGTTTCCATAAAGTTCTATGTGATTGCATATGTTTGAATTATGCCTTGATTATTGTACCAAATTGTCTGTTTTACACAAAAAAAGCAAAGGCACTGGTTGAAAGCAGAAAGAACTACATTGCTTGGAAAAGGAACAACAAGCTAATTGTAATAAAAATTATTTTTTTCTTTTCTTTCATCTGCACTTCCCTTCAACAGAGTAATTTCTTGTTTCAATTGAAAATATGTTAATGTGGAACCTATGCATTAGACAAGTGATTCTTTCCAGGATCCAGCAATTTGGCTGAAATATAGCAGGGATCTCTGAAACAAACAGGGAGCTTAATTTGGAAGTTCACTTACTTGGTGGAGCGAGGCACTACCATATCTGAGAGGGATTCATAGGTCTTCTGCCACTGTATGTAGCTTGACCTTTGAGTAATACAAAACAAAGCACAGTAAACAAATACTATATATTGGAAAGCAAATGTGTTGATATATGTAGTTAATTAAGCTAATGGCTTAGGGTAGAAGGGTTGGAGTTCTCTGTACTGGGTTATGTCATTAAGATACATTAAGCCTCTCCTATCCTTTCCTCTCTAGTCACCAGCTGAGATGTTTTCTTCAATCCTACACCCTCAGTTTTTTGGGTCTTGGCTTGAAAAATGGTTCACAACAAGAAGGTGATGGTGGGAAGAACGTGGCTTTTGGCACATACTTCCAGGTTGCCACACAGTGTCCCATCCTTCAGGACCCCTGCCATGGGTAGGTGTGGTGCATCTGCTGTGTGCAACCCCAGAGCTGATCCAATCCTAGTCTGTAATCATGGTGAGTGCCAGCACTGGGAGAAAGGGATCTGGGGGATGGTGTTTGCAAAGCAAGAAGTCTGGTTTTAGGTGGAATCTGAAATATGTGCAGATAATAAACTCGACATACTTATCTCAGACAGCTTTTTGTAACCTGTGATACAGAAAAGTGATGGTGCCTTCTGTGTGTGTTGGGACAGGGCTATATGGAGAGCAAAACTTTTGTGTAGGCTTCTGAGGAGGACACTGTATAACTTTTGCAACTGATGGCCGTGGCAATTATCCTGCATGTAGGCACTTAGAGATGCAGTGTGTGGCCAGCAGAGGCTGTGAGTTGGACAGGCTATGGCTATGCTGCAGTAAGAGTGTTTTTGTTTTAGCTCACACTATTCAGGAGGTTGATTGAGAATGCACTCATAATCATTAAAAACCCACATCCCATTTCTGTCCTGCTACAGTTTTAGAGCAGTCTTTGTCTCCTTCTTTTGTGCCATTACCACTCTTGGCAAAAACTGTTCTTTCTTCTTTGCTAACAGCTCCACCCATGTCCCAGGCACGGTGCTGATGAGCTGCCCCAACTCGACCCAGCATTGCCTGGATCTGCTGCTCAGGCCTGAAACTCAATGCCACATTGAGCACCTGTGCACACACTATTGCCTTACTTTGGCACCACGACGAGCAGCGTGATGAGATACTCAGAATCCAGAACAAAGTCTTCTTTATGCACTATGTCTGCCAGGGTCCGGGTCAGCAGATTTCCCCTATGGTGAAGACAAAGTAAAAATAACACTAGCAGTAACTCAGCAGCAGCACACTGGAGGTATTGTGCTGAGGGTGGAGTTGCTAACAGTGTATACTGGGGAAGAAGAGGGCCAAGAAGGAGGTGGCTAAAGGACACAACTACACTTCTGAAATGGCCGTTATGTTATTTTCACTGCAACCAAAAAGAACCAAAAAACGACTAATACTAATGACAGAATATCGGTGACTATCATGAGGCTAGTTTATGCCCTTTATGTGAAACTACACCATTCTGCTGCTTTTGTTTCTGCAGTAGGGGTGTAGATGTTCAAGAAGTGCACATCTGCTTCCAGTCATTGCCACTTTCCGAGGGAGACACCTGCTTTCTCAGGAAACCCGTTGAACTGCTTGTGTGAGCAGGCTTCAGGCAGAGCAAGCCACGTTAGTACAGACCTAGGCCACCAAAGCAACACTGGCATACCTGGACTGCTGTGGATAGGTACACTTAGATACCTCCTACTGAAGGGCAGTGAGAGCAGCAGTCTCGTGTACAGGTGGGACCTGCAGCAGGTCTTCACAGACTAAGCTCACTTGATCATATTAATTCCTAGGAGATGTAGATAGCCAGGGCTGACAGCATGGCTGGCTGTCTGGCAAAGGATATGACAAGAGAGGAACTGCCCTCCCTGTCACTGGGCAAAAGTGAAAAGGACCTAAACCAGTAGTTTCTAAATATTAATTAACTGGCCAATAAATTACTAGGGGTTTGTTCAACCCAAGCTATCTGGCATCGGTAGACACCACAGTTGTCAGCATATAAAGGTGAATTAGATGGCGAGAGGAAGATAGGCCTTGACCACAAGGTCTCTGTTCTCCCCCCTTATCACCTGTCTGGAGGCCTGGCCAGCAGAATGCCAGCCTGGATGGCTGCAGGGTCAGGAGGGCAAGGACCTGTGTCCTGTGCCCAGATCCTGAGTATGAAACAGTGGCACATATGAGCATGTGTTGGGTGAGGGTTTGCACAGCATCATCTAAGTTGCTTGGAATTTACTACTTACTGGATTTTACCATTCTCCCCAATGATATTCTAGAAAAAAAACCTGGTATCAGCACTGACAGAGATAAAGACCATAAGCAGGCAAAGACAGAAGAGAGAACATTTGGAAAGCCCAAACAGTGCATTACCTAAACCAACAGAACGAAACAAAGAAAAGAAAAATATAACTGGGATGTTGGTGAGGTGTGGGAACAAGCAAGACAGAGCTGTCTCTTATGGGAGCTCTGCAAATCCTGTTCAAAACGCAGGACACAGCTCTGTCTGGCAAAGGAATCCACCTGCTGACAAAGCTCATCTAATTTCTGACTCCCTGAAGTCCTATCAGAACAATACAGTGCATTTGATTTTGACTCTTTCCAAGACTGCCTGCTCACACTGCCAGTAAAATCCCGTTAGGAATGACACTGTCCCTGAGCTGATTTTGAGACATGCTGATTACACCAGCTTTCCTGTCACTGACTTTCACTGTGTCTATAGCTACTCAGCATGCCCCAAAGCCAGAAAAGTTTTCCCACCAGAACACATGTGGTCCTCTGCACAGCAACAGATGTGGGCTCACACTGCCCTCAGTTCAGCCATGCAGCATCATCCCCAATGCAAAATACTTACATGGTTTTTTTCTCCAGGCTTTGCAAATTTCCTTTAATGTTGTTGTATGCAGCTGATCGGGTCTTTAGGTCTGTTTCTATTTGAGTCACTTGCTAAAATGAAGTAAAAAAGATGAGTCAACACAGGTCTTGTTCTCACCTCCATCCCACTACCACTGCACCTTAATGCAAGCACACAGCTGTCAGCTCCCCTAAAACCACTTGGATTGTGGTCAAGAGGGAACCAGTGTCAGACCTCCCCTGTGGCAAAGGCCTCTGCAGAAAGTAGGATTCAGTCAGCTGTTCCTGTTAGTGTGCCAAAGCTGTACCTAAAGGGTAAGTTCATGGTTTCATTTGTTACCTATATTGAACAACACATCACACCTTTCTGAATGAGCTGGCAGTGTAAATAATTAATCCAGCCTGTAGGCATTTGGTTTAATGTCAGACCTACAATTTCACAAAAAACCCTCCAAGATGGAGAATAATATGACAGTATATGAAAAAAATAATATATTACAATGAAGGGGATTAAAGTGCAGAAAACATGTCAACGTACTCTAGTAAATCTGACTAAGTGCCATATACTTACAGATTGGTTAGGTTTCAATGTATATATCATCATAATTGCAGTAGAAATTAAAATAATATAAATTGCTTCAGTATTAAGTGTGTGCTTCTGAGCTTGTTCCTGGCCAAGCCAAAGGCAAAGCTCCCACTGATTGCCATGAGAAGAGGGACTACAACCTGCCAAAAGACATGCTTCCCCATGATGACATCTTAAAATTTGGATTGCAATTTACCTTTGCTAATGCTTCTGATATATTCTTCAGCGGCTGCTTTATGGGATATTTGGCCATGTCCCACTCAAACCGTGTCAAGTAGCTAATTAGGTCAACTGAAAATGCAAAGAGATGCATGAAAGCAGATAGTGTATCAGACAGCCAAAGTTTGGATGGTAGTTCCCAGCTATAGCTTAGGCATAACTTTGATTATCTTTAGAGACAGGAGTGAACCAGAAGCCCACCTCTTAATTCTTACAGAGATTTGATCTATATGCACAGATCACATGCCCAATCTAATCATCTTTCTAAACACAGCCAAACTTAGAAGTTGAACCAGAAATCTTTACTGCCTTACACCTAGCAGTATAGAAAAAGTGTAAAATTATCTGTATCAGCAGGACACACAGTTGTACAGTAGAAACAGTTTTGTGTAATCTCAGTCTTGATTTCTACAATATGCCTGAATTTAATCCCAGTAAGAGCTATCAGAAAAATACTTCATGCCCAGGACAAGCAGTAATAGTGAGGGTGGTTGAGAGCTTGATCAAAGGTATTAAGAGTGTAGCAGATTCACTTTTCTATGATTCAGTCAAGTGCTCACTAGAAATCAAACAAATTCAGGTGTGATGACAAACTCCTCACTGGTTTTGCGCACAGAAGTTCCCATCTCACACAAAGCTATAAGGTATTTCTAGAAATGGATAAATCCAGTCACAGCATCCAACAACAGAAATTCACATCAAGGCTCCGTGCATGCAACCCCCAAAACAAGGCACCCTCGGACCGTGGGGAGCAATGGCTTCTTCTCAGAATCAAGGGGAGATGACACATACAACACCCAGCTCCTAGAACAGGATCGTCCTGTTCCACTGTTTGAAGATCAAGGCTCCTTGATGTTAGAAAACAGCGAGGCTTAGTACGTTTTGGTACCAAATATGGAATTCTCCTCCAGCAGCTCGTGAAATCAAACAGCTCTTTGCCTAAGTCCTGAGAGCCCTCTGGATGCTGAACACTACACAGTGTTCTTGCACAACTTTATAGGATGAGGTCAAGTCATGCATCCTGCCACAACAAGCTGGAACTGCCCTCTAAAGGTGAAGAAGGCGAGAGGAAGGCAGCAGATATGGTCTCAAGGTCTAGACAAAGAGGCCAGAGGCACTGTCACCTGAAGGATGAACTTCCTTCCAGACCAGGAGGGTAAAATAAATATGGAGACTATCTGAAGTTGCACTGAGGCAATAGGGAGCAAAACAAGCTCAAGGTACCAAATAAAAGGACATGTATGCTGAGGCCCTTAAGTGCTCTTTGCTGCCTTGTCCATGGAGTGAATTCAGTCCCACAGTGAGGTTTGAGCACAATTTCTTGTGGGCTGGACTTTGAGGGTAAGGGGAAAACTTTATGAACCAAGATGTATGAGAAAAAAGTGAAAAATTGTGTAATTGCCATATTACCAGGCTGAGGGTAGTACCCTGTTTTGTGTGATACCGAATACCCTTGGCAGGAGAGCACTATCCTTTCCATGGGCTTCTCTCACCCCACAACAGAGTCAGTTTACCCTATTAGATTTCCGAAGCATGGAAAATCTTATGCTAGGAGGGAACAGGCTTCTTTGCAAGGGATAAACTGCCTAGGAGGCAAAGAGCACTGGCATGGTGGTGTTCTCTCCCTCTTTCTAAAACCACATCTATGTCAATGTCCTCCACATCCGATCAACAGGAGTCACAAGGCAAAGATCCAATGCTTCCTACTAATGTCTAACTGGGAATGAGCAAATTCTCCTGCACACAGAGGGTACAGAAAAGGTGCAAAACTGCAGAAGGCAGGGAAAGCTATGGCATAGCTCTTGTGTGCACAGTTCTCCAGCAGTGCTCGCTCATGGTCTCTGTGGGGAAGGCAGAGAGGTCAAAAATACTTCAGTAACAAAGTTCACAGAGCATTTTCAGCAGGGGGTACACGGCACAAGGATTTCACCCTGCTGCCTCTCTTCTAAGCTTGCGTGCTTAGGCCTTGCTAAATTCAGTGGGGATGAAACCTGCAAAGAGCACGGAATTACCAGGCTGTGCAGAGGAACAGTGTATTCACAGGCTCTTTAAAGACAGACACTGACCTATTTATAGCTGATGAGATATAGAACTTCCCCAAAGAACTTCACATGCCCTTTCTATCCTCACATTCCTTAATTCTCAGCAGAATCCGGATGTTGGGCAGTTAAACACAGCATGAGTTCTCAGCCCAGTTTTTCAAGCTCACTCCTGAGCAGTGCTCTGGCACTGGTGCAGCTTAGTTAAGCAGCCTGATCTTGGGGATGGCACCAACTACTCTGAACTACACTAGCAGAGCTGAGCTTAAATTGCCAAGCAGTCCTAGAATCTGGATGCTCATGGAATGGCATCCCTCATTTATGGGACCTGTCAAGTCTCTTCTAAAAGATTTCACATAGCTGCTCACCCAGGAGCGATAATTCCTACCAGCTCACAGCTGTCCAGGAACTCCACAGCCTGAATCTCTCACAATCTAATTTACACACTCAGCTCTAAGAGGCAATGTGAAACACTTTCCCTTTAAAACACTTAATTCTTCACAACTGTTATGCTTCCCACTTGCTTTGTTTTGTGTTCATTATAAAGAATGGAGTTATTCCACCACTTATTCAATTTTAAAATTAATTTGGGTTTAACATTACCATAAATTGAAGAGAATTTGGTATGAATCTTTGAAGAAAAGCTTTAATCACATTTCACATTTTTTATTCTGTCATAAGCAAGAAAACTTGCTTATGCTGTTAGGATATATTAATTTTTTTTTTTATTAGTCAAATACACATTTCTTTCTGTAAGAGAGAAATTTCCACATGGCTGCTTTCAGCTGTTACCCACTGGAAAACTCTGTGTGTATGCTCACATAACTAAAAGTGCTGTATTTGTTGGTACTTTGCATTTTTCTTCATACAAATCTAACAAAAAATTTAGACACACAGCCACCACCTAACTGCTGTCAGAATTATACACAACTGAGCTAAAATCAGTGTAACTTAAAACAACATTTGAGTTGGGATAGTCTAATAGTCCAAAACAGAACCATGCAGCAAGAAATCAGGTCTTATAATTTTGTTTCTGATTTCACAAACTCAAGGAAGTCCTTGAGTACACAAACTCAAGAAAGTCCAAAAGGACTTTAGAGTCCTTTTGCTAATCAAAAAGGAAAGGAGGAAGTCCTAGTGCAGTAAAGTTGCTGCTGCTTATGAAGACTGACACTGGAAGATATTAGGGGAATCCTCATATACTAAAGCTGACTCCATTTTTTAAGATGCAGTGAATAATCTTGGAAAAGTTAATGTCCTAATTTAATATGGTTTGTTTGGATGACCAAACCCAGACAGAGGAGAGAAATTAGTACACACAAGTAATTGTCGTATCCTTCTAATAAACACATGAAGAGTTGATAGGAAAACAAAATGGTGTAAAATGGGGAAACAAAGGAAATTAATGAAACCTGTTGTTTCTCAAGTCATAGGGATATCGTGATCAAGCTACGAGGTTGTTACTTGAGAAATCCATCGTAACCTGATCACTGTATCTCTACAACCAGACCAAGACTTGTGTCTAGCACTAATACACACAAATGCATGCATGTAACACCACAATCATCAGTCAACATACTTTTGAGACATTTCATTTTATCCTTTAGCCCTGAAACACAGTAAGTGGGATTATTGTATTTCTTAAACAACTGCACATATCAGTTACATGCCATGCAAGGACATTGCTAAAAGAACTTCCTCCCCATCCTTTACCCACACAGGTCTGAAGTACAACACTGCAGACAGCCAAAGGGTGATGGAGTGTGCATTCTTAAGTTTTTTCAAAAGCATCATTCTACAAGTTTGTAATTAGCATGTGTAACACATCCAATTTTGTTGTACTTTTTCAGGATAGCTGGGGAATGCAAATCTGTAAGAGATCATTGACAGATGTCACACAGCCACAGAGAATGAGATTTAGGTGCCCATAAGAGATCAAGCTCAGGCAGGACACAGAAATGTGCTAGGTCATTTTAGGAGTGAAGGAGGATGTCTCCTGCTTTCCTCTTCACTCCAAAGTTAGCTTCTGCTACCTTTGAGGAAAATGGGAGCAGGCTGGATGTGTTCTTACAAAATGTTGCTGTGGCCATCCTTCCTGAAGTGTGAGAGTTTCAATTCCACATATTCATATTCTAAGCAAACAAAGGCAGCATCAATGCATTAAAACCCCCACATTCACAGCACCTACCTCCATTGGCCAGAAGATTTTCTTGGACTTTATCTTTTGAGTCCTCCATAACTTCTCCTATGTACTGGGCTATTTTCTTTATTATGCTTAGGTGTAACAAGAAAACTGTGTTAGTGAAGAAACAAAATTGTTATAAAACAGTTATCACAATGATCTAATAAACACAGAGATGCCCAAACAAAACACCTGAAGCAAGGCAGGTTAATTTGCAATTCAAAGGATGATAAGCAATCTATGAGATATTGCAGAGCTAAATTTCTTATCTCTTAAATACGCTGATCTCTGCAAAAACACAGGTAATGTCATTTATACAGTGCTCTAGATGGATCAAGATTCAGTCTTTTGTACACTTATTATACTCATAGCAGAAACCAGAAGATTTCTGAAAAAAGAAACCCATGTTTAAAACCCCAAAGGTGATGAAGGAGCAGAAGGCTACATACAGACAATATTGACTGAAAATCCATTCCATAGGATGCTAAAGAAAAACTTAAGACTTGCTGAGAGAAGGTTCTCATAAAGTACTCAGGGGTAAATGGCAGTGCTCGCTTGTCTGACAGGGAGAATTTCCTTCTTGTTATTTTCCTTGAGGTGACTCTATCTCTTTTCTCTTTAGCATGGTGGACAAGACATTGCTTTAAGGCATGGGAGAACTAGATTCAAATCCTTCTGCCCAATTCAGAGTAGTGATTTGAACAGAGCCCCTCCTGGAGAATATTGTTTCCACACATTTACTTATTCTTTGCCAATTTAAAAAATAGGATTCATCAAATCCCTCCAGCAGTAGATCCCCCTGTCTCTATTCAAGTATCTGTCTCATATAGGCTAAGAGACTTTCTGGTTGTTCAAGTATCCTTCTGCACTCAGAGATATTCACAGAATTTGGCTTTCAGTTCCCTAACTGTTCCAGGTTGACTACACACTAAAAAAAAAAGGCAGCAGCTACAAAGCAAGTGCCTGATCATGAAATTGGTGGAGACATGAAGTGGACATAATCCTTGGCACAGTGATAGGGAGCATAATAGCAGACTTCTTATCCCTTTCTTTCCTTCCTGAGGGGAGACTACTACAGCTGGAGACTGGAAGTGTACCTACAGTGTTTGGACAATGTATCTTGTGACATCCTGTGGTTTTCAAGAGCTCAGGAAAAGGACTTTGGGCCAGGTACAGTCTTTCCTGGTATGAGGAAAACATCACAGAAAAGGATTTTCGTTCACGTGCTGCAAAGTAGTTACATCTATCTCTATTCCTGTGAAAAAACTTACAGTCTTGGGAAATGTTTTCTAGTCCTGTGACAGGGAGGGAAAATATAAGATTGCTGACACTGCCTAGAATGCAGTAGTTAGAATTTGTGCTGTTTGGGATCATTTAGTCTGAAGAAGAGAATATCTTATTGTGACCTTTCAATATATAAAGGGGGGTTTAGATGAAAGTTGGAGAGAGGCTTTTTACAAGCCCCAGTAGTGACAGGACAAGATGCAACAGTTTTAAACTGAAAGTAGATTTAGATTGGACACAAAGGAAGAAATTCTTTACTGTGAGGGTGATGAGGCACTGGAACAGGTTACCCAGAGAAGCTGTGGATGCCCCACCACTGGAAACATTCAAGGCCAGATCCTCTGGGGCTTTGAGCAACCCGGTCTAATGGAAAGTGTCCCTGCCCATGGCAGGGCGGCTGGACGATCTTTCAACCCGCACCATTCTTCTGTTACCCTGAGGGTGCAGTTCAGAGTTCCTGAAGGAGGAATTTACACCACTGTGCTCCAGTTCACATCTCTCTCACAGAGCTGCTGCAGTTTTTCACTATCTACGTGCAGCCCCTTAGGGACCTGGTACCAGCTGAGGGTTGCTGGAGTACAGCACATGTTGCCCACACTCTGGCTGTGGGCGTGTTGAGGGATCCAGAGAGCGGTTCCCTGTCAGCCGTGACCTTGCCAAGCATTTCTGAAAATTTTAGCTGGTAGATACAGGTGGTTTTTTCTCCTTCATGATGCTCAAGGAGCTCAAAGGAACTTGAAACAAGACAGCAGTTGGTAAGAACAATATAGCAGGAGGCTAAAGATCTTACAGAGAAAGTAGTCCATGGGGAAGTGTATAAACCAGGAGCTTTTCCAAGGTTGCTTTCATTACTGTTTTGCTGAGTGCAGCTGGCAGCTAACCTGACAGGTGAGAGACAGCTCTGGCCTCTGTCCATAGGTATAGATGGTGGGGCAGATGTGTGCTCTCACGCACCTGACAGTCCCAGCTGCCCAGGCAAGGCTTGGCTCCCTTCCTGCCCAAACACCTCGTGATCCCTGCATCAAGATACGGATGCAATGTATGTAATACACTGGGCCAGAAAAATGTTCTGCAGTCCTGCCTTAGTCTCTGTGCCTTGCCTTGCATCCTGTGATGTGCAAGTGGGATTCACTCATCCAGAACATTTTCCATGCAAAGACATATCTGCACACCTGATGTTTGAGGCAAATGAGAGGAATCAGACCCTGGTGGAGCCCCATTGACTATACTGACATCTAACAGTGAGCAGCTTTCACAGCCAACACTTAAAGCTCTGCCTTTAGATGAGATGAATGCCACCTTGAGCAAATATCATGCTCGAATGATGTTTTATAAAAGGAGAGGGTTTCAGCTAAACTGGCTCAAGAAGTAGTAGTAAAAACCCATAAAGAGAATAACTCCATTGAGCCTATTACTACATCTTGAAAGACTCTCACATTTTGCTTCTGCGAGTGCTGCAATGTCATTACCTTCCAAAAAAAAATGCCTAACAGTCTTTGAGTGATACTGAAAATTAAAAGGTGCTACTGGTCAGACCTCCAAAATACTACAGGAAGCAGAAGTCCTGCAATCTGAGGCCATTGCCAAATGCTCTGCTGACTGAGAATAGGGAGAACCCCCAGTTAAGAGGGATTCAGGGGGCTGTCAATGAGAGAGCTCCATGCTACCACAGGGTGACATGGAAAAACACTCTTCCTCCCTGAGTAAATAAATAATAAAACTATGTGGAAACAATAGCTCCTGCAAGCTCTTGCCTCTTCTCTGCTGTCCTGGCAGGAGGCAGCGCTGACAGGTTTGCACTGCCTGGCTTTACAGGCAGCTGTGTTTATCCAGCAACAGTTCAGCAGGCAGCTCTTTCAGAGGAGCAGGAACATAACTGCTCAGGTCATCTGGATAGGCTTGTAACCCTCTGGATGCCATTTACTTCAATCAAATGTGAGTGCTTGGCATTTTAACCCTTGAATCACAATTCAGACACAAAATCTTATGCATTTATTTAATGCAAAATGCTTTTGTATGTCCTTGTGGGACTCAATCTGCTAATACATTTGAATTTTCTCTTGTGTTGGAGAAACTGGGTTATTATCTGTTACTATTCTAATGCATTTTTTCCTATTTTTCAACGCATCCTTCTTATTTTTAAATGTTGTTGATCCTTCTTGTTTACCTATCTTGATAGGCAAATGGGGCAAACAGGAAGAGTCCTTGCCTCAGTGGATTACAGAGGAAGGGCCTCACTGTTGCTCACCTATCTGCTACCCTGACTAGAGACACCTTCCATTAGAACAGTTAGCAGGTATTGGCACTGTCTCTCCTCAGATTTGCCCCCATTCCCATTTCCCTGTCTGCAGTATGAACCAGAGGCCTAAACATGTTTACAAAGAATATGGGGCAGTATTTTCAGCAGGATCACTATGGGGATGGTTTTCTTGATTAATTTAGTTGCTCTGCTAAAAATCCTGAAAAAGCAATGTGGTTTAATTTCAGGTAGCCCTATGAGGAGCAGGGTGTTGGTCTCTATGATCCTTATGGGTCCCTTCCATACTCTATAATTCTAAAAACATCAATGTTGTGCACAATCCAGAGTGATCAAATGCAATCATCCTAATACAGACTTGTAGCACCAATAAAATTAAAAGAAAAAAAAAATCTGTGGAGAAATGTGTTCCAGCAGACTTACTTTCACCCAAACTGCCTAGCCTAGATGCCAAAGGTTTATGTCGGGGTTTCTGTGTGTGTTTGCAATTGACTGACAAAAACCTATGAAAGGATTGATCATATTTAGATAAGCAAATCCTTATCAGTCTGGACTGGGAGAAAAAAGGTTAAAAGCCCCAGAGCTAACACATGACCAAAACTACACGTGGTCACAGCTGCATGCTTCCAAACAAAAAATAGTACAAACCAGAAAACTCCAGCAGCTTATACTTTCATTGCCTCAAACTCTACTTTGTGCCATGAAGCATCTTACAACCTGGCATTTTCTCAGCTTGCTGTACTATATTATTTTTTGTACATCCATGTCAGTTTGGTCCAAAAGGCAAACTTGGCAATGGTCAGCAAGTCATGCGAGTCTTTGCTTGTGTAGCTTTTATACAATGTGGGTCAATATTCTGGTTTTCAAGGAGTTTAAAAGCCTGAGAGGGAGAGGTTTGGACTTTATTCAAAATAACTTAATCTTTAGGACTCCTATATCTGTTTGCAAAAGGACAGAAGGCTATACAGAAATATTCTGTGAAAAGAAGATCAGGAAGGGCTTCATATTCTCTAAAAGATGCTTTATGAAGTTTCTGGATTGGGGAGGAAGAACGTTCCTAAAAAAACAAACAAAAAAACAACCCCCCACCTTTTTTAAGCAATTTCCTTTCGAGAAACAGCTTTCCTAGCACTGTCACTCAAATGGCTGTGCAAAGAAAACTACCACAGACTCAACTCAGCTAAATTTTAAGGAATGATCCTTTCTTTGTGATGACTCCGTGACAATCAACACAAGAGCTAAACAAAGCCTATCCACTTTTGTCCAGCTGTAGTCCAGGCTGAACTGAGTCAGACTGAGGTGAACACAAGGACATATCGTCCCATAAAAACAATGTCTGTTTCTCATTTGTAGGTAGTAAATAAGATCTATTTTACCTTTCAGCAAAGCTATCAAGTTTTCCCAACTCATCTGACAGACCAACAAGAGCATCCAGCGTCCCCACCTGTGCAAAAGATGAGAATTAGGTGAAAGATACACAACTCTGTCTAAGGCTTCTGTTGGCAGAGCCTTAAGGAGACTGACTTGTGCATAACACTTGTGAATTCAACAGTTTGGCTGAACTTTATTTACTTTGTGGAAAATAGTAGCAATTCCTTTACCCAAGACCTAGGGCATAAAAAGCCTTTTCCAATAAAGGAAAAAAAATATGTGTAGTCTCAAGATCACAAGTCACTGTCTTCCTGTTTTCATTTCATCCTGTATCATTGAGCTGCATAGTCTTTAACCTGATAAAACATAGACTAGAAATGCACAAAAATAATGTACACACACAAACAAGTCAGAGGTACTGAGAGAACCAAAAGAAGCAGCACTTAGAGATCCTCAGACAGAAGGTCTCTGTCTGTGTTCTTTGCTATTACCAAAGATTAAGTTTCTCACAAAGCCACTTCTGACCAATATCTGCTTTTTGTATGACTCTGTCACAGTCACCACCCTGTATTTATGGTACAGTACATTGCTAAACCTTTTCATCTAATGTTGCCAGCTCAACACTATGACGGGTCAAGCTGAGGGAGAAGAAACAAATTTTATATAAAACAAATAGCAGAATGTGAACAGGTGTCTTCAGATACTCCAAATGCTTTAGTTCCTTTAGCATAAGCAGACTCCTACCACCACCAGTTGGGCAAGATGGTAGAAATAATACCAATCTCAGGTGCCCACACAAAAAGCAACGTTACCAGTCTGAAACATTCACGTAACAATTCAGTAGGTTATTACTTGAGAACAGGCCATGCTCCCCTGTTACTTGCATCCTTATGTACTTGGAAGAGCTCAAGTTATAACTGTTAACAATCTTTTTGGTTTAAAGGCAGATCCTGGGTGCACCAAATGTAGCATTGTTAAGTGATGGCTGATGACAACTCCCCAAGGAACCCAGTTCTACATCTGTGGCAGCTCTATTGACTTTAATGCAGAGTATCTTGATTTCCTCATAGCCACCACTGAATTAGAAATAAAAGTGCAGATCTCATAAAAGAATTTTTAAAATCATGGACTAATACTCTTTGAATTTATATGATATTATGAAGCTGGATAATGCAGCTGAATAAACACACACATCAATTTCCCAAGCAGTAATGTGCATTGTAGCAGTTTTCTCTGTTAGCAGTCTTACTGCTGTGGTTCTAGCTACTCCTTTTGCATTAGCAATCCATCATGTAAACTGCTGTATGTCTTCCATGACTAGGAGCAAATTGTACATGTAACGCAAGAGATTAGTTATTTAACTTACCTCGTTCATTTTGACTTCTGATACATGTACCCTTCCAATGTGAAGGTCAGCTTCGAGCACAATGACTTACTTCTCTCTGATCAATTTTCAGTTGATTGAACACAACTCATCCCCCAACCACAATCTTCTTCTATTCTCTGCATGTTATCCCAAAAGATAAATCCCACGTTTATCCCAAAGGATAAATCCCACAGTTATCCCAAAAGTCCTAGTCCCAATTCAGCCCTAGCTAGTGCTGCTGTATTGCCCGCACACAAACCCTTTCCTCACTTACCTTTAAGTCTGGAATATGGAATTTGCTGTTGCTGGACAGGTTGGATTTAGATGTCACCGTGTTCATTCTCTCCCATGCCTGCAGATTTGTTTTGTCTCCTGGAGCAGAAATTAGCCAGAACTCCGACATTATCTAGTATTTTCCCTGGTCACTGTAGAATCTTTTTCCTGGTCACTCTAGAATCTTAAAGCAGGTTAGTGGTTAATAAAGAACTGCACAAAGCATGCTCTTCCCTAAGAAGAGAAAGAGTTAGAACAGATCACTGATTTTTTTTTTCTTTTTTTTTTTTTTCAGAAACACCAGGAGAGTGAGTCAGTCCTATGTCTCAGGCTGAAATGGAACATGACCTTCCCCAGAATGTCACGGAAAGAGTGTGGCTGTTCTTTCCTTCTCAGGGTTGATCCATCCAGTTTCTGAATGAAGAAATCAATCTTCCTCCTCCCCTTTTCCCTCCCAGCCTGTTCCATTTGCCTTCCACTGTACATACAGTCACCATTGGGGAGTCTGGGGACTTCACCAAACCACCCAAATGTAATAAAGCATTTCTGCTTGATAAATATTCATTCTCAAATTGTTGGACACTTGTAGGGAAAACTGAAAGCAAGACCTCTGCTGAAAGGCTGCAAAAGATGCCACTGGCAAGAATGGAATATTGCTTTCCCCTGTGTTTTTTCTTCCCAGGCTGGATAAGAAGGAGCTGGAGGAAGGCAAGTCCTGGAGTTCAGAGACTATATCGTCACACCACCACAGACGGAACAGCCCCAAGAATCCGGAGGGGGTACAGCTACTGCGGCGTGAAGCGAACAGATGAGGGCAGGAGAGCGAGCAGCGGGCACCGCACCGCAATCCCCCGTCCCTCCCGAAGGCTCCCCCGGGGCACCCCCGACTCACGCCCCCGGCTCTCCGGTGCACGGGACGGGGCAGGTGTGGCACTGGCCCCTGGGCAGCGAGCGCTGCCAGCGCGGGTGCGGGGGATGTGGGGGATGCCAGGTCTCTTCCCGCTGCCTCACCTGCACGCGCTGCTCCCTGTGCCCGCCGCTCCCGGCCCG